>CM053600.1:18423213-18454740 GCA_028646575.1 Pseudocheirus occidentalis | reverse complement strand
GGCTCCTCAGTGAAGGAAGATTCATGGAGACTGAAGTCAGCTGAAAAAGAGAGGGAGAGGGAGAGAAAGAGTTCCTCTCCCAGTATCTAGAAGCTGACTGAAACATGAACAGGATGGGATTTTGTTTGTTTGTGAGCTGACTGATCCTTGAGTTCTAGGCAATAGAATTGGTGAAAGATATGAGATGTGCTGAACCCTGTGAACTTCAGTGTGTGCCAGGGAATGCCCTGAGGACTTGACAAGGACCTGGGAGCTCTTTATCTATGAGGACTGGATGAGAGCCTGGCAGCTGTCTGCTCCTGAATCCAGGTGATTGTTTGGCATATTCAGGAGGGAGCTGGGGCCAGGGAAGAGGATCCAGGGAATCAGAGAGATGACCCAGAGTCAATATGAAGAAAAGGCCTCCCTATGGATTAAACGGAGGTTTGCTGGAAATCAAGGGGTGGAAAATTTGTGTGGTTTTCTAAGGATTGTATTGGAGACTAAAGTTAATGGTTGCCCCATGAGTGGAAGATCAGTATATTGTGAATTGTTGACTGAATCCTTAAGTGAGAAGGGTTTCCCCCTTAGGGAACCTAGGTGATCCTTTTGTTAATTGATTTATTGAATTTTTAAGTGTTAAGCTGGTTTCTCCCTTAGGGAAACCAGGTGATTCTTCTTTTGTTCCTTGTTCAAAATAATGTAATTTTCTGTAATAAGATATAATATTGAGAATATTATACTGTGAATATTGTACTGAATCTTGATTTGTAATGAAATAAACAGAGTGTTCACTACTACTGTGTAATCTGAATCTTTAAAGCTGCTCACAGTAGCATTCTTTTGGGAATCTACTGTTGCTTGGCTTTACAATGATCTAGGTATAAAGGCTGATACTGTAAGCAATCTGGGAAAGAAAAGAAAATAATTTATCTGTCAGATTTATGGAGAAGGGAAGACTTTATGACTAAACAAGAATTAGCATTATAAAATGCAAAATGGATAATTTTGATTACATTAAATTGAAAAGTTTCTGTACAAACAAAGCCAATGTAACCACAATTAAGAGGGAAGTAGAAAATTGGGAAAGAAATCTTACAACCAGTGTCTCTGATAAAGGCCACATTTCTACAAATATACAGAGAAATGAGTCAAATCTATAAGAATACAAGTCTTTCCCCAATTGATAAGTGGTCAAAGGATATGAATAGGCAGTTTTCAGAGGAAGAACTTAAAGATATCTATAAGCATAAGAAAAAATGCTCTAAATCACTATTGATTAGAGAAATGCAAATCAAAACAACTCTGAAGTACCACATTTCACTGGTCAGATTGGCTAAGATGACAAAACAGGAAAATGACAAATGCTGGAGAGGATGCAGAAAAATTGGAAAACTAATGCGTTATTGGTGGAGTTGTGAACTGATTCAACCATTCTGGAGAGCAATCTGGAACTATGCCTAAAGGGCTATAAATAATTACATATTCTTTGACCCAGTAATACCACTTCTCAGATGTATCCCAAAGAGATCATAGAAGTGGGCGGAAGACCCTTATGTACAAAAATATTTATAGGAGCTCTTTTTATGGTGGCAAAAAATTAGAAATTAAGGGGATGCCCATCAATTGGGGAATGGCTAAACAAGTTGTGGTATATGAATGTAATGGAATGCTATAGTGCTATAAGAAATGAGGAGAAGATGGACTTCATATTTTCCTGGAGAGGCTTATACAAAATAATGCTGAGTGAGAAGGGCAGAACCAGGAGAAATGTGTACACAATTACAGTCCCAACATTTTTGTGAAGACCAGCTTTGATAGACTGGATTCTTCTTAGCAATGCAAGGTTATAAGACAGCTCCAAAAGACTCATGATGGAGAGAGATGTCTACATTCAGAAAAAGAACTAGAAAGACCAGAGTTTGAATGCAGATCGAAGCAAACTACTTGCTCTCTTTCCTTTTTTGTTTGGTTTTGTTTCCTCTTTCCCGTTGTTCATTCCATTGTTTACAATCCTTCTTTGTAATCTGACTAATGTCTAATGTGAAAGTATTTGCAGATCCTATAATTTATTGCATGCTGGGGGATGAGTGGAAGAGAGGGATTGTGGAACTGAATCTTGTAAACTAAAAGTAAACCAGCAAATCAGTAAAGACAATAAACAACAAACCAAACAAATAAATAAATGAAAAGAAGTCTAGGATTTCAGTTGGCTGAGTGACATCCCAATACAAAGGAGGATCATAAGCAAAATAAGTTCATAGTGGAAAGGTAACAAAGAGACCAACTCAATTGGATCACAGGGTGGGGATAATAAAGGGAAATGATACTGGATTAGTAATTATGTCTATGAACCCCCAAATGAGGAATTTGGTCTTGACCTTATTAGCAATAAGTTATCAATGTGGAATCCTGGAATGCAATAATAGAAGTTTTGTTTTAGAATGACTTATCTGGTAGCACTGTGTTCAATGGTATGGAGGAGGAGAAAACAGAATCAAGAGAACCATTTATAAGTCAAGCTAGGTGTTGATAATTTATAACAAACTGTAGCAGGGCATTCAGAATGATTTTCTAATTAAAAGAGCATTTATCTTGGTATATGAGCTTCGATTTCCCTAAATATAAAATGAGGATCATAACATTTTTATAAATATTCTACTAACAACAGGTTAAAGAAAATTACTTTTCACCATCTTGGCCATTTCTATTGAGTTTTATTTTAGCGGTAGGTAAAACTTTAGCTAAGCAGATGTGTGTTGCCTTCTTATTTATATAGGTATGGTATTGTAGAAAGGGTACTGAAGTTCAAAATCTTGGTTTTTATCCTAGCTTTGGCACTTACTAGTTTGTGACCTTGAAAGTGGCAACCTCCCTGAGTCTGTTTCCTCATCTGAAAAATGAGAAAATGGAAAATCTGTAAAATGGAAAAAAAAGATATTTTCAAAGATTCTTTTCTTGTTCACTTTTCTATTCCTCTAAGTTTATATTCTAAAGCTCCAGGGTGTATCCTTATTGTCCCCTACAAGAGATTCAAACTCCAAAAAGTAGGAATGGATAGGAAGAGATGATTCTCAGAGATTTTTTAAAGGGGAAATTCACAAGGTGTGATGATTTTTTGTATACAAAAAATGAAGGATCAGCTTTTATGGGCAAACTTTGGAAAGACTGGCTCATTGCTGTTTTTTTTCAGCTCTATGTACACATCAGGCAGCATAGAGTTTAGAGAGTTGGCTTGTGATTCAAAAAGATTTGACTTTTGTTTTTGCCTCCGATACATACTGATTGTATGACACTAGGCAATTCACTTAAACTCTATATAAAGCTGTAGGCTGCAAAGAAGGTGCCATTCTCCACTAGTAGAAGTTACTTTTTGTGAGATCCCTAAACTGATGAAATCACAGGCCTAGAAAATATTTCAATTGCAATTAGCACTATTACCTTTGAAAGTATAGGATATTATGTGTGTACATAAAACCTTATTATTATACAACTTAGCATTACATTCTTTCAGATATGAAAAGGATCAAATCATATATTCTAAAATATTACAGCAGTTCCTAGTATGTTCATCATGAATGGATCAGTAAATATTTGCTTTTTTCTTAATTATATTTTATTTCCAAACAAAAAAATCAACCTTTTGTCTCTCTCACTTCTTCCTCCCCACTTGTAATGCCAAGCAAAGGCAACTTCCAAGGTTCAGATTACCAGCATAGCAAACCCCATTTATTCAGCAAAACATTCACAGAAGAAAGAAAGTCAAAATACAGTGTAACTCATTCATTTAGCAAGTAAGTTCTCAATTCATTTGCAAAGCACCAAGGTCCAAGCTATCGCACCCATGAATCAGTAGTCAAAGTAGCCCACTCCTGGGCTGTACATTCATTTTGTCTCTTCTCAAATGGAGAATAGTTTCCAATCATATAGAAAGTACGTTCATTTAGTCAATCACAGAGCACAAAAAGACCAAAGGTTTCTCTCCCCTAGACATTACTGAATTACAATACCATCCCTTAACACCAAGCCCTTTATCAAAAGGGACAGGAGAGCACAAAAAGGTATCCACCCTTAAGTTACAACAAGATTAAGATATCATCTTGGCAGTAAAAACCCAAGGAAAGGCCCTTCTTTCATCTTCACTCAAGGCAAGCCCTCAGCAGTCTCAGTTCCTGGGGAGACAAGGTTCAACAGAGCCATAGTCAGTGCCCTCATCAAGTCACTCTCTGCCTGTAAAACAGTCCCAGAACCCCTGAAAACATCAGCAATGCCCTCTTACAGCATTTCTGTAAACATACCACATGAAAAATCCTCCTTCAGAACTTCTGAACCAACAGCCAGGTTCCAGGACCTGTCAGCACTGTCCTTCACCAGCAGGTGAACCTGGTAAAAACAACATCAAAACAGACAAACAAAGTGCTGGCATCACAGCCATGCCTCCTCAGTTCTTGGTAGCTCCGGGAGGCAGTTCTCAAAAGTTTTGGGCAGCTCCAACGGGCCCTTGGCAGTCTTTCTCTCAGCAACTCAGGCTCCATGATACTGAATACTGCTACTGAATACTGCTCTCCAAAAGTCCTTCGGGCCTGCTCTCAGCTTAGTCCTCTCTCCCAATTCATGGCTCCTCCCAGTTCAGCTTTCTCTCTTCATGTCAACAAGTCCATCCCACAAGTGGGATTCACAAGCTTTGGGTTTTAACACTCAACCCCAAACCCAAGGCAATACAGGGGCATCTCTAAATTCCATTGCCACTACACCACCCCTCATTGAGAATGCAAGAAAAATGAAATTCCTGTTATAAGAATGTATAGTAAAGCAAAGTAATATTACTCCTTGGACATGTCTAAAAGAAATGTCTCAGTCTGCACTCTGAGTCCATCACCCCTCTGTTTGGTAGTGGGCAACTCTTCTCACCATAAGTTCTCAAGAATTATAGTTGGTTATTGTGTTGAGCAGAGTTCCCAAGTTTTCTTTTTTTGTTGTTGTTAATATGATTTATTTCAATCAGACAAGATCTTTCTTTCCGCTTTCCCATACCACCCTAGTCCCACTGAAAACAAAAGAAAAACAAAACTCATTACCAAAATGTTGATGTTGATCATGTCATAAAAAAAAGTCTTGTTCTGTACTCTGAATCTTTCATCTTTCTTTCAGGAGACACGGGGTGCATGTTTCATCATTAGTCTTCTGGATTCCTGATTGGTCATTAAGCTAATAAGAGTTAAGAGCAAACAATGTTCTATTACATTTATATATGATAACTTGTTCATCTATTCCCATTTATAAGCACTCTCTCCTCCAAGATTTCCATTATTTGATGCTTGGAAAATATTTATAACTATTTTTGTACATCCTTAAAATTTGTTTTGCTTAAAACCAATTTGCCCCTTACTCTTCCCTCTCTCTAATTCTTCTCTCCTTTCCACTGCTGAGTGAAATGAATTTTTGTACTCAACACTGTATGTGTGTGAATTGTTCCTCTTTTGATGAGTTCAGGTGAGACTGGCATTCAAGTGTCAGTTACACCTCCACTTTCTCCTCATTTATAAAGGTATTGTAATGTGAATGGGAATTTGAAGACCTTCCCTGCCCCTTAATAGACCTTGGGGGGAGTTTGAAGGCCTCTCCTGCTTTGAAAGTAAACTGCCCCCTAAAAGACACAAGAAGTTTCCCTACTGTGAAGATAAATCTGCCCCCAGATAGGCTGAATGAAGTCACGTGGAGCCTGTGGTGGGAGGAGTTTGCTGAAGAAAAGCAGAGCCCACAGGAAGCTGGTTCAGTGTTCACACTGTTCACGCAGTGCCCACATGTGTGTCTTAATTATGTGAGATAATTTTTCATAACATGCCTTTCCCTTACTACTCCCACCTCACTTTTCCTCTCTTTCTGACAGTTGGAGACAGTTGGGGACAGAGGAGAAGTTCAGGCAAAAGTGAATGAGTTTTTTGAGTAAAAATAGACCTTATATTGGTTTGTGGGAAAGCTAAGGGATGCTGTGGCTCTCAGCATTATTATGGCTTCTGAATATCTTTGGTACTTTGGCTTTACTGGTTTGGGGATTAGGTTTTATGGTGTCTAAATAAATCCTTCAACTTTATTCTCTTTCTGGAGAATTTGACATATTTTGCAATAGAACACCATGCTATACTTACAGTCACAGCGTTTGTCATGATCATGGAAGCTGTAAATATTGCATTGGTGCTACAGATGCCCACATGTGTGTCTTAGTTATGTGAGATAATTTTTCATAACATGCCTTTCCCTTACTACTCCCACCTCACTTTTCCTCTCTTTCTACTCTTTCTTTAAGATCTTCAAGACATGACAGAATTGTTCCTATGCCTGGTCTAACTAGACTTTGTCTATGAACCCTAAGGATAATAAAAATCAGAGGGGATGTATCTCATACTTGAAAGTAAACATTTTAAATTTGGTTTATTGCTTTATCATTATTCAGTCACGTTTACCTTTTTAATAATCCTCAACTCATATTTTCACTTCAAAGTTTCTATAGGGCTCTGGTCTTTTTATCAGGGATTCTTGGAAGTCTTGCTTAAAGATCTGTTTTTCCCTCTGTAGCTTTGTACTGTTTTACTGGTAAGTAATTCTTTGATGTAAGTCCTCTGGAATTTAATATGTCAAGTTTTCTACTCCTTTTTTAATGTTAGATGCTAAATCATGTGTGATCCTGACTGTAGGCCCTCAATATTTGAATTCTTTCTTTTTCTTTCTTTCTTTGTTTCTTTCTTTGTTTCTTTGTTCCTTCCTTCCTTCCTTCCTTCATTCTTTCCTTCCTCCCTCCCTCCCTCCTTCCTCTCTCCTTCCCTTTCTTTCTTTTCTTTTCCTTTCTTTCTTTCTTTTCTTTTCCTTTCTTTCTTTTCCTTTCTTTGTTTCTTTCTTTGTTTCTTTCTTTGTTTCTTTCTTTCTCCCTTCCTTCCATCCTTCCTTCCTTCCTGTCTTCCTTCCTTCATTCCTTCCTTCCTTCCTTCCTTCCTTCCTGTCTTTTTTTTTCTTTCTTTTGGTTGCTTGCAGTAGTTCTTTGACTTCAAAGTTCAAAATTTTGGCTATGATGACGCTGGGAGTTTTCATTTGAAGATTTCTTTCAGGAGATGAGTCATAAATTCGTTCTATTTCAACTTTGTCCTCTAAAAGAGACCTAGGCTTCTTTTTTTATTAAGATTTCTTGAAATATGAAATCTAGATCTCCCCTTATTTTTGTCATAACATTCAGACTACCCAATGTTTCTTATTTTTTTCTCCTCAACCTGTTTTTCAGGTCAGTTATTTTTGCTTTACAATAGCTTACTTTTTCTTCTATTTTTTGGCCTTTGACTTTTTTGTTTGAAATATTTTTTGTTGTCTCATGGAGTCAATGGCTTTCAGTTGGAAGTTATTAAATTTTAGTTTTTAGGGAGTTTATTTCTTGAGCAAAGTTTTATATCTCTTTTGCCAAGATTTAATTTCCTTTACAAGTTTTTCTTCTATAGCACTCTCTTCCCCCTCCCTCAATTTACCACTCTACCAATCCCATTCCATATATATCCATACATATATTTTAAAAAAAACCCTTTTTTAAAGGAATGCTAGTTGAATTTGTGCCTAAGCTATGTTTTTATCTGAGACAATGCTTATAGATATTTTAGAGTCATTCCCTTCTGCCTTTGTCTCTTGAGTGTTTGCCACCATAATAATTCATCATGGTAGAATTCTTTTGTTTGTGTATTTGTTTTTCCATTCTTCCAGAATACTTTCAGGTTTCCAATTTGAATTTAGGGTCATGCTGTGTTGTGCTTTGAAGGGAAAACCTGGGTTATTGCTGCTTTGGGAGAAATATTGTGTGTTGCGTTATTCTAGGATTTCTAGGACAGGCTGTAAGATTTCAGTGCTCCTGAAGTAATCTGATTCAGGGAAAAGCATTATTGGTTCCCTGATCCCCCTTTTTTCAAAATGAGCTCTACAAGTTCCTGACTTTGTTTTGGATATAAGGAAGAGCAGACTGCTGCTGGACTCGACCCCTTTGTAAGCAACCAAAATGTTCTATTTGGTCAGATCATGCCTTGATTACTACTATGCAGATTGGGCTAAATGTTGGAGATATGACGCTTCTTTGTGCCTAAATTCTAAGCCATACCACTGCTGTTGATGTTCCTGAATTCTGAACTTGCTCCTTTTTCCTTTCACCATCCAGAACCTCCCTAACCAGGAATACCACAGTTGTGTGGAGGTCCCCTCCTTGCTCCACTCTGAATATGCCAATTAGGACTGGGTTGTAAACTACAAAGTTGCCAGTTGGCACCTATTCCTACTGCAATCCTGGAGTGTGGGACTGAGACTCCTAGTTCAACCAGTCTCCAGTGACTGAAGACCTCCCTTATGGAAAACTAAGTTGGAAAAAAAGACTTATTTTGACTTTTAAAAATTTCCCCATCAGTATTTGGTCTGGGGCATTTTTTTAGGTCTGTTAGGAAGTGTTTGTGGAAAAAGGCTCATTTGCATTGCTTCCTATTACTCCACCATCTTGGTTCTGCCCTGTCAACAAGCACTTATTAAGAGGCTACTCACTTTTTGAAACTGTAAGAAGTGCTGGGGTTATCATATAAGGATTCAATACTCATATATATTCATATTATATATTCATCAATATTTGTATCTAACTAATAAAGTTCTCTGCGTCTCTCTTCTTCTCCCACCCCCTTGTGCTTTCTATACACACACAAGTGTATCAGGTAGTCAATAATAATTATGTATTACCACTGTCCTCCAAAAGCAATGTAGATAGATAGATAGATAGATAGATGGATATACATATCTGAACAAATAAAACAGCTTTAGATATCTTTGATCCTTCTATTGTCCTTTGCTTCAAATTTATATTTTGGTCAAAATATAGAGGCATCATATTGTATTAAATGGAGGAATAGACTTGTGGTCAGAATATCTACATTTGAATTTGGACTCCATAATTTACTCATTCTCTGTTAATGTGCTTATGCTGCCTTTCTTTGTTTCTCCAATGCTCAACAGAGGGACAGAGGACTTTGCACCTGGTAGGGACTTAATAAACGCTAGATGCTGACAGACCCTTCAAAGCCTAAGTTTGAGGCTTGTCTTTAAAACAGTGATAATCATATCTGTACTATTTGCTCCATGGGAAGTTGTAAGGAAATCTCCTTATAAACATTTGAGTATCCTATAAATATAGTATAAAATACCATATAAATATAGCAATATTATTAGTATCCTTAAAAGGGGAAAAAACCCTAGTAATTTAGAAATAACATAATTTGCTCAAATACTATTTGCTTGATTATAGAAGGGGTAAAACAGGTGATTACATTGAATTGGTTTTTTAAAAAGCATATATACTGAAATAGAAAACTTTCAAACATCCATGAAGACCAAAAGTGAATAGAAATTTGACTTAGGGATACAAGACTTAAGAGAAGCATTAAAAAAGCAAATAAGAAAGAGAGATCAGAAGAAACTCAATCAAGTTAAACTGCTTTGCTTTCTAAATGGGAAAATAGAACTTTATCATTGTCAAGCCAGTTAGAGGGATTCTACATAAAAAGATGTGGGAGTGAGTAAATTATTTTGGAATGAATTTTTAAAAAGTGGATAGATAAGAAAGAGAATGCCATGAAAGAAGGGGAAGAGGAGAAGAATGAGGAAAATCATCTCATGTATAAGAGATGCAAAAGCAAGAGTTTTTACAGTGAATGGGAAAATGGTGGTGGGAGAGGGAGCAGACAACACTTGAACACTATTCACACCCACATTGGTTCAAAGAAGGAAAATATATCTGTATATCTAGCTGTCTAGCTACCTACCCAATTGGTAATAGAAATTCAACTTACTCAACACCTAAGTAGGAGAGGAAGGGGATAAGTGAAAAGGTGGTGGTGGGGTGATAAAAGAGAGAGTAGATAAAACAAGGCAGTAGTCAGAAGCAAAACAGACTTTAGAGGAGGGATGGAATAAAAAAAGAGAAAGGATTAGCAGAAAAAAATAGGATGGAAGGAAATGTACAGTGAGCAATCATAACTGTGAATGTGAATGGGATGAACTCGCCCATAAAATAGAAGCAGATAGTAGAATGGTTTAGAAACCAGACTCCAACAATATGTTGTTTACAATAAATACACTTGAAAGAGAGACACACATACAGAGTTAAAATTAGGTGCTGTAGTGGAATCTATTATGCTTCAGCTGAAGTAAAATAGGTGGGGTAGAAGAAAAACAAATCATTAGTGTCACAGATGCAAAGGGTGAATGCACCACCAAGGAAGATGAAATTAAGAAATTTTAGCATCGATTTTGCCCAGTTGTATGCCAGTAAAACTGATCATCTTATTAAATGGATGAATATTCATAAAATAGAAATACTTACATTAACAGAAGAGGAAATAGAAAACTTAAATAACCCTGTCTTAGAAAAAGAAATTGAGAAAAGCCATCAGTGAGTTCCCTGAGAAAAAATGAGTTCTCTGAAAAAAAAATGCAGGACCAGATGGATTCACAAGTGAATTCTACCTAACATTTAAAGTGCAATCAATTTAAATACAATATAAACTACTTGGAAAAAATAAGCAAAGAAAGAGTCCTGCCAAATTCCTTTTTTATGACACATATATGGTATTGATTCCTAAACCAGGAAGCAAATAAAAATGAAAACTATAGATAAATTTCCTTAATGAATATTGATACAAAAAATTTAAATAAAATACTAGCAAAGAAATTGCAGGAACACTATGAACAAGTGGGAATTATACTAGGAATGCAGAACTAGGTCAATATTAGGAAAACTCTTAGCATAATTAACCATATCATACTAAAAAAGCCCAAAAAACAAAATCATATGATTGTATCAATAGATGCAGAAAAAGCCTTTGACAAAATACAATACCCCTTCATATTAAAAACACTAGAAAGTGTAGGAGCCTTACAACTAAGTTACAGGATATAAAGTAAGGATATATTACAGGACATAAAGGATATAAAGCCTTATAAATCAACAGCATTCTATATACTAATATATATGTGTGTGTGTGTGTGTGTGTGTATACACACACATATACACACATATATAAATATGTGTGTGTATGTATTACAAACTATACACTACTATATTTTACAAATTATGAACTACTGACAAGACCCAATAGGAAGAGACAGAAAGAAATTCCATTTACAATTGCTCCAGACATATAAAATCTTTGGTAGTCTACCTGCCAGAACAAACCCAGGGACTATATGAAAACACATACAAAACACTATTCACATGAATAAAGACAGGTCTGAATCAATATAATCAAAATATTGACTCTAAGTTAATTTATATATTCAGAGTCACCCCAGTCAGAATACCAAAGAATTATTTCACAGAGCTAGAAAATAGTTTTCCAATTCATCTGAAGAATTTAAGGTCAAGAATATCAAAGGAATCTACAAAAAGTATGTAAAGCAAGATGGCCTACCTACCATTTTCAGATTTTTGCACTTTTTTACAATGCAGGAATCATCAAAACAATCTGGTACTGGCTAAAGAATAGAGCGAGTGGAGGATCAGTAGATTAGGTTAGGCACACAGCATACAGTAGTGACCATGGTAACCCGTTGTTTGATAAACCTAAATATCTAACTCTTGGGATAAAAACTGAGTATTTGACAAAAATTCCCAGGAAAACTAGAAAGCAGTGCAGCAGGAACTAGGAACAGGCCAACATTTCATACCACATTCCATGATAAGGTCAAAATGCATAAATGATTTTAACATAGAGGGTGATATTATAAGTAAATTTGGGAAGTATGGAAAAATGTAGCTGTCAGACCTACAGATAAGGGAAAGTTTAAGACCACACAAAAATAGAGAGGATTGCAAGAAGTAAAATCAATAATCAGGATGTCATGAAGAAAGAAAACTTTTACAGAAACAAAATTAATACAGCCAAATTTAAAAGGAAAACAAGAAATAAGGGAAAATTTTTACAGCAAGTTTCAATGATAAACACATCATTTCTCAAATGTGCTAAACTAAAAGCTTTTGCTCAGGTGATAAATGGTCAAAAGATATGAATAGATAGTTTTTTAAGAAAAAAGAAATCAAAGCTATCAATAGCCACATAAAAATGCTCTAAATCACTACTGATTGGAGAAATGAAAATTAAAACAACTCTGAGGTCCCACCTCCCATTTATCAGATTGACAAACATGCCAGATAAGGGAAATGACAAATTCTAGAGGGGATGTTGAAAAATTAGAACACTAATTCACCTTTGGCAGAGTTTTGGAGAGCATTTTGGAATTATGCCCAAAATGCTATAAATCTAAACTTATCCTTTGACTTATCTATACTATTATAGATCTTTATTCCAAAACGATCAAAGAAAAGGAAAAATGTATCTGTAAATACACACACACACACACATATATGCTCTTTTTGTGGTGAGAAAAAATGTAAATTAAGGGTATACCCATCAATTCAGGTATGGATGAACAAGTTATGCATATGATTGTGATAGAATACTATTGTGGTATAAGAAATGACATGCAGGGTGGTTTCAAAAAAACCTGCGAAGACTTTTATGAACTTATGCAAAGGGAATTGAGCAGAATTAAGATAACATTATACACAGTTACAGCAATATTGTAATGATATCCAAACCTGAAAAACTTAACTACTCTGATCAAAGAAATGATCCACAGAACAACTCCAAAGGTCCTATGATGAAAAATGCTGATTACTTTCAGAGGAAGAATGGATGAACTCTGAATGTTGAATGCAGGTTGAACCATACATTTTAAAAACCCACGTATTTCATTAGTTTTATTTTGTCTGTATTTTCTTTTGCAATATGGCTAATAATGAAATATGTTTTACATGACTTCAAATGTATAATTGATATAAAATTGCTTGCCTGCTCAAGGAGAGGAGTAGCAAGAGAGAGGGAGAAAATATGGAATTCAGATTTTAAAAAAGCATTGTTAAATTTTTTAAGGTAACTGAGAAGTATTTAACAAAATGAATGAAATATAGTTTTTAAAAAGTTATGTGGGATATTTTTTTTTATTTTTAATTCTTTGAAGATAGTAGATTGTGTTATTATACATAGTACTCACATTTTTTCATACTCATCTCTCTTTTTTTAGTGCTTTAACTTCCTATTATAAATCCATTTGTATATAGGAAATTTTCATCCTGCTTGCTCCAGATTAATTTGTACTCTTGATATTTAATACATTTAAAATTTTGTATCTCTACAATGTGTCCCTAAAATCTTGGTACAGTTTCAAGTTATTAAAAGTTTAAAACTATACCTAGAGATTTTGAGACATTCTATACATTTTATATTATTTTAATGTTAATGAATTACAATGTAGATTTCATAAAGAGAAACAATCATTTGGAAAACAATCTTTGCAATAAATAATTGATACAAGTCTGATAAATAAGATATGTAGGGAATTTACACAAATAAGACCAAAAGGCACTTCCCATTGGGTAAATATTCAAAAGATATGAATGCTGCGGCCAGCGCAGTCTAGGCCTAGTTACCAGTTGAGGAAAATAAAGAGAGAGTGAGAAAAGCTTACAGCAGATTAAAGGAAAGAGACAGAGAGACAGGGATGTATTTCATAGTCTGTTTATTGCAGAGCTATTCCATATGGAGCCAAAAATACAAGAAAATCATAGAGCTTATATTGCTTATTTCAGGGGTGATTACGTGACTTGGGTCTTGCCTTTCCCCAGACCTCAGCCCAAGGCTAATCAGTCATTAAGATCTTTATCCTAGAACCACCTCCATGGGCACAATAGACCTGGAGTCCTAATCAGGACTTGCAAATTAACTTTCAGTACAGTCTTTAGATATCAGGAAACCAATGAGAGCATACACCCAACAAGATTATACTTTCCTTGCATATCTGCCTAATGCCCTTGTAGAACTGGGGAGCTAGTGTGCCAACACCCCAGAAAGTCTTGGCCCCCAATATATGAATAAATAACTTTCAAAAGAATAATTTAAAACTGTAAATTACTATACAAAAACATACTCCAAATTACTAATTCAAGAAATGCAAAGTAATATCACTCTAAGTTTGACTTCATATTCTGTAATTTGTCAAAAACAGAAATAGTGTTGAAAAGGCTGTGGAAAGACAGGAATACTAATACATTGTTGGCAGAGCCATGAAATGTGGGGATTTTGGTTTACAGAAATGATTATGATATACAAAAGTATCCATAAATATTATCTTAATGCAATTACTTTAAGATTTCTCTGGAATATCCATGCAGAATCTAAAATCAGAGATAATTTCATTGTCACTAAAGCATAGATCCAGTAAAATGACCTCCTCCTTTTCTTCTCCTCCTTTTCTTTCCTCAGCTTTCCTCCTCCTCCTCCTCCTCCTCCTCCTCCTCCTCCTCCACTTCTTGGTCTCCTCCTTCTCCTTCTCCTTCTCCTTCTCCTTCTCCTTCTCCTTCTCCTTCTCCTTCTCCTTCTCCTTCTCCTCCTTCTCCTTCTCCTTCTCCTTCTCCTTCTCCTTCTCCTCCTCCTCCTTCTTCTTCTTCTTCTTCTTCTTCTTCTTCTTCTTCTTCTTCTTCTTCTTCTTCTTCTTTTCTTCTTCTTCTCCTCCTCCTATGTTTTTAGAAGGAGAAAAGTATAGGTGCAGAGTTGTAGACCCAATTTATAATGAGAATAAACTGCAATTACTTTGTTTGTGTATTAGATCTAAATATAGAGTGAAGGAAAAGACTACTAATTATAATCTTTATTTCAACAAACTAAGTGTAATGAAGACTATTAAGATGTTACTATGGAGCTTTTACGCTAAGCTAACTCCCATCTTTTGAAAAACTACCTTCTGAATAATTTATCGGTTAAATATTTAAAGTACAGTCAATTTTCTGCTTTTCAGATGCCAATTCCTTCTTAAAGTTGTCGCCAGACTGCAAACTACTCTGCTTATTGATGGAATTTTAAAACATTCGCCCAAAGATCCCTCTTGGCCTCATTGACATTGACATTGACAAGCTTAGGTTCATTTCCCCAGGTCTTCTCGACCTCTTTGCGAAGTTCAACCTAGAAAGGGACAAAAACCTAGAATGCAAAATTAACCTGGATGAATATGCGTTCTCTAAAGTGATGCAATGATTCCATGAAATTGGCATGTTAGCATTTTCTGTGTTTTCGGATTTTATCATTGGAAGACCTAAGTGAACTCGGTGAGATGTAGTGCATGATATAAACCTGGGGGTTGAGGTTATACATAATTGAGTGTGATTCAAAACATTACAAAAAAGGTTGTTTTCATTTTAATGCTTTGTTTGAGTTGAGGTTATCTTCAGAAACTATTTGACATTTTTTAAAGTGTGATTTTTTTTTTATCCCCTTCAAATGATTTTGAAAAATGACTTTGGCATATGTTTCTTGCCAAAGATTTCCCAGCTGAAGAGAACTGTTTAGGGCAAAACTGCAAGCCTGCAAGGATGTGACAGGAGGTTCTGAGGCCATGAAGTACACTTTCCTCTATTTTCCACGGCCATCTTTTCTTTCTTATTTTCAGGAGGAGATCGAACATCGCACAACACTAGTAGGTGCTAAACAGATGCACATACACAAACAAAACTAACCAACAAACAAACAAACATGGCTGTGGCAATGCCCTCCTTTTGAAATTTTTTTTTCTCTCCCCACAGTATTAATCATTAAATGTAACCATAGATCATTTACACCTTGGAGCACCGTCAATGGTATTGTGAAAATCATCTCGTCAAGTGCCTTTTCCCCCAGTAACTATTCATATTTGGATGAAATTTATTTATTTATTTTTCAGAATTGGTTTACTTTTAGTTTTCAACATTAATTTCCATAAGATTTTGAGTTCCAGATTTTTCACCATCTCTCCCCTACTACCCCCACCCCAAGATGGCAAAAATACTGATTACTCCTTCCCCCAATCTGCCCTCTCACATATCACCCCCATCACTCCCCTTATCCCCTTTCCCCTTACTTTTTTGTAGGATAAGATGGATTTCTATACCCCATTGCCTGTATATCTTGTTTCCTGGTTGCACTTAACAACAATTTTTTAGCATCTATTTTTAAAACTTTGAGTTCCAGATTCTCTCCCTTCTTTCCTACTCACCCACCTCCACTGGGAAGAAAAGCAATTCAATATAGATCATACATGTGTAGTTATGCAAAACATTTCCATAGTAGTTGTGTTGTGAAAGACTATTTCCCTCTACCTCTCCCATTCATTCTATTTTCTCCTTTGACTCTGTCCCTTTTCAAAAGTGTTTGCTTCTGACTCCCCCTTCTCTCAATCTGCCCTCCTTTCTATCACCCCCCCTCTTGGCCCTTCCCCCCTACTTTGTTTTAGGGTAAGATATCCAATTGAGTGAGTATGTTATTCCCTCTTTGAGCCAAATCCAATGAGAGTAAAGTTGACTCATTCCCTTTCACCTCCCTGCTCTTCTCCTCAATTGTAATAGCTTTCTCTTAATTTACCCTATTCTATCTCTCCCTTTCTCCTTCTCCCAATATATTCTTCTCTCACCTCTTAATTTTATTTTTTTTAGATATCATCCTTTCTTTCATATTCAACTCACTCTGTGTCCTCTATGTATACTTATACACACATATACATACATACATACATACATATATATTTGGATGAAATTTAAAAGCTCAGTTCTGAGTCATCCTGGAGCAATGTAAAGAATACTGGATTTATGTGTAGTCAGAATCCATGATTTTCAGTCCTGTCTATATTCCTTAGTATCTGTGTGATCTTAGATAAGCACTATGGTTTCTATGAGTGTCAATTTCCTCTTCTGTAAAATGAGCTAGTTCGCCTTAGAGAAGCTCTAGGGTCCCTTTTAGCTCTGAATCTATGGTCATCCAGATAGGTAAATTCTGACTTGAATTAGACTTGCCCTGGAAATACTGCCTTAGTTTTCCATCAAGACATTGACCTTAGTTATAATGTACTTGCTGTTAGCTGAATCTTAGTTAGGGTTCTAGTACGGAGAGTTCAAAACTCTCTTACCTCTGTCTTTTTTCTAGGGGCAGAGGGATTAGATTTTTGATTTTATCAGTATAGAGAGCTTCCAGAGCTACTGCTCTGCAATTTCTTTCTCTCCTCCAATCTTAAACAAAATGGGATGTAAGTTTTAGGAGTTGATGATAGTCCTGATTAGTGGCTACATATTTTTAGCTACACTTATGTTTTTTTTTAATTTTAGATTTCATTATTTTCATTTAAATTTTATTTTTCTTCTTCCCTTATGCAGTTTGGAAAAGAAAAAAATAAACAAAAAAACCCTTGTTACAAATATAGAGAATCAAATAATCAAAATTCCACATTGGTTATATCCAGGACTACATCTCATTCTACACTTTTTTGGTGAAGATGCCTTTAGCAAGCTTTATCTTCAGTCCTTTGAAATTATAATGGGTCGTTAATTTGAATAGAGTTCTTAACTTTTTCGGTTTTTTTGTCTTTACCAAAAAAGTTGTTCTCCTACTTCTACTCACTTTACTCTACATTTACTTACTCAATTCTTCCCAGGTTTCTTTGAAACCATTTCTGCTATCACTTCTTATCATTACACCAACGGCCTTGTATAACCTCTAGGATCAACTATAAAGTCTTTTGTTTGGCACTCAAAGCCCTTCATAATTTGGTCTCTTCCAACTTTTCCAAAGTTCTTACACCTTAGTAACCCTCACAAACTCTGCCATCAAGAGACAATGGCCTCCCTATGTCTCCTACAAGACACTCTATCTCCCTTCTCTAGTTGTTTTCATGGACCGTTCTCCATTCCTGGATTCCTTTTTTCTCGTTTTGACTTGCTGGCTTCGTCTCCTCAAATAAAACCCAACATTTGGTAGGAAGCTTTTCCTGGTTTAATGATAGTGCCTTGCCTCAGTTGATTATCTCTTATTCATTCATATTCATTATTACACTATAAGTTCTTTGAGAGCTGGAATTATTTGACTTTAACATTATTCCTAGTACTTAACACAGTGTCTTAGATGTAGTAGGTACTTAATAAACATTAATTGACTTAGTTCTTCCTGAATCAGAGACTAGACTCTATCCATTATGCCAGCCTCCCAACTTTTCAATTTCCTCTATAAACTTCTGCTCTGCAGCTGCTGTACTAGCTGTGAATATCTTTTCCCAATCACTATTTCAGGAAAAGCTCCAGCCATGCTTCACTTTACTTCCCTCCCAGATCTCTAGCCTTCTCCTTGCCAGCTGCCTTGTCCCTTCATAGAAGACCTTTCTAATCCCTGCCCCCACCAAGTCTAGATCTTTGGTCACATCTACTCTATCATTATTCCTAGACAAGAAATGTCACTCTATCTCCCTGTGGCTCCGCTCACCATCAGTCACTTTCTTGACCAAAGGTCCCTTCCCTGGACACCCCTCCCCTTTTAGTGCGGTTACCTCTCAGCTCCTTTAGGGCAAAGGGTATATTTCATTTTTGTGCTTGTATCTCCAGACTTGATGTAGGAAAAAAGTATAAAGTTATCAGTTAAATGCTTTCTTCATTCCGTCATTCATCTATTCTTTGCCCTGTTGTTTCTTGCAATATGCTTTTAGGGAAAAATACTTCCTGGGTTGCAAAACAAAGTAGTACATTTTAAGATTAATTTTAGAATTAATTTAGGTACTTTGGGGAGGCAATTCAAATACAAAAGTCTCTGAAATAGCTGAGTCAGAGTCTCATTTCCCCACTTATTTTATTATGGGATCCTGATTCCTGTGTTTTGAAGCTCAGAGACCTGAGCTTGGCCATCAGTTCAGCAATGGATGTGTTAAATTTGTTAAATTCAAATATTAATAAAGAATGAATTAGGCTTATATTAAGTGTATTATGTCCAAAAATTAATAGCAAAGGGAGGAGACTCATGTTTCTCAGGATCCTGCCTACTAAATTACATTGAGAGAGACCATGGGACAGAGGCAGTCTTTCATTATGTTCAATATGGCAATCAGTATACTTCCAGTACTCATTAAATAACAGTAATTGCTAGCACTTAAAAACACTTTAAAGTTTCACTTTCTTGTGCTTAACCCAGGGTCACATGACTAGTGTCTCACGTTGCATTTGAACTCAGGTCTTCTAGACTCCAGGTCTAATATATTTATCCACTCGGCAACCTAGATGTCTCATTCAATAATAATGCAATTTATAATAAGTCTAATACTGATATTTGCCCAGTGTACAAGTCTCATCTTGAATGAAATTGATTTTGTTAAATAAGTGATCTAATAGATAATAATCAAGTTGAAATAATGAGAAGGATCTCATAGTCTCTTTTCTGAGTTCTTTAAGTTATTTAAGGAAAAATGATAAAAGGAATATTTTCATTTGAAAATGATTCATAATTTATCATAATTGAAGGAATGGATATAGCAATCTAAAGTGGAATTCTGCTTGTCTTTCACATTTTAGAATGTCATAAGGAACCCTTTGTTCTTTTTCTTCTTTCAAAAACCTTAAGAGCAAGGGGGCATCTAAATAATGCCAAACATCCAGTTGAGAAGTAAATAAATAATTCAAATCAGCTGCAGTTCATCTTAATGCCCAGATCAAGTCTGGCTTGTCTTAATGGCTATACCAAATTGGCTGTTCAATTTCAAGGTCTACCGAATCAAGCAAATTGAATGAATATTCTATTTATGATTTCAGAGTCATTAAGACAAGCACGTCCAGTTCTGGCATATTTTCTTTCACCTTCATTTCTGTGCATGTTCCTTGATAAGTTCATAGATGTCACTGAGTCACAGAAGCACCAAATGTGAGTTGCAAGGGATCTACCTGTTTGACTATTTAATCCAAGCTGTAATCCTTTCTACAACATAACATTTTAAAAGTGACTATCCAGCTATTTCTTGAAAGCCTCCAGGGAGGGAGAATACAGTAATTCCCAAGCCAGTGCAGTTTTCTTTTGGATACTATAGCTTTAATTGTTAGACAGATGGAGCCTACGTTTTCCTTTCTGAAGCATCCACGGATTTTCTTAGTTTTTCGCTCTGGGGAAAGAAAAACAAGTTTAATCACTCCTCCACATTAAGGCCCTTCAAATACTTGCAGACTGTTCTGTCCACAATGCTTTCCTTGTCCAAACTAAGCATGCTCAGTCCCTTAAGATGATTTTTACATGGCACACTTCTTCAGCCCTTTACTATGCCTGGTTGCTTTCCTTTGAATGCTCTTTAGCTTAATAATGCCCTTCCTTAAATATGATGCCAAGGAGTGAAAAGAATCTTCTAGATGTGTTCAACAAGAATGAAATCCTTTGAGACTAGTATCTTCCTAGTCCTAGGCACTATGCCTCTCTATACAACCTAGCATTTCCTTACCTTTATTATCTACCGTATCACATTGATGATCCACATCAAGCTTGCAGTCCACTAAAACCCAGATTTCTTTTTTAGGTGAACTACTCCCTAACAATGCCTTCAATATGTTTTATAGGTGAAACTGAGTTCAGTGTAGAGAAGGCAATGGAAGGAAAAGGACAGGAATGGGAAAAGATATTAATATAGCATGTCTTTGATGAAACCATGTCAGTTCTCCATGATTGTTAGTTATCTCCTTTTCTATATATCTGCTAACTATCCCTCTGACAATATGCAACATCATTTTGGGGATTACTACCCAACTCACACTCATGCTTGCAATATGGGTTACCAGAGGGTGGCTGACTAATATTTCTTTCACAGTTCTAGGGGTAACCCTGAGAAGATGAATGTCTAATACTGTTACTCATGATTTCTCCATTAATAATCGGCAAGTAGCCTCAAATTGTTTTAATAAAGGCATTTACTGAGAAGATATAGCAAGAATAGTTAGAGTAAGGTATTTTCCTCAAAATCCTAGGGCACACCTTGGACTCAGATATATACAGGTCCATGGGAAGAATAAGTTCAAACTTTAAGTACAAGGCTGGTGAGGTATGAAGAGTAGGGAACGTGTATAGCAAAGAGATGACATACAACACTCGGTTACTGGAAGTGCTTCCTTAAGTCTATAGATAGCATTCTTCTATGGTTCAAGGGATCATATGCCTTGAAACTGCTTTGCTTCTCATTTGAAATCCTTACCATATCCATTTGCCTTAGGCATACCATTCTTTTCCTGATTGGTTATGTCATTAACTCTGGTGACATGGTCTATGAAAGAAGAGGGAGAAAAGTCAAGAGAAACTCTCTCCTCCTCAAACCCCAAGACAGATTCTGTCTTGAATTAGAACTCTTATTTCCTGAACCTGGAGTCTTCTACCACTAAACTGGTTCACCTGTTGACTCACATTACAGTTATTATATAGGTCCAAACACATGTCTGACTTTTTTCAACCAATCACAGTGTGTTTCTTATGTACAGTAACCTGCACTCGGCAAACAAAGTACTATAACATTTTAAAATCATCTAAGGGCTTATTTAGTCATTATGATAAAGACATAAGAAAATTCTATTAGCACCTAATTTACTCTGTGCTTGATTAATTAAATTGAGGTTTGTGGACTTCTAGGATTACATCAATTGAGGTGGAGGTATAATTCTCCCCTAACAAATAAATTTTATAGTTTAGGCAGAAGTGAAGTATAAACTCATTGTTTTCTAATTTGTAGACTCCATACTTTTAAAAAATGGATTTTTTTCATTCTCTAATCCTGTGACACCTTTCCTGTTCTTTCAAAGGGATCTTTCAAAGATCACTAACAATGTCTCAGCAATTATGCCTAAAACTTCATTTTGTGGCTTAAGGTGAAATCCATTTGGTTTTGGTGACTTCCACTCATTAAGGGTAATGAGATATTCTCTTAATACCTTACTGATTATATTGCATATCAACTCCCTGTAAGTCATTTTTTTCTGCCCTTCCCAATACAATCCTAAGCAGAGAAAATAGTGGAAAAAGAAGAGTTAATCAGCTCTGCTTTCTTTCTGTTGTCAGTTATCACTATCCCATCCAGCTCAAATCCTCTCTGCATTGATTCTACCCTTTCCTTCAATAGAACTAAAATAACCCTTTCACTGTTTATAACTTTCCTTGCCAGCCTCAGTTTATTATAGTGTTTAATGTTCATGACATAGCCTTCCTCAGAACATTGCTTCAGTTTTCTTGAGTGAATTCATTTCTTTTATTTCTTTTGGTCTTGACAAGTTTGTATTTGGAGGTAACCTAAGGGAAGTCTAAATCACAAGGACCCTCATTCTCAAAGAAGAATTTTAAGTCATCATCTAGAGAAAATTTCCCTTGGGTCTATGAATGCTTATGAAAATTCAAAGACCATATGGTACATATTGCAAATACAAAAAAAAAATAGATATCTTCTGCCTTCCCCATTACATCAGACCACCCCCCCCAAAGGGAGGGAAATGCTCTTTGAGGGCCCTGATGAGATTATATACTTTGCATTGTTGAATATAAAGGACACGGATGCAGAGCCAAGATGGTGGCATAGAAGCAGCAAGCTCCCACACAGCCACCCTAGATACCCATAAAATATGACCCTAAGGCTCTCAAACTCACAAAAATACAGAAAACACATCTTTCGCTGAAGGCAGCTCAGCAGCAGGGGCTCATCTGGCAGGCCAGGAGCCGAGGCCAGCCCAGCCTGAAACCAAAAAGGGGCCAGGCCCCAGGTCTCTGGGGAGAAGCTGAACCAAGCCGCAGCCACAGCCGGTCTACAAAAGAGAAGATCTACAACACCTCCAGGAAACTCCACAAATACCAAGGTGTGAAAAATAGGGATTAGAGAAAGGCAGCTCAGGAGCAGGGGCTCATCATGGCGGGCTGGGAGCCACCAGCCCAGCCCAAAGCCAAGGCCATGGCCAGGCCCCAGGTGAGCCTCCTAAGCTGCAGTGTGAGTCTATTTCAGAGAAGATCTACAGTACCTGAAGGGATCTTCACATCCAGCAAACCAGGATTAGAGGTCAGTGAAAGTGGAACCTTCAAGCTGAATTTGGGGGAGGAAAAGCAGTTCAGCCAATCTGCCCCCAGGGCAAGGAAGCAGTGGGAAGGGCAGGAACTGCTGTAACCAGCAGCTGCCCCTAGTAGGCTGCTTCAGAGCCCTTGGCCTGTGGACACTGCAGGGGGGTGCTGAGTTGATTGATGATGGCCAAGTGCTCTGGTGTTGAGTGGCCTGGATCCAGATAGGGGTCTTGGGTAGTGGTCCTGGGGTGTGCTCTCAGCAAGCCAAAGCTGGGGGGGGGCTGCAACACCCCCCTAATAGTTCCGGCAGCTGGGAAAATCCCAGCAATTTGGAGCAGAGCTTTCCCCCCTGAAAGCAGAGTTCCACAAAGCTAAAAATACCAACCAATTAATTGACTGGCCAACATGAGGAAAAGGAAGCAAAACAAGAACAGCAATAAAACTCTAGAATCCTTTTTTTTGTGGACAAAAAGGATCAAATCATGGAACAGGAGGGAGACAACACACTCAGAACTCCCACACGAAATGCTTCCAAGACACTTAAAGATTGCCTAGAAGCTATAGATCAACTGAAAAGGGACTTTGAAAACCAAATAAGAGAAGTGGAGGAAAAATTGAGAAGAAAAATGAGAATAATGCGAGAAAATCATGAAAAGAGAGTCAACAACCTGACTGAAGAAAACAACACTTTGAAAAATAGATTAACTCAAATGGCAAAAGAGCCCCAGAAAGCCAATGAGGAAAAGAATGCCTTAAAAAGTCAAATTTGCCGCATGCATTCTGAAGTGAATTAGAGTGGAGCAAGTAGAAGCTAATGACTTTATGACAAGCCAAGATACTATTAAACAAATACAAACATATGAGAAAATTGAATATAAAGGACACGGTTGACGGTTTTACTTTCATTAGGAAAACTAGTATCAAGATGAAATGCTAGGTTAGGAGATAGCTCAACAGTATATGAAGAATTTTTGAAACCTAGAGTTTTTCTGTGTATATATTTTGATTGTTCTCTCTTTGGACCTTCTTTATTCAAGAACTTTGATTAAATCAAACTAAAGAAGTGATATATGATTCTATGCATACTTCTAATATTTCTAAAACTACAGCCAAATGACTGTACCAGGCTCATAGAAGTTAAGCAATGAGGAGTACTAGCAATTATGAAATAAAGCATAAGCATTACAAAGCAGACACTGAGGCAAGCAACAAAAAGGAGTAACTTGAGACTTTGGATCTTGGGATGTAATTTCCCATCAGATAAGAGACCAGGATATCATCTCCTGCAGGATGTGGAGAAGGGAGGAGGGTAGAGAACCTCCAGGTCTCTGGCTCCCTGGGTGTCCTAGGACACCAAGCAACAAATACTGGGGATGTGGCTCTTCTGAAAGGAAGCAGGTTAGGATCAGTCTGGAGAGGAGCTTACTTGCGATGGGAGGGACAAAACCATCTGATAATTCCCCATTTTAGCTTATTATTCCTACTAATTATGTGCCAAGCTTAGTCATTTCTACCCATTGTCAAAATACATGTGGTCAGTGCCCTCTAAATTTCAATGCCCTGCTATAAAGCTCTAGTTACCATGTCCCTGTTCTGCTTCTGCATAGAAGAAATCTCTTCATAAGACATCCAAATATTCGTTACCATGCAGATGGGAGGCAAAGCTTCTTATTTTTGAATTATGACTGAAACATATGATTCCATTTGACTCTCACTGGTGTCATGGAGACACTGGCAATGTCCCTTCTTGTACAGCTTCATCATACTGTGTCTTAACAACAGTAGCACTTTGATTTTCATCAATAGTGAAATTGTTAGCTATGCCCTGAGAATCACAGTTAAATGGGCATATATTTATAGAAATAATAATAAGCTTGTCATTACAGCTACCAGAAAGGTCTTTGATATCATGTGTTTGTCTACTCATACTCCAGCTGAAAAACCGAGATTTTCTGTATGGCATTTTAAAAATGTAACATCATTTTCAAAAATGTTTCCAAACATCAAACTTGACCGGCCAAACATTTCAACTCCCATTCTTAGTATAAAAAGTAAATATGAATGACCTTGTAGATGTTGAGTTTCTCAATCTGCATAATAGCTTTAGTATTCTCCATGAAAGCCTCCTGCATTTTAACATCACCAGGGCTGAATGTCAGAAATCAAATTTAGCCAATTCCTGTAGTTAAGTTCACAAATCACTTCCTGGCTATTTCTTCTGCTCACATAAAATAAAATCTGCATCCTTTGCAAATGGTCAAATGCACTCACTGCAGCACTTTTCCTAAAAAAGTCCCAAATTCATTCCATTTCCAACATTCTATGACTTTATGACTATAGATAGATAAAAGGCTGCCTGAAATGTGATAACATATTCTAATTAAATCACTTATAAAAGTTGTTTAATTGACTACAATTTTACGTTTCCTGTTATTAATTTTGAAATGGGTGAGTTGAATGTGTTATGTTTCTCATTAAAAGCAAAACAAACAAAATGACCTGAATACATTTAGCCATAAGGAGCTTTTTACTTAACTGTGACCCATCATTCTCACTTCCTCTCTATTAATCCTCAATACCGAATTTAAAAAATGATTCACATCTTTGCATTACATAAATTTTATACTTTGAGGGAAACCAGTGTCACATTATTTCCAAAAATGATTCAGTTACCCCATCATCCATTCATTCATTAAATTAATAAACCTATGCTAAATCATTGGTAAATAAAGTGGTCTGATAATGTCCTACTCTTGAACCTGTTAGCGGGCTTGGAATTCATAAATAAGTCAATTTGCAGTTGATGCATCCTTTTGAATTTTAAAAATGGAATTGAGAAGTCTTGCATAATCAGTGTCACGTGCTAGAGTATTATTTGAATGTGGTGCAAGAACTGGTTTGGGAGTATATGGGAAGGTGTTAAAAACAAATCCTCTTCTTCTTTTCACCAGTGTTACTGACTGGCTGAGCTATCAATCACCATCAATCAGGCAGCAATGGTTTTAATTGATTGTTATGCTCCTGCTGGCTGGCTTGATGATGATTGACAGTTCTGCCACCCAGTGTCAAGGAATGAAGGAACTGGAGGATGCTGGACACGTCCTCCTTTGCCTTTCACTTTGATGATTCCACACACGAATATTCTGGGCAGCATCTGAGGATGTAAATCATTCACTACTGTTCCAAGAAAAAAAAATGCCTCAACAATAGTGGGCACCACCTAATCTTCCAAACTACTTCACATTTTCCTAACCATTTTAAGTAACAGGTCAGAGGCAAGGAGGACTGCTGTGACCTCTTACTGGGACAACCTCTTAATTAGGACCCTGTGCAAAGTGCAGACAACTTGCTGCTTTGTTTCTGCACAATTGTCTTAGCTCTGAGCTCCATATTAGCATAGTCAGGGTTAATTACCAAGGAGGTGGCTACTTATGAAAAGTGATATCAGAGCTGCTGGGAAACCACCCCCCCTCCTGGAAAAAAAATTCCCATTGCCCAGCTTTTTGAGGCTGAAAATGCCCCAATTCCTTTGTATTAAGTTTTTATCATCTATAAAAATTCAAATAGACTTAAGGAGGATCATACCTCAAGTCCTATCAATCATTTACACATTCATAGGTATACAATTTTCAGATCCTTTTCTGAGGGGGAGATTAAAAAAAAGCATAAGAGGGACTTAGCATTGCTGGGAGTGGTACATAGGGAGTTGAATAGGGAAAGAGAAAGATTTAAAATGGAAAAAACTTCTCTTTATTTTTAGCCTAGCTCATATTATAGAAAAAACTGCTTTAGAAGCTTATTTACTTTTATTTTTTTGGAATCTAACACTTTTTTTGTAGCAAACCTTAAAGTACCATATAAATGTGAATTATTGTTATTCATATGATCGCTAATGTCCATCATTGGTCATAAACATCATTTTTTTTTACAGAGACTGGGTAAATCAAATAAATGTATTTCACAAGTGCATATTTTTTCATAATTTTTAAAGTATTTTATACAAGATTCCTTTCAAGTATTTACAAGTAAATCAATTAGTCAGTCAACAAGCATGTAAGCACTGGTAATACCAAGAAAGAGAAAAATGAACTTCTGCTCTCAAGGAAAAAAAGTTCCAACAAGTACCTACAAACAACATCTCTATCTATCTATGGTAAATTGAAGATCATATATAGAGGGTGTCTACAGAGGGAGATTCAGAGAGGCTTCTTGCAAAAAGTAGGGTAGAAAGAAGCCAAGTAAGTTAGGAGTGGGAGATGAGCAGGGAGAGAGTTCTAGGCATGGAAGACAGTCAGTGAAAACACAGTTAGGAGATGCAGCATCCACTGTCAGGAAGAACAAGAGACCGTGATCACTGTATCACAAGGTATGTTGGGGTGAGGGAGGGAGGGGTAAGATGTAAGAAGACTGGGAAGGTATGAAGGATATGTGTGATGCACAAGTGTATGTAAACAAAGAAATCACTTATTCTCTCAGTTCCCCAGGATGATTCTCTACAATTCTATGTTGTAGAGAAGGTGAACATCTACATTGGCAGAAAGAATGTCTTGCTTGGGAGTTCCCTACAGTATAAAATGAAGGCTAGTACAAAATAAAATAAATATACAAGTACTGGAATGTTAAAAAATAAATCCTATTCATATTTCTTTTCTTCATCTTAAATATATAAGATAGAGAAATATTTTAAAGGAGAGAGGGACTTGTTCTCATGACATGTGCTCTGAGAGTACCTGAATCTTTTCTTAGTTGTATGACAGGTTTAAATATTAGGTCCCTCTTCTCCTAAGATATCTCTAATGATGTCGTTTCAGCATTCACCCCCAAACCTAGGCAATTTATTGATTTTTGAAGTGAAAAAATTGATTTTTTTTCTCTTTTATTACAAAGCCAAAGGCTTTTAATAAATGAGCTGTGGCCTTTATGTGAACTAACAGAGCTCCCACTGATGGAGAAGCTATTAAGATATCATCTAGATATATTAGCAGTCTTATTCCTAAGGCCCTTTGATTTGACACTCTTGGTCATAATAACATTGTAAATGTTCTTAGAGTTACCATTTACTAAAGAACAAAAAATTTGAGTACCCCTCAATGAAATCATCATCACCATTTTTGAAAATATTGCAACCTGTACTATTAGTGAGCTGATCAATACTATATTAACAGTTAAGCATGGTGCTAAATAGAAACATGCAACCTTATATCACTAAAAACAAACATTTCCATTGGCACTAAGTTACTTAGTTTTATAAGGGGGAAAAAGAGATGCTACATGCAGTGATAGAGGGTCAGCCTTTAGAATCAGAAAGACTTAGGGTTGAAGTCTTACTCTTGACACCTGTCTGGGTAACTCTATCCCAGTCCCTTAGCCTTTCAGTGCCCTGATAATCTTTTTTTCAGAGGGGTGAAGGCAGGGCAATGGGGGTTAAGTGACTTGTCCAAAGTCACACAGCTAGTAAGTGTCAAGTATCTGAGGCTGGATTTGAACTCAGGTCCTCTTGACTCTAGGAGTGGTGCTCTATTTACTACACCATCCAAGCTACCCCCAAGGAAGGTCATGAAGAGAGGAGGGGAAAGAAAAATAAATAAAAAAGTAATCATTAGCCATTTACTATGTGATTGGTTCTGGAGATAGAGATAAAACTGAAAATTGAAAAAAAAATCCCTACTCCCTAAGAATATAAATATAAGTCTAGCAGAGGTATAGAATATACATGGACATGCACAATAAATACAAGGTGATGTCAGAAGACCACTAACCCCTGGAGGTAGGGGTATCATGAAAGGTTTCACATACAATAAGGTAGTACCAGAACTGAACTTAAAAGGGAAGTAGAAATTCTGAGAGATGGAAGCAAGAAGTGGGGCCAGTAAGTACAAAAGTACAGAGGTAGGAATGGAATGCCTTGTATGAAGAGCCATAAGGATGCTACCTTATAATATACATGACAGAAAAAAAACACAAGTGAGACATAAAATTTGGAGACACATAACTAAAAGGCCAGAAGTAATTTGAATTTTTTTTAAATTGCCCCAATGTGACAGTATCACCTTCAACTACTTTGTTTCTGGGTATTGTTTCAGTAGTATTTTACAATTCACAAAACATTTTTCCTCATAATTCTGTGAAGTATTTGGACAAGTCTAAAATCAGTGTTGGGAAATTAGCAGTTACATTGTTTCCAAGCATGGACGTTTGGGGGGAATTAAAGGATGGGCAACTAGAAAGAAGAGCATAAAAGAGCAGTTTGTTTCTAGGATAACTTACCAGGAGCAGGGGTGGGGATTGCATCTGTTATGTGGTAGGTACTGTTCTAAGCACTTTTACAAACATTACCTCATTTGATCCTTATAAAAGTTCTATGAGGTAGTGTAAAGCAATGCATAAGTAGCTTTCCAGAAGAATACTGCTGTGAACAGCTTTCAAGGTTCTGATTACAGAGTATAGAAAACTCTATTTATTCAGTAACAAATCAGAGCAAAAACATTCACAAAACGTCAAGGCACAGCATTCATAATATTACAAGTTATCCCAGAAAATGAAAATACAGCATTCACCATGTCACAACTCAGCAACTTATAACTAAAATGTCGACATAGTTTTCACCAAAGTGGTCACATAGTTTTGAACAAAGTCCAATCATTTAGTCAATCAATCACTTAGTAACTCAATTATTCAGTCATAAAGTACAAAAGGTCAGAGTCCTCCACCCATGGGTGGCAATTAAGTTACAAATCAGTCACTATTCAATCATCAGTCAGAACTCAGTACCCTCTTAAGGGGTAGTGGGAAATACACAGGCTGTCCACCCCTTCCTCACAAGTAAATCACAATTTCATCACTACTCAGTACCCACAGAGAGGTCTTTTCATCTTGACTGGGGGCAGACTTTCAGCTTCTCTGGATCCCCTTCCATGGTCTGAGGTTCTACCTGGATTCACCAAACTGCCATGTGAGTTCAAAGGCAGATAGCTCCCACTTCCTTGTCTAGCTCTCCATGCAGTTCCTGTTCCACTCTGAAGCTCACAGTGTTTAGTCCACCTTAAATCCTTCACAGTCTCTGTTCCAAGAAAGTCAAGACTTAATAAAGCCACAAATAGATTCATACAAAGTATCAGCATCACAGTCTTCTGCAGCTCCAGCTGGCCCTCAGAAATCTTCAGCAGCTTCATTTTCAAAATCAAAATCACTTTCTCCCATTCTCAAAATCAAAATAACTTTCTCCATGCAAGTTACAGTCCAGCAGCAGGAGCCCAGACTTCAGGTACTCATTCCAAGAAGTTCTGACTTTCCCACCTGGGGTTTTCCTTATATACAGTATTGCTCCTTCCTGTTCAGTCCCTTCCTGTTACATCAGCAACAGGGGTTCCTGCCTTCTGTTTCTTTAACAGCGGCTTAATTTGAAAGTAGGTGCTAAGTACCTCTTAGTTTAGCAATACAAAGGGATCTTCAAATTTAATTACCATTACAGGTAGGCACTATTATTATTCCCATTTTATAGTCAAAGAAACTAAGTCAAAGAGAGGTTAAGTGACTTGTCCAGGGTCACAAAGCTAGTGAAGTATATGTAACTGAATTTGAATTCAGATTTTCCTGGCTCCAGTTCCATTCTGCCAAGAGATACCTCTAGGAAGCAAAGTAGAGATGTGTAGAGGAAAAAATACTTGATTGGAGCATCAGAGGTCTCCTTCTTACTCTGTCATTTACTACAATGATATGCAAATTAATTGGGATAAAGTAAAATAATCAATTTTACAAGAAACCTTACATTTCATATCTTAAAAAACATTTTATATGTAATACATCCTCATATTGTAATCATTTGTTTTATACTATTTTGCACGGAGTTTAAAAGATTTTGTCATATATTATTTAATTCTTCATCATGAAACTAGATATCACATTGGATATTAAGTGTCTCTTTGACAAAGCAATCCATTATTCCAACTTCAACCTTGATTATAGCCAAAAATTCCCATTGAGGTTTAAATCAGGAATGTTTGTAAGCTCTGAAGCATGTTATCTCCACCCCTTGAAAAATTTCTTAAGTTTTGTAACATCTAGCATATTTCAAAATCACATCAAAGTATTCCATCTCCATTTGAGAATTTCTATAGTTCTAGAACAATTATGTATTTCAATATATCAGCATATTCATTAGGGTCTATCATTTTCTCATTGGGCACAAGACTTTCCAGGCTACTGGAAGTAAAAAGATCCCAGAAATACTAATTTTGAATGAATGTTTTATAGTTTGAATGCAGACACCCATGTCTTTAAGGCTCACCTGATCTTTTTCTGACAATAGTTTTTTTTAAATTAACTTTTGTTTATTTTTAGTTTACATCAATCATTTCCATGAGATTTTGAGTTACAATTTTCCCCCATCTTTCCCCTAAACACCACCCCAAAACAGCAATCCCACTGTATACCCCCTCCCTCAATCTTATCTCTCCTATGTCCTCCCCCATCACCCCTCTGACTTTCCAGTAGGTCAAGATGGATCTCCCTACCCCAGTGCTTGTATATCTTAATTCCCAGTTGCATGTAATTAATAATAATTACATATATGTGTGTGTGTGTATTA
>CM053600.1:18373680-18422713 GCA_028646575.1 Pseudocheirus occidentalis | reverse complement strand
CAATATAATGTAATGTAATATAATATAATGTAATGTAATATAATTAATATAATATAATATAATATAATTTATATATTATAAATAATACAAATAACATATTATTATATAAATTGTTATTACTCTTAACATGATTCCATGATTTTTACTGGCTATTTTCCATACCTGAAATCCTCTCTTTCCTCATCTCCTCCTTCTGGCTTCCTTCAGGACTCAGATTAAATACAGTCTTCTGCAAGAAAATCTACTTGCTATCTCTTCCCAATAACCCTCAAGTCCTGCCCCTTTGAGTGTATTTTTTCTAAGATTGTTTCCAATTTGTATCTGACTGAATCCAATTTGTACCTGTATGTATCTTGCCTCTAAATAGTTGCTTGTATATTAATTCTCCAACTCCAAATGCAAGCTCCTTGAGGACAGAGACCCAAATTTTTCTTTTAATTATATGTGCAGAACCTAGCACAGTGCTTGGCATATAGTAGGTGCTTGTTGACTGACAAAATATCTTTAAAAGGTTATTGAAATACAATTTGCCTTTTGTTCCTCAAGTGTTTAACCTTCTCCCCTGTATTTTGTTACAGTTGATACCATTCAAGAACTTAGCAGTTGCTGATTTCAACTGTTCTTGGCATGTCATTTCTGTGTCTCTGGCTTTGGTCTTCTCAATGGCAAAATGAGGAAGCTGGATTAGACAACTTCTAAGGTGAATCTCAGACTTTCTGAGATTTCTGTTAAGAAACCATTAACAGTGACAGAAATAACCCAAAGCAGTACATTACAGAGATAAGAACACTGGGCAGAAATTCAGGACACCAATAATATTAGTTTAGGTGGGCAAGTCACTTTGTCTTTCTGGGTCTCAATTGCTTCATGAGAAAAAAGAATGATCTTACACATGTACCAAAAATTTCATAGAGATGCTCTTTTTTTGTGATAGCAAAAAATAAAACAAAACAATAGAAAACAGCACTAGAACCAATGGGTATCCACCAATTTTGGAAAGACAACAAACTGTGCTTTATGAATATAACAAAATATTGTGCCATAATATCTGATGAATATGAAAAATGAAGAGAAACATGGAAAACGTATATCAGTTGAAACAAATGAATGTAAATAGAAGGTGTCTTCCAGCTTAAATAGTCTAAGACTGAGTTTTTCCTCCTTGAAGACATTATGCGTTTTATAAGTATACAGGACATTCATGTTGAAATGAAACTGTTATAAATCTTCTTGTTCCCGATTTTAAATATCAAATTTAAAATAGTAAAGCACTTAAGGATTTTTAATAGATTTTCCTCCATAACTTTCAGAATTTTATTCATGGTTTAATTTGAAATGGAATCTCAGAAACAGTACTTAATACTCAGAAATAAGGTTAAAAAGTTAACTGATTTAAAAAAATCATTTCATTGCTTATAAATCATTCCATAATTTATTGCTGAATTGAGTTGACAATTATGTTTTTCTATTTATACATGGAGACTTTGAGTAAATACATTTGGATAGTTATTTCCATTTTTATCAGCATCTTTATAGTTTTTGCTTATATGTTTGTTACTTTAAGATAAAATAAGGGACTGCATAATAAAAACATGCTAAATTGAATCTCTGTTTAGTGCATGTATCCTACTTTTACTCCTTCAATTCCCTTTTACTCAAGCTAGGAAAACCTATTTTTCTCTGTATCTTCAATTGCAGCCTCCATGAGAGCAGGGCTAATATTATTTCTAAATCTTCTCTTCTATTCATTATATAGTCCTCTCTAGCCACTTAAGGGATTTCTGGATTGAATTGAAATATATTTCCAAAGCCAGGTGAGTTATCCTATATCAGATGTTGGGTAAAAAAGGGTGGGAAACCTCAAGAAAAACAAATTACTTAGCAAGAGCCCTGATTTTTTCTGCTTAAAGAGTTCTTGGTGAACCTTCTATGGACAGAATGCCATAAGGAACACATCTGTAATTTTATTGATTTAGGGGATCCCCAGAAGAAAAAAATAATCTTTCTGCCAATTTAGATAAGTACTTTCTCTGCAACTCTTAGTTTTAGAGAGTTGCTCCAAGTTCTGAAAAATTAAGTAAAAAATTAAGTTCTTGCAGGCAATGTTGTGTCAGAGATGAGACTGGCACCCAAATCTTTCTAGAACAAGGGCTAACCCTTAATCCTGTCATTCTTATTAAGCATAATTTTCTCCACCCCTTAAAAAAGTACTATCATCCTATCTTCCTTTGTGAACTGAAATGTTATAGAAATAGAATTTTAAAAACAAACAACAAAACATTAAATCAGCAGTACACATCCTAAATTGAGTCCTAATTTACCTGGGCAAATAGATAAAAGGTTGTGCTATCTCTACTATTTTACTCTTTTGAAGGGACTTTGGAGATCATCTGACTCAAACCTTAAATTTAGCAGGTGGAGAAGTCAAGCTTTGGAAAGTTTAACGACTTAACCAGTCATATCACTAAGGGAAGAATGAAACTGAAGGAAGGAAACAGGTCCCTAATTTCCTCTGCTACTCCTTTTTTTGTACTAACACTCTTCTAATGACAACGTTGATGCCATTTATTGTGATAATATTGGGAATATAACAAGTAACTGTCCATTGACAAAGTATGATTAGTCACTTGGTCCTGAGAGGAAGTTTCTATAGCTAATCGAACAGCCATTAAGCACTCAAAGTCTGAACGAGCAAAGGTTTTTACTAGATTAAAAAAAAATTAATAGGTTCAACTGCAGGATTAAAAAGGGAAGTGAGCTGGTGGGCATGAAGGATAAAAGAGGGACTCTCAGAGTAATGTTTCAGTATTCCAAAAATATAAAACTAGCTTTAATCAAGATTTTTAGCACAATGGGTAAATGGTCTCATCAATGGATCACTATCTGCACTGAAGGAGGAAGTACCCATCTGAGTGAGATCTCATATTCACTAAATCACTCAAATAATAATCATTACAGAATGCACATTGACAATTCATTTTTTTGATGCAGAAAAATTAAATGTCAAGTACTTTTCTTTCAGTGGTTTTCTTGGATTCAGTCTTAAAAATTATAGCCTGTCTACTCTGCATTAGCATTTAAGGATTCTTGGAACTTTGGAGAACATTTTAGGTGTGTCTTACATCTCTTGGAAATTTTAGATCCATAATAGAAACTTGGGGAATATAATGTCTCATTATTTCAATTAGTAACCACATGATTTAACTTGCATTACCTGAAATCTTAATTATTTTCAGTGACTCATTTCAATAATTTTTCACAGAAGAATTAATTAACCAATAAAGAGTTGTATATATATACATATATGTATATGTATATATGTATATATATGCTACACATTTATATATAAATATGTTACCCATGACATATAAATATAAGTATGTTATATATGACACCATTAAACAGTAGTTAAACAAAGCACAAAGGACAAATGACTGACCCTTGCATGTAAACCTTGTGTTCTTCTCAGAGTACCTTGTATAATTATAGTCTCTATTATATTGTATAAATTTGTATAAATGCAGTACAAATTTGCATATTTGTAATATACCTGGTCTTCAAGATAAATTTTCTAAGAAATGAATGACCATCTTTTTTTCTTCAGAAGATAACTATCTGCACAATATTTGTCCATCATTCTATAGATTCTAAACGAGAATTTAACTTTAAAGAACTTAAAATCTTTCACTAAGAACTTAAGGCAAGGAAAAGAAAGAAGAACTAAGCCAACTTTCATACACACCACAACTTTATTTGATATAGCCTCTTCTTCATGTCTTTAGTTATTTACCTAGTGGAGATGTTCTCATTCTCATTCTTTACTGACAGCAGATTAATAAATTCCCTTCCTGAAACGCAATACATTTGAGACTTTTCAAACCATGTTTATCTACAGAGACCTTTTCCACAAGGAAATAAATATGTGTAGGTTATTTTATTATACAGAAGGAGATATTAAATAAACAGCCCTCTGTCCAACAATAGACTGGAGGTTGGTAACCTTTGAAAAGCAGTGTAACTGGGTTCCATATACCATCCTTTTAGCGTGCTATGAAAACCTAGGGGATAAATGACAGGGAGCTATTAAGGCACACAAAGGAGTAAATGGTGAACTGTCTGCTAGAGCTCATGGATTGAGTTACTATTGACTCTCAGGAGAGGGTATTAAATTTCTCAGGGATGGCATTTGAACATCTGCTGGGTCAACATCTTTTTTGGTTGAGGTATAGGGAACATGGGTGGGTGGGGAATGGGGAAAGAGACAACATTTAATGCCAACTTTCAAAAATAATAGCTAGAAGATTTTGACAAACAATGGTGCTATGGTCCCTAGATGTGGAGTCAGAGAATCTGGGTTTGAATACTGGCTCTGCCATTTACTATTGTGGAACTTTGGACAAATCTCTTTACCTCCTTTTTCTTATCTGGAAAATGAGAGGATTGGACTAGATTCCTCCTAGGGACTCTTTAAGCTCTAAATCAATGATCTATGGCTGGCCCATCATTGAAAACAGTCCTGTAATAATAACTCACCATTCTAAAGTACTTTAAATTTTGCATACTTTCCTCACAACTCTGAGAGGATGGTCCTACAAGTAGGACCTTCTTGATAGATTAAAAAGATGAGGCTCAGAGAGGTCAAATTACTTACCCAGACTTACAAAACTAATATGTATTGGAGTCAGGGTTTGAATTTACGTGTTCTTTATCTAGTGCTCCCTTCACTTTCTTGACATTCTGTATCTTTATGTGTCATCTTTGGCATGCATGCATATGTGGTACAATAAAGTAAGGCTATTTGGCCCTTTTTTGGATCCATCCATGTCCAGAGGTTTAGATCCACTTTAGGTCATCTTGACAGCTAATCATATACTTCATTAAAGTTCAGGAAGCCATCATGGTGCTTTCTTCAAGAGTAGCCCAGTGACAGAGCTCAAAAAGTGGGAGGCTATATTGTCAGACTATAAAAAATAAAGCATTCAAGCTGACTTTCAACCATCCTTATGCCCAGACATAATAGCATTGTTCATAATCAAGAGTGACCTGTCATTATAAGGAAGGAGAGGCACAGTCTCTCATTTTGAAAATTATTTTTATCATTATTCATATTGTTGTTCTGTTGAATCAGTCAAGTCTGACTCTCCATGACCCCGTGGGAGTCCATGGGGTTTTCTTGACATATATATTGGAATGGTTTGTCATTTCCTTCTCAAGTGGATTAAGAGACTAAGTAACTTGCTCAGGATCACACAGTTAGCAACTAGCTGAGGCTAGATTTGAACTCAGGTGTTCCTGATTTCAGGCCCTGTCTTTTATTCACCGAGCCACCCAACTACCTGTTATTACTGCAGAAGAAACAAAAGGAGCGTTTCTTGTCATTCAGAGACTCAAGTTACATGAACAGTTCAACAAATGAGGATTTCTACTTCGTGGCACCTACAACCCACTTGGGACTTATTGTTGTTAGTGCTTGTGTCTATCAAATGGCTGATGATAACAGTAACCAAATTGTTTTAAAGGGGGAAAAAGAAGAACAGCATGCCCCACAGAAAAGGGAAAGCTCAATCAGAGATGCCATTTGGGCCAAGATGTTTCATAAGAATATATCTGAACTATCTAAAGAAGAGAATACTTTTTGCAAATGAAATGAAGAAAAGGAAGGGAAATTTCAGATAAACCATACAATGGAAAATGTTGCAGTCCAAGTATTAATTTCTCAGATTTTCAAAAAAAAGGTATGGAATCCAAGATTACTTATTACTTTTGGGGGACTGCTCCATTCACCTAGACTTCTCACTCTCGTTTGTCACAACAAAGAGATAAGTAAACTGTATACAAAGAGAAAGGCATCTGGGAAGGGAATTAGAACTGGCACGTACAGTATTTCATCACCCTGACATTGAACATTTTTGGAAGGAAAGAAGTCATTTTCTAGACTGACTTTTTTTTTCTCTTTTCCTCTAATTCAGTCTCCTAGCGTGGGAGTCCAGGTTTTTAATTTGATCTTAAAAATATTCCTTACACTCAAAAGTCACTCACTCATTTCCATGATAAATACATTTTATTTTTTTAAATTTTTAATTGCTTAGGTGAGAAAATTTTTAAGCACACACTATATCCATCAATCCCTTCTATTCCAGATCTAGCTTTACATAGGCACCATAGCTTGTCCCAGTTACTCTCTAAGCACAGGCAGTGCTGGAAGGAAAACAAGGAAAGTCCATCTGTCACTCCTTAGTCACCAATCCTTCTTGAATTCCTTTGCTGTCATCCTCTGAGTCTCAGATAGAGGCATAAACCCCAAGAACACTTTGGAGGACTCTGTCAATTAAAAAAAATAATGCTCTCTTTACTGTTCTTTCTTGTCGTTCTTCCTCATAACACCAAATTAAAAAAAAAACGGATATTATCGTGTCCATTATCCAAATGATTAGCAAATATTCAAAGAGTCACAATGGAAATAAGGAGGGAAAATCTTGCTTCACAACTATCTTCCTAGCTTACTATGGCCACAGCATGGCCATGTAGATGAGTGCAGGCCTCTAGACACAATCAATCAACAAGCATTTATTGTCTAGTGATTATCAGGCATTGTGCTAGATATTGGTGATAAGGAAGGCAGAAATGGAAGAGTCTCTTTCCTAAATATATGCAAAATACATACATAATCAAAACAGAAATACAGCCAGAAATTGGATAAGCCAAAAAACTATACTATGAGAAAGGAAATATGCATAACAAGAATAGAAAACTTTAAACCACAGCAGTTGTTCTGTTATTCTATTCATACTCCTTGCTCTGTATTGCATACTCATCCTGACCTTGCTAAGTATGGGAAAGCTAACGACCAAGTTGCAGGTTGAAAGACTATTAAAAAATCTATCAGCAAGGCAATTACTGCCTGACTTTTCTTCAGTAGCAGATGTCAAAAGAATCCAATGGCCATCGTGGATGGCAATGTTTCATACCCCTTCCCTACCATTTGATTTATAGAGTTGATCCAATGGTGATTTCCAATATCAAAATTAGGAAATAACAAAATACTACATGTTTGTTTGCATTGTTACCCTGGTGACACTAAAACCAAAAACTAATCACACTTCACAATGTTCTGGTGATGCTCTTCTTTGTTTTGTTTTGCACTTTGGAAAGAATAATTTTTTGACAATAAAAATTTGGGACAATACTCTAGATCTCTGAGCCTATTATTTGGAAGTGGTAAGCACCTTATTAATTTCATTCTTTTCCCACTTATTTTTAACTCTGTGGAAATGATTCTAAAAATAACTCACAGGATTATGTAACTTCCTTTGCCATTATAGTATTGCTTTTTACGAACTTCTAGACTGATAGCACCATGGAGCTGTTTTAGCTGAAAGCAATATAAAAGATATATATCTCAGTAGACCCTTCTCCTTCATTAAGTTCTATACTGTTGATGCTCCTGAGAGTTATGATTTAATCTCTACTATCCTGGCAGTGCAATTGAAGCACTGGTTTAAGTTGTAAAATGAGTGTTTCGACATACACTGCTCTAACAGTTAGATGTAACTGTTTTTACTGCATTTATATAGCCCAGATTCTCCAAGAAAGTAAAAAAAGAAAGCCATCTCATATTTCAGGCATTGTTATAGAACAAACTGATGTCAAAGAGTAAGACAGAGAGCTAAGGTGGAAGTGCCCTTTGGGAATGAACTCCAGGAGCCTTTGAAGGAGCTAGAATTCCTGAGAGTCCCTGATTCAAATCAACATATGAATCCAGAATGTAGTCTAGAATAGCACATAAGTAGGACTTCAAGATTTAACAACCACCTCCTCTCATCATTGTGGAATCACTTTATTTCAAATAGTATTTCTTCTTTTTCTAACAAAAGGAAAAAAAATTGAAGGTATCTTATTAAAGCAACATAATCTCAAATTGCTGTTCAAATATATTCAAAGGTGCCTCTTCTGTGGAACTTAAATTGTTAACAGAAGCATAACATGCTGCTAATGCACCAACTGCAGGGAACACTGGCAGAGGGCTAAATAAGATCATTTACTTCTTGTCTTTTTGAGTGATTGAAGATGTGACTACGTTTTGAATTTCTTTTAAATCTTTAAATGAATCCTCTATACAGGATTCTAGCTTATCCACTGCTGGGTTTTGTATAGTTTTATTTACTAACATAAAGTAAACTGAAGAAGCCTTAGTTAAAATTCTGCAAGAAGTACAAATAGATATGAATTAGGACACTTTCAAGTTTTACAAACCAACTTAAAAATTGAAATCATTAAGGTTTGTAAAACGACTCTGTGTGTGTATGTATAATCTTGTCAAATATATTTTCAAAATTCCCTTGTATATTCCAATGAATGTTTTCATATACCTGTTTTTTAAATGTAAATTCCTTGAGGGCATGGTTTATGTTCTTCCAACTGGATATATTTCCACCTTCCCTATGGATAATCAATGACCAACAATGGAACTGATTTAATTTTTTTATGTGAAGTTCATCAATAAATCATTAGAAGAAATTATATGAAAGTGAGGTGATCATTTCATTGGTTTGAATTTACTTAAGCAGACTGAAATATTCTTAACTGTAAAGGCTTTAAGAAAAACAATTCTCCTAACAAGGAGAAAAAAATGGGTTTTGTTGAAAAACTGAGCAATAGTAGTCTTCTATTTAAACCCTGTATCATATCCTAACTCCTAATAATTCACTATTAGGGAAAAAATATCCCAATGATTTCTCTTTGTTTACATTAAATTAATCTACTATTTATTATTGGAGTTTGAAATATCTTTGGAATATTGTAGTTATGCAATTTATGTCCTAGAGTCACCATTACCTGTTACATACGAAGATTTTACTGGTGATTGGTTACTGTTCCTTTGTTTTTAGTCAAGTCTGATTCTTGGTGACCCCATTTATGATTTTCTTGGCAAAGATACTGGAATATTTTGCCACTTCCTTCTCCAGTTCATTTTACATTGAGGCAAACAGGGTTAAGTGACCCGCCCAGAGTCACACAGCTAGTAAGTATCTGAGGTCAGAGTTTAACTAAATAAGATGAGTCTTTCTGACTTCAGACCCTATACTGTATTCACTGCATCACATAACTACCCATTCCTGGTCACTATTCCCAGTGATACAACCATTATAAAGAAAGCTAAACATCAGTTTTCTGGAACATGGAGTTTTACTTTGAACAGTCTAATAATAACACTAAGGAGAATGACAATTGTCAAAGTGATTTTCCTTAAATGCAAATGTGACCATTTTACAGCCCTATTCAATAAGCTCCAGTGGCATCCTATCTCATATACGATAACTCTAAAATCAACTTTTAAAGCCTTTCACAACCTGACTCTTATCTGCTTTTCTGGTTTCATCATACATTGTTACCTTTCCTTCACTCTACAGTCCAACCAAACTGACTTTTCTGTTCTCTCCACATGTCACTCCGTTTCCCCTCTCCAAGCTTTTGTAGAGCCCGTTTTCCATGCCTCCATCTCTAAGAATCCTTTTATCCCTTTTAGAGTGAACTCATGAACTGCCTTCAGTTCAAAGCAATTTCTGACACTCCATCCCCGAATTTTATTTCCCTTCCTCCATAAAGTATTTATTTTTAAGTTATCCTCTATTTATCTAATATGCTTTTATATTGTTTTCTTCCCTAATTGAGTGGGAGGGAGGAATAAATATTCATATAGTACCTACTGTTTATCCCAGGCTCTATGCTAAGGGCTTTACAAGTATCTCATTTTCCTCTTGGCAACCCTGAAAAGTAGATGCTATAATTCTCTCCATTTTACATGCAAGGATATAGGCAAACAGAGATAAAGCGACTTGTTCAGGGTCACACAGCTAGCATCTGAGTGACTGTGTGTCTGAGGTTGGACTTTAAGTAAGGTCTTGCCAGCTCCAGGCTCTATTCATTGTGCCATCTAGCAGCCTCTTGATAGAATGCTAATGAAATGTAAACTCAGGACAATTTTTTTTGTTTGCTTTTTTTTGTTTTAATTTTTGTTCTTATTGTATCCATAATGCATAGGGATGCCTGGCACAGAGTAGGTATTTAATAAATTCTTATTGATTTATTGATAGCAAAATAAAGGTGCATTTTACATCTTGAATTTCTTTGTGACCTCAACTAAAAAGGCTGCCTAAAGGAGAGACATTTGTCAACCTTAGAATTAAATAAATACACTTATTATTTAAATGTCCTAAATTACATTTCCTAAAATACATTTCTCTATCCTTTTATCTTGCTTGCATCTTTTCTTCCTTCTTAGATCAAATTATATGGTGATTCCAATCTTGACAGTATTTTCATTACACCATTTTTCCTTTTTATCTCACTTTACCCACAGAGAGAGAGAAAGACAGAAAGGTGTGTGTGTGGGGGGGTGTAAGTGAAGGGAAAGAGGGAGGGAGAAGCAATGTGGTAGTTATTTTATAATATAATAATAGTAATAGTTATTCTTGTTATTAATAAAAGGCTGACCTAAGTGTCTACTAATTAAGTCTATCCTTTACAAACTGTTAAAGTAATCTGTCTAAGGCACAGGTCTAACAGTCCCCTGCTAAAATTCTTTAAGTGTCCTTTCAATGTTTAGAAAAATACAAACTCAGCTTAAAATTTGAAGGCTCTTAACAATCTAACACCAATCACCAATTTATTACTCCAGGCTTATTTCATATAATTTCCTCTTCTACAAACTTTATATTACAAACAAATTGTACTGTTATTGACACTCTAAACCTGACATGCACTGGAACTATCTCCTATGCCAAGAATTCATTTCTTCCTTATCTGTTTCTTGGACAAGTCTCAGTTTATGTGCTTCTTCCTGTATGAATTTGGCTTCTCATCTCACTAAATCTAGCTGATTTTCTCTTTATTTGGATAGATAGAATCCTCTAGCAGAAGATAAGCTACTTTAGATCAGGACTTTTTTTCCTTCATTTTATGTTTGTGTCTATACTCCACACCTAGCCCAAAGCCTTGCATACACAAGTTCTTAAGCATTTGTTGAACTGAAACCATTTCCTATTTCTTCACGGTTTCTCTTTCCAAAAGCAATTAGGTACAAAGATGATCATCATCTCTTGATTTCAATTTATTTTTTCCAAACTTTAACGAAATGTGACACAACAGTTAAAAATAGTATTCTTGACTATTCCCCATAAGACAGGATCAATGGAAAGAAAATTTTTCTTTTGTCAGTGAGAGAAAGATTGAGTCATTGTCAAAAGCTTCTAAGGATCCCTAACATACGTATGACCAGTCATGTACTCTAAGAGACCACCATGTCATCCCCCAGCTACTGCAGCAGCTCTTAACTGCACCAATATTTCCTAATAGTTCTCCCAGTCTCCAGGCTGACCCTTCTCCCAACTGATCTCACACTTAGGAAAATCTTCCAAATTCACATTGGTCATTCCACTGGTCAGTAGTTTTCCAGTACTGACTGAATAAAATTTGAGTTTCTCAACCAGAGCCTCTCTATCATCTGTATCCTTTTATTTTTCGAGCCTTATAGGTATCTTCTATCATTGTCTTAAAATATCCTATAACCAAATCAGATTACTCACTCTGCCCAAAACACATTGCAAGGTTTGCTGTCCCCCACAAACCACCACCATGTCTGTCTAGTAATATCTTTCATGACTATCATGCTTAATAATTATAAAGTACTTTCCTAAGAGGTTTGCAGTGAGGAATGTCCAGTGGTTCTTCAAGATCTGCCCTCAATCCCACTTCCTATAGGAACTGATCATAGCTGGAAGCTCTCTCTATTTATTAATCTCAGAGCTAGTTACACTCCTTTTAAATATTTTTTTTGGCTGGCTTTTTTTTTTAGAGGAGAGAAGGTAGGGCAACTGGGGCTAAGTGACTTGCAGAAGGTCACATGGCTAGTTTTTGTATCAAGATTCTGAGGGCGAATTTGAACTCAGGTCCTCCTGACTACAGGGCTGGTGCTCTATTCACTGTGCCACCAAGCCTGCCCCTCTTAAATATTTTTAATGTGTATTATATATTTTTCTGTGTACCTCATATCACCTCTATTAGACTATAAATTCATTCGGAGCAGGTAACATGGCTTACTTTTAAAAAATCACCTCAAAGCCTTATTATTGTACATAAGCACTTTATACATTTCTGATGAATGAAAAAATGAAAAAAGTCAGACAACCTCCACAATCGAAACTTGGGAAATTTATGTAGTGATTGTCCACTAAACAATATTTCTGAAATAAAACTACTTGTCTCTTTTTTTCTATGAAGGTGTCTGATCCTGAAATATGTGTGTATTTACTTATATGAATATGGATATATTCATATGTATATGTATTTCCCTTTTTAATGTTTAATTATTTTTTGGATCTGAGTTTTAAAAACACCAAGAAACACAAACATGAATATAAAAAAGAATAGAATTTTATATCCCCGCTATATAGTGTTTGCTTAACTTACATAACAAATTCAGTGAGTTGGTTCCAAAAATTTCCGACTTGTCTCTGTTTATCAATGAACTCCCTTCTTAGAATTAAAAATGTTTAATTTACCTTTCTTTCTTTCTTTCTTTCTTTCTTTCTTTCTTTCTTTCTTTCTTTCTTTCTTTCTTTCTTTCTTTCTTTCCTTCTTTCTTTCTTTCTTTCTTTTTCATTTTTGGTAGTTGCATTTAACTGAGATAGTAGGACCTTTGAAGCTGCTTTTCTTCATGATTTAGTCACAGCAGTTCTTTTGATTCAATTCATTTCACTCTGCATTGGTTCCTCCTGGTCTTTCCAGAGTTCTTTAAACCTGTCCCTCTCATCCTATCTTACAGAATGATATAATGCTGTATCCTCTTTGCTAATATTTCATTCAGTACTTTTGCATTTTTTTTCACCAGGGATATTTGTACATAATCATCTTTGTCTCTCCCTAGTTTAGATATTAGGCTCATATTGGTGACATAGATGGAGTTTGGTAAGCTCTTTGCTTTTTCTATTTTTGTAAATAGTATATGTAGTATAATAATTAAATGCTCTTTAAGTATTTGATAGAATTAACTGCCAAATCCATCTAGTCTTATTTGATTTCCCACCCTTTTGAAATGACTTTATGGATAATTCAATTTCTTCTTTTGAGATTGAGTTAAATTCCCTGCTTCTTATTCCATTCACCTGGGAATCTTATAGTTTTATAAATGTTCTTCCATTTAAATTGTTATTAGATTTGCTGGCATTTATTTGTGCAAAATAGTTTCTAATCTTCATTTCTTTTTCATTTGTTGTGAAGCTTTTTGTGTCTGATATTGATAAATTGATTTTTATCTCTTTTAAAAATCAAAGTATCTAGTGATTTATTTATTCATTAGATTTTTCAAAAGAAATGACTCCTAGATTTATTTATTCAGTATTTTTTCTTTCAATTTTGTTAATCTCTTCAGTTTCCAGGATTGATATTTTGGTATTTAGATTAAGTTTTTAAAATTTGTTACCTTTATTGGTATGAATTTTTTCCAATGACTGCTTGGCTATATCCCAGAAGTTTTAGCATGTCTTCTGCCATTTTCTGAAATCAAATTGTATATCACTTCTGAGATTTGTTCTTTGACCTACCAATCTCTATGATTAAATTATTTTGTTGCAATTTGTGTTTGAATCTTTTCTTCAAAGACATTTTATTGATCATAATTATTGTAGTCCAATCAGCAAATGATGGGTTTAATATGTTTGTTATCTTGCATTTGACTCTGAGGAGCAATTATACTCCTTTCTATTCTTATAAAGTAATTGTGAAAGAGTTTTCATACCTTACTTTTTGGAAGTTCTGTTCAAGTCTGTAAATATTTCCTTCCAAGCTCTTTTAAAAATACATTGGCTGTGCTGGAGTCATCTTCCTCATCTTCTTCCAAATGGAACCTGGGACTCTGATCTCTGATAGCTGGCCTTTGTGCCTGGAATCAAATCTCTGTTGCTTTCTTGCTATTTCCAAACCCTGGTATTATTTCTTTGTTTACCAGAAGTAGAATAGATTTTTATAAGAACCTTTTATTTTAACCCCGTGGGAAACTTTGTTAAGCAGGTTTCTTATGAACGACGTATGGAAAGATTCTGCTCTCCAAATTTCCTATTATCCTCTTGAGAGAATGAGTTTATCTCATTTTTCTTTTTTTGAATTCATTGATTTTCATCAATTCATTTGAATTCCTGATTATTTTAGTTAATAGTATAATTCGCCCCATTCTATCTTCTTATACATTTTCCTCTCTCTGTACTTTGCTTTTCTTTCACCTTATTTCTCAAGATAAAGGAGGAGGTAAGAGAGAAAGAAATGATTTATTCTCATTCCACTGTACCTCAGCCCTTTTCCCAGCCCTTTCCCAAATCCTTGGTTCTTACACTTTTCTTCTTTCTTTTAAAATTCCCCTTGATGATACACCCTCCAAAGCTAAAGTTGTTTTTCTAGTACCAATTTCCTTCCTTACTCTGTTCTTCCTCTTCTAGGCCCCTCTTTCTTTTGTCTATCCCTGCCTATTTCTCTAATGGATATAATGCATTGTTATACCAAACATTGCCTACACGAATTAGTGTGTAGCCAATCCTCCATTTGCTGGTTCAGATAAAAGTGACGTTCATGTGATAGGTGCTCCCCACTAACTCCTTCCTCCATATTTGCATGTTCTTCTCACTCACCCAATAATGGGAAAAAGTTCCCTCTTTCTTTTCTTCTTCGCTTCTGCTTTCTTCCCATTCCTCTTCCCTTTCTATACTCTTTTAAGATGATCAAAACAGAATAAAAACATTTCCTGGCCTTCTGTTATATTTAATTCAGTCTGATTGATACCTTTCAAGACAAGATTTGTAAGGAATACTTGTTTCTTCTCTCTACCCCTCCCCCTTTCCCAACCTCTTCTTAAAATATAATTGCTATTTTATCATTTACCTTCTTTTAAATACTCAAATATATTTGCCTTTCAAGATAATGTTTGACTCCTATGTTTGCCTTTCAAACTCTCTACTCAGTTGTGGTCTTTTCATTAGGAATGCTTGAAAGTCCTCTCTTCTTTTTAAGATCTATTATTTCCTCAGTAGAATTATCTTCAGTCTTGAAAGGTAAGTTGTTCTTAGTTTCAAGCTTCTATATTTTCTCTTTTGGGATATTATATTCCTAGAGTTTTTTTTTTCTGTTATAGTAGTTCCTTCCTCATAAGTGCAATGCTGACTGTGGTTGCTTGTCACCTTGAACGCTTTCTTTCTGAATGCTTAGAATATTATTTTCTTTTACCTAGAAGCTCCAGATTTTGCTTCTAACATTCTGAGGAGTTTTTATTTGAGGACTTTTTCAACTTTTTTCAAACTCTATTTATACTTTTGCCTATGGTTCTAATAAATATTGGCAGTTTTGATTATAATTTCTTGAAATATGGTACCCACTCATTTTGTTTTTAGGGCCTGGCTTCTAGTAAATCTAATAATTCATAAATGATCTTTCTTTGACCCAATTTACAAGACAGTTTAAAACAATTTTATATACTGTTTTCATTTTTAAAATCTTTTAATTGTGCTACTATTTCTTTTTCTCTTGTAGAGTCCTTGAATTTTTTTCTCTTGTAGAGTCCATTCTAATTTTCAAGTGATAATTTGATAAAATTTCACAACTTGTGTTATCTTTCAAAATTTCAGTTTTTTCCTTGAGTTTTTATTTCATTGTAATTCCATCATCTTTTTTAAAAAAAGCTCTTATTTCATTTCTTCCAATTTATATTATACTTTTTGTGTCGCAATATTTCTTTTTTCCTCTGAGACTCTAATTATAGCTCTTTTGCAGTTACTTTCTTCTCTTACTTAGATTTACTTCTTGGTAATCTTTTAACCAATAATGCTTTCTTCATAATATTCAGTGTTTTCTGTTCATTCATATCTCTGCCATTGTTTCCTGATATGGAACTGTGTCTCAGATTCAGCTTCCACCCTTTTCTGGACTCTTGAATGAGTTGGCAGATTGTACATATTCCAGACCTTAATTTCCTGGCCTCCTGCTGCTGGCTTCTGCCTTCGTTGGTGTATCTCTGCCCATTGTACTGTCAGATTTCAGTTTCCCTTGTTATAGGTCTACAGTCTTTTGACTCTCATTGGACATCTAGACAGGACAGTGCAGTGGGATTCTGACCTGTTTGCTTGAGCTTCTGCAGAATTCCTTGAAGGGACCCCTCTTCTAATATCTACATCTTCTGACTGTTTTTCTTGCATAATCCTAGGGTGAATGGAGAAGTCTGAGGATATTTCTCTTTGGATTTTTGGCCATTATTCAATCTGTTGTCCTTATCAGACTATATGAGGAAATAAGAAATCTGGCCATGATTTTCAGAGAATATATAGGAGAACTGAGCTCCTCTGCAAGTTCTCAAAATCCAAATCCCCTCTTAACTAAAAGTCCACATTGTTTTCTTCATATAAAACACCCCCTCTTCACCTCCTCTTCAACAAGCACTCACTGTCCTGATATAGCATAATTGTTTTTTTTTATTAAGGGATTAGGGGAAGTGGAGTCATTAAAGTGGTTCAAAGTCAATCAACTTAGAGAAGGGAAGTTGGGTTGAATGGCGGCCTTGGTGGATGCCTCAAAAATAATGCAATTTCAATTGTTCAGACGTCTGACCTGATATATAGAGGAGAATGGGGTCTCCTGAGCAGTAGGCTTCTTGGAGAAAGAAAGGCTCAACTCATGGCTAGAGGAACAGTACCAAGGAGACTAAAACCATGACAAAGTGTAGTAAGATATCAGAATCTTTTCAACTCCCTGCTAATACAATAAGTTATACAGGCAATATAAATCCAGTGGGGAATGAATTGCCTGATTGCCTAGTAACTTTTAAATGCTTTTATCAAGCAGCATGAGTCTGAACTGTCAAGAATCATTTTAAGTCAGAGAGGGAGTGTGTTGAAACTTTTGGAAGAAAGGGGTTAAACTGAAATGTCAAAGTATTATCCTCACGGCAGTCCCAAAGTCAGTTCCATTAAGGGAATGTCAATGGGATGCTATTAATGCCTAATGTGTTTCAGATTTCTAAAATATTTTTACAGGCTCCTGTGAGTCCTTTGCCCTTTCTACATTTTTTTTCTGTAGGTGAAAAAAAAAGACTATCCTATATGCAAGGCCGTGGACAGGAGTTTAACAGAATGGAAAGGTATGGATGATTTGCAACCTATATTATTGGAAGTATCACCTACATCCATGAGATTATGGACCCAGTTAGGTATTAGACTGTCCTTCAAGAGAGGTTCGCGATGTCTCTGAATCATGGATTTGATAGGTGTTGTTCTTCTTTTCACCTCTGGCTGCCCACAACTATGGCACCCTACCTTGGTTGAGGCTACTCAGAGAAGTACTCCATATTTCAGACTTATTTCATCTCTTCCTCCCAAGCAAAAATCACTTGATAAACTAATTTACTCAGAGGTTGTGACAGCTAAGTATTTAAAGGCAGTTATATGGTACCATGTTTACATCATTGGACTTAGATTCAGGAAGACCTGAATTTGAATCCTGACACAGTCATTTACTAGCTGCGTGACCCTGAACAAGTCACTTAAACTCTTGATCTCAGTTTCCTCGTCTGAGAAATGGGAATAACAGCATCAGCTACCACATCTTAGTACTGCTGTCAGGATAACGTTTGCAAACCTAAAAATTCTATATGAAGTGTAATTGTGTTTCATCCCTCTAAGAAGCAAGATATCTACATTTTAAAAAAACATTCCTGAAGACAGTAATGCCCTAATCCAAAGGAGTGCGTTTTTAAAGGAGATTTCAAGCATTATAGCAGGCAAGTCAAACTTAAGGTGCAACATAAATGTGAGTTATTATTATTATTAATAATATTTTAAGGATGCTCCTGTAATTATGTATCAAGTGAGAAATCACTTCTTTGTCTCAAAGTAAGGTAGATTCTTATTCTAGAACCTTGTAGTACTTCAGACATGATGTTTATACAAACATGCATGCACACATACATGCACGCACACACACACAAGATCTTGGGCTTTCCTGTTTTATTATCCTTTTTTTTTTCTAAATTGGCTGCCTCTGTTCCTACTAAGAAAGTAACTCATGCAAGAACTTGCTGTTTCAACCTGACATATGGAGTGGGATGCTATAAAAGGACAGTTTTCAAAGGTATTCTACTGGTATTAGATTTTATGAGGAGACTTAAACTGATATCCTTGAACTTCTTTTGAAACATCCTTTTACTCCCCAGAAAACTGCAAAAAAATTTACAATCAACCATTAAACAATAGTTTTTTAAGTGACTATTAAGTGTCAGGCACCATACTAAGGTGCTGTGGGTACAATGTAAAAAATAAATATTCCCTGTCCTCATACAGCTTACATTTTATAGGGAGAGACAGCATATCTATAAATATAAAATATAGACAAAATGCATACAAAGTAATTGGGTGGGGCCTAGCAGTTGGGGGATGGGAGAAAGCTAGCTGTAAGAGGTTAGCATGTGCCTTGAAGGAAGGTGGGTACTTTAGGAGACAGAGGTATGTAAGAAGGGATGCCAGGCATAAAGGACAGCCTAATCAAAGCCATGGGAACCTCCCTGGCTTCCTTTAAGTCCCATACTTTACTGAAAGCCTTCTTCAGCCCCTCTTTATTCTAGTGGCTTCCCTCTCTTATTTCCTATTTTTCCTGTATATAGCTTACTTTGTATGTATGTGTATGCATCTTATCTTATCTCCACTAATAGATTAAAAGTGTTTTGAGGGTAGGGACTATCATTTGCCTCTCTTTGTATCCCAGTGCTGAGCATGCTGCCTGGCATCGTGGATACTTAATAAATGTTTGTTATTTGATTGATTGATTGGAGAAGAATTCTGAGTGGTGTCTAAAAGAAATAGTAAGTAGCTTAGGTTGGCAATAGGTCATTTGCCTTTTATAGTGGGAGGAATTACTTTTCCAGAAGAATGTCATTTTTTCCCCTTGAACAGAAGGAAGCTTTCTTCAGATCCTTCACATGACATTACCATAAAAGGCATTATATGAAATCCAGAAAGCAGACTACAAGAAGCTTACTCTTCAAGCTCACATCATAGTGAGGTTGATTGATTTACTCAGTCCTATCCTACTTAAAATAAATGATAAGACACCCAATCAATCTCACTCTTAGGCCTGAGACTAAGTTCAAAAACTCCTTTGAACTGGGGATAATATTAGACAAGAATCATGTTTGGAATAGATCAAAGAAACTTGCCCATGCCTCTAGGGTCATCTATAAATTATCAAACTAGATAGAAAAGGACACTTTTGAGGAGGAACAGCTTAAGGCAGGAGAGGCTAGGCCAGAACTTCAGCTTTGGCCAAGGGTCCTCTCACTTTATCACCTCCTTTGACCGAGGCAAGATCTTGGGAGCTTTGAAGGGTCTCTAGGATTTTGTGCTTCTCATCAGTTTTCTGGGAATTGATGGCTGTCTGTCAAATTCCCTAACAATGGCTCATATTCACCAGACACAGACTCACCATGCTTAAGGAGGACTTCTTGAGGACCGCACCAATTTTGAAAAATGACTTGTGGCAATCAAAAGCTGCTACTTATCTCTTTGGTCACATGGGCACTTTAAGAATGGGCCCACTTTCTCCCTAGATACATGTATATGTGAGAGAAAGCAAGTCTTGGAAGCTAACTCTTCCAGCAAATATAGTGGTGAGGTTGATTGTTTTACTTAGCCCATCCTAATTAACGTAAATGAGGAGGAATTTTTGGAGGAATGTTTTGTACTAGCTCTTCATATTGTACACCTTTAGTAAATAACCCCTCCTAAAAGTATTTCTCAGCTGTTAATATTGGGAGTGGGGGAAACATGCAGTGGAAGCTTGAGTTGGTAGCATTTGAGAAAGGCACTCGTATTCACCTCTAGGGGATATCTCTAGAATCTTCAAGATGATGAAATATAGCCAGCCTAACTTTGGAGACTCAACATCATCAAGAGAGAATTGGGATACAGGTACACAGAACTTACATGGGTTACTCTAGACACATCTTGTGTTATATGTGGTTATCTACCCACTTTTCAGCATACACACGTTACTTTCTTAGAATTGATTTATGCATCTGAAGTCTTTTAGTCTCCACTTTTGCTCTTATTCTTCCTACCATTTGTTCTTTCATTCTTTTTGTTTCTTTTTAATGTTCTTCCCTGTTATCATTTCCTTATTTTTACTATTATTTCATTTACTATTAAGAATTGACTATTACTTTTTCTATTCCTCTTTTAGATTTGTGTGTTTAATTTAATAATAGAATTATGTACCCGTATACACTTTCGTTTTTGCATTTGTTTGCATTTGTACAGAACAGCTAAAGAACTATTGTGTTGGGCATCAGGGAAGAGTACTTAAGAAATTCATTAACTTTGTTACCATAGTTACTCTCTTGTCATCTTAATCATCTAAAAACCAAACTAAGCAGAACTAAGATGATTAACTGCTTGGAATGATGAAGAACAACATTCATGCTTCATATAGGGAATTGGATTAGATGGCTTCTCAGGTCATTTCTCATGCTAATGTTTTATGATTATGGTTTCCAAACACTTCTGCCTACAATCAAGTCATTGATGAACCCAAGAGTTATATGAGAATGAACACTAGAATTGGTGTGGGAAGATGTGGGTTCAAGTCCTGTTTATTGTACTTTGCAGATGTGTAACTCTACACAATATATTTAGCCTTTCTAGGTCACAGTATCTTGTCTGTGAAAAATAATATTTTCAGTATCTACATAACGAAGTGGTTATGATAAAATTTTGCAAATCTGAAAGCATTATATAAGTGAGTTAATATTAACATCTACTAAGAAGTGAAAATATATAATCATACTTAAGTTTCCTACATCATGATAACATGAATGAATAATTGGTCAATATTTTCGATTTTTAATCTAAAAATTATGGATTTTTCCCATGTATTACTTAAGTTAGGAAGGGTGATCCTTCAATATAGACTGAAAGCAAGTTGGACAGATGAATTCTGAAACTTTTAAATATTCTCGAGGTAGAACTTAACTTCTGTTGTATCTTAATTTCTAATAAATACAGGTAGGTGTACATACTTTGGTCAGTGTGTAGATAAAACTTCATTAAATTGTATATCTACATGTTCATACATATGTGTGTATGTATACATGTGTGTAGATAGTGATAGAAAGATATGTGTGTACACACATGTGTGTGTATATATATGAATATATATGTATATATATATATGTAATGGGTTTATTTGACAAAATATTGTGTAGAGAAAGTAAATTAGCACCACTATCACCATCACCACCACCACCACCACCCAACACATGGACTAATATTTGTATTCCTTGGAAGGAAAATGGAAGTGTTGAGAAAGCACTAGCAGAGGATCTTATGAAATAATCAGAAAGTAAAGAAATTCAATGCTATACTGTAGAGAAGAGACTGAAGAAGTATGATGAGTAGAAGACAGAAAAGTGTCCAGCCTGTTTGGAGGGGGGTACCCACAATAAAAGAGAAGAGTAGAGTCAAAATAAATGTTGAAGTTGAAAGGTAGTAGAGAAACCTTGGCAGGAGAGATAAAAGTTTATCACAAAACCTCATCGATACTATTTGGTCATTTGCTTTTAGAATTTCTCTCAAAATAATTATGAAAATCTTATTGTGTGAGTGTATGGAGAGGGAATGGGGTGGTGTAAGAATGTAGATAGGTGTTGCATTTCCTCTTTCTGCCATCAACACTGTTCCTAACCTGAAATAAGGAGGTTTATTTGTATATATGGCAGCAGGGAGAAGATCCTGGGGACAGGTTTTGAATCTTTTCTTTTCTATCATTTGCCATTTTTCATCTACCTCCAACATTTTACAAGGTCTATTTGACTTTTACCGTGTAACCACAACCTTTATAGGTCAAGTTAGATTTGGACAAGAACTGGAGAGCAACATGGAAGCAAGGATCTGCTTAAATCTTTCCTCCACCCATTTGTGCATGCTCTGTTCAGGATTCGGAATCTGTATTCTCTTCCATGAAAGACTATTTGTTTTTAACAAAAACCCAATTTTTACTGAACCTAAGATATTTGGAAAGGTGAGTAAGGGTTATTGAAAGTCATGTCACTGCATATTATTAAGCAATGATGGTATTTTATTATATGCTGCATTAGATAGGGTAGATGTAGAACAAGAAAGCAACCTAGAATAGGTAACATAAGTACAAGAGAAAGGTAGGGAAGTGAGAATTTAAGGTTGGAAAAATCGGAAGGGATTTGCCTTGGTCTTTGGTAAAGGCAGCAGTGAGTCTGTGTAGTTCAGCTACAATTTACAGTTCTGGTATCAGAACTTTTGATCTTCAGGCTAATTCAGTCATTTTTATTTTATTCTTTAGCAAGCCATTGTTTAGGACCCCAGCCTCCAATCTTTTTTGATTGATCACTACAGCAGTAAAAATGTCTGAGGGTGTAGCCACAAATATGCATATTTATTTGTTTTTGTATATATACATATATATGTATATATACATATTTTTATTATATATATTTATATATGTGGAAGTCAATAAATAAATAAATAAATATGATAAATATAATATAATATAACATAAAATAATAAATCCATATTTATATATAAATGTACATATATGTATATATACACATGTATCTTATTTTATATATGTAAGTGGAAGTCAATATATATAAATATATGAATTTATATATTTTAATATATTTTTTATTTTATATATATAATTATTGGCATATTCTATGCCAATAATTATCCAAATTGAAAAAAACTTACAAAATAGACATTTAAAATGAATATGATATAGATGAAATCACAGTGTGAAATTATTTCATTTATTATTGTATAAAACTTGTTTGTACTCTTAAGTATAAGTTTGAATTATAATTTTAGTGAAAGCAATGTGATATGTGTTGTTTTTTTTATTTTAGTTTAAAGGCCTCTGTACAGAGGTAGAGGAGCATACCTCCCTTCTACATACAAATCTATTCCAGGAAAAATGTTAAAAGTTATACCAGGCTATCTAATGATGAAGAAAGCCAAGGTGAAACCATAGTAAGTAATAGTAAGTAACTTCTTCCATACCAGAACTGCATGAACACTCATTCAGAAATCCATTAATGATAACAAAGGGGACTATGAGTGAAGACCGGGTCAGTGTAGGTAAATAAACTGTCAGCCTACAAAGTTTGGGTCTATATCTAGAAGTGGCAAAAGCAGAGGATATCTCCAAGACAGTCTGGGTGGTAGGAGATGCAGTTCAGGGATCATGGAAACCACAAGGCATGTCTTCAAATAGCGTGGGCATAGCGATATGCAATGGCAAGCTAACAAGTATATAGCACCTTGTTTCAGTTGAGCCTTGCTGGTGATTATATCAAGTCTTTGTTAAGAATCAGAACTTATGAAACCCATAGTTGGAGGGACTTGCCAAAGACAGGAACAGAAAGGACATAAGCGGTGGTCAGAATAGGGAAGAGCTAATGATCATATAAAAGCTGAAGCACAAGCAGGGAGAGAGCAGAACTGAGAAGGGAACACACGTGGTGGTTGGCACTCTTCTTTCTGTGTTGATTTCTGTTTGTAATACTTTGTACAGAAAGCCTGGGATCTTACTGGAAGCCATAAGAGAGAATTTTCTTGTTGTCTGTTTACAGAAGTCTTGGAGGAGGATTTCAGAGGTCCTGGAGCCATAATGATGATTTGTGTTGAGTTCTCAGACCTTGTTCGTGGGTCTGTGCTGGTTTCACAGGCAGATAGTGAATTCATGATGGCGCCAATAATGTGTGTGAATGTTGTTTTGGCTCTGTTAAGCTTTGTCTTCCCAGAAAGAGAAACTGTGTAGGACTTGAAGTGGACTGGACACTGTGAGCTTCGATATGGAACAGGAGCTGAATAAGGAACTTGATGAGGAGCTGAGAGCTGCCTGCCTGTGAATCCAGGTGACAGTTGGATAGATTCAGGCAAGAGCTGGATCCGTGGAATTTGGGAGCCAGCCTAGTGCCAAGATGAAAAGATCTCTCCTTGGGTAATTACTCAGTGATGACTGAGATCACGATTTACTGTGGCCTAGGGGAGGGAGAACCTTGTACTTTGTATCTTGTACCCCTTAAGGATGATTTAAAACTAATCTGCAATCAAGGAGGAAAAGACTTTTTGACCCAGAGATTAAGACAATGCAATCTAGGGATGGGAAAACTTTGACCTTTGTACTTTGTGTCCCTTAAGGATGATTGAGTTAAGGACTTACTAAATGATATCTTTTGTTTAAAACTATGTGACCACCTTAGTGATAAGTTGTTATATTATATCATTGTGAATGCTATATTTTGGCTTCTGTGAATGTTTTCCTTGAGTTTACTGCTGAATATATAATGAGTTCATTATACTATGTGATTAGATTCTCAAAATTGTTCACAGCAGCGGTCCTCTGGAGAGCTGCTCATACTTGGCTTTTCATCATACCAAAATTTGGACTCCCCAGGCCTCTGAAGTTCCTTGCTTTTTGCCTTGATGTTCCATGGAGGGCCCTATAGATCCAGTGCTCTGAACCTTAAATATTTGGGATGGGACCTAACCCAAGGAAGTGGAAGTCAGTACAGGAGTTCAGATGAACAAAGTGTGGACCATGGGTGGGGAACCTGAGGCCTTAAGGTCACATGTGGCCCTCTAGCTCCTCAAGTGCAGCCTTTTGATTGAGTTCTGTGCAAAGTTCTGTGAAGTTTGAATCCAGTCAAAGCGTCATGCTTGAGGACCTAGAAGGCCGCATGCGGCCTCAGAGCTATAGGTTCCCCACCACTGGTGTAGACCATACAAGGTTTACCATTCTACATTGAAGTACAATAGGAAATAAAACCTGACCATAGCACAAAATCTCAATTCCAGAACTAACGTAAGAGGGATGAGTAAACCAAAGAAAATAAAAACCACTTTAAATAATTTTATAAATCCAGAGATGTTCAAAATTCCAACTTAGAAGGAAGCAGAGATGCAAAGAAAAAATAAAGGACTCTAAGAATACCTAGGAGAAAGGGATCAAGGAAGAATACACACACACACACACACATATACATACAAATACATACATACGTATCAAACCTTCAGAGAAAAGACTTGGAAGGAGAGTAAATGAACAAAGTAGCAAATTAGAACAAATTAAAATTAGAAAAAAGTGGAAAATCTGACCCAAGTAATGGATTTCTTGAACGAATTAGGATATACGAAATAGAAATCGGTGATTTCATGAACATGAAGCAGACCAAAATCACAAGACAAAAAAAGATGAAAAAATTAAGATACTTGACATTAAAAACATCTGACTTAGAAAATAGATCAAGGAGATAGAATTTAAGAATCACTGGACTCCCAGATGACCATAATTTAAGAAAAAAAGCTAGATACAATATTTCAAGAAACCATAAATGAACAATATATTAGAAATGGTGGAAAAAGTGATAGATAAAAAGAGAGATAGAAGGAATTCACAGAATACTTCCTGAAATAAATCCCCAAAAGGAAAGTCCAAGGAATATCTGAGGCAAAATGTAGAGCTTCCCAATCAAAGTAAAGATGTTTCAGGAATCTAGAAACAAGGAGTTCAAGTACCAAAGAATAACTATCAGGATCACACAAGAACTGGCAGCTTCTGGTATACAAAAAGAGGAGATCTTGGAATATGATATTCAAAAGATATATACTTATAACCAATTAATTTACTTTGCAAAGCTGAGCACAATTCAGTAGAGAAAACAATAGAGAAAACAAAATTATAAAGGAATAGAGGACATTCAGGCATTTCTCATGAAAAGATCACAGCTAAATAGGACCATTGAAATGTAAACTATGAGTCAAGAAAAAAGTATAAAGGAAAGTTTATTCAGGTAATAGGATGGGCTTGTATGATTGTAATAGAAGAAACAAATGTCTCTTCAGATCTCAGCATCTTCAAAGACTTTAGAATCACTTGGTTAAATTCTGATGACTTTAAGAAGGGAAAAAGAAAGGAGGGTAAAAGGATCAGGCATATAATAATGTAGAAATTATAAAGGGGTGGAACTTGATATGGGATATTACTTGATATTTAAAACTATAATCATTGAAAATATACAAATTTGGTGGAAGGAAGAGAGGAAGTGGGAATTAGATGAAACATTCTTATATGAATTGGACAGAGTTAAACATACACAGTTTGATGTGGAAACACATCAAGCTCAACAGGAAAATAAGTGGCTATGGGGAGGATGGTTAAAAGTAATAATAATTCTGGGTAAGGAATAATTTCAAAAAAGGCAAAATTATTGATCCTAAAGGGGGAATGAATGGAAAGAAAATTAAAGAATTATAATCAACTGCTTGTGGGAATTCTGGTGACTGAAAAAATGATAGTATATGAAAGCTATAAAATATCATTGTGCTTTAAAATTAGGAAAGATTTCATAAAATACTGGGGAGTATTAAGTGATGAATAATGAAGTAATCAAAATGAGGAGAAAGATTTACTCAAAGACAACATTTGGAAAGAAATACAATTCTGAAAAATGTAAGCTCTCTGATCAAACCAATGACCAAACATGTCTCCAAAGGATGTGTTGATCAAGTTACAGAAAGGTGATGGACTCAAGGTGCAGAAGGAAATATATGGACATGACTGTTGTGTGGATTCATTTTACTGGTATGTATTTACTACAAGGAATTTTCTCCCTTTTTTCTGCTTTTTGAGGGTTAGAGGAGGGTTAGCAAAAAGGACTCAAACATAAGAGGGGTACCAAAAGAAATTTAAAATACACAGAAGTAAACAGAAGGGAGGAAAATGAGCAAGTAGGAGAATTTTGAAAGTAATATATGGAATTATCTATCTATCTATCTATCTATCTGTCTATCTATCTATCTATGTACATATATGCATATACACATATTTTTAAAAGTGGGATGATAAGGAGATTAATAATTCCATATATAAACTTCTTTTTGCATTTTGTGTCAGAAATGCCCATTTTCTTCTGTTTTAATTAAGAATAAAAAAATTCAAAAGAAAGTCTCAGTTGAATGCTTTGTGATGAAATAATTTGGAAATCTAGTTCTAAATTCAGTTTATTTTCATTCTTGGTTGTAAATGCTGTTATAGCTAAAAATGATACCCCATAAAGATACATAGGTACAAGTGGAAGAAGTGCAGCATTGTCTGAACTAGTGAAAACATACTCATTTTATAATTCCACTTACCAATTATGCAAAGGTTTTTATTGAAAGACAGCTAATAAATTTACATCTTGCCTGATGTCAATTAGTTATTCTTACAGGCTAACTGAAAAGAATTACATTTTTAAGTTCTTACAAATGTTTTTAAAACTCTTCATTTGGAAAAAGATTTACAAACAAATTAGAAAGATTATTTCCAAGTTTGTTAATCATGCATAGATGAGAACTTTTATAGATGACATTCTTCCATCATTTTCAGCAACCCAGAGATAAGACAGCAAGTATCTATGAGAAGAAGGGGGTCAATAGTGATATTAAATGCTGCAAAAGGCTCAAGATGAATGAAGACATCATCTGTGCATTTATGAGAGCACTTTCAGTTGAAGTCAAATGAAAAAGAGGAAGTTGAGACCCTGGGAAACTGGAAGGATTGTGATGTCCTTGGTAGAACCAGGCATATTTGTAATAGGAATGGGTGGGTGCTTGGGTTAAGTTGCATCCACAAGTTATCAATGGTTGTGATGATGGGATGGAGTGGGGAGTATTAAACAATAATAGGCAAGAGGAGAAATATAGTTTTGTGGGAGGTAGCTAAGGATTGCCTGTCACCAAGAGGGTAGGATGTGGCCTGTCTTTCCATCTTCTGGTTTAATGGATTGAATTATATTTATTGTATTAATTTAAATAAATACAATATAATTTAAATAAATTGTATTTATTTATTACATATATTTATTAAGTTTAATTCTGTGGCAGGTGCTATGCTGTGCTCTGGGAATACAGTTATAAAGGATGGAGCAATGCTTATTTGCACTGACCTTACATTCTAAAGGGGAAGACAACAAATAAATGTAATAACATATATGAAATAAATAAAAATTTCATATATACATAACGTAATAGGTAACATTTATATAATACTGTATGATAAACATAGTAAAATAGTATGACATGATATATTTGTACATTGTACATATACATATTATAAATACATACATAATGAAAATGCATATTTATAGATAGTTCTCAATTTATGTTAATTCACATTATGCAAATTCATCTTTACATTTAAAAAAACCCTATGATAATTTTACTGTGGAGAGTTGTGTTCTCCCTCCCTCTCTCTCTCTCTGTCTCTCTCTCTCTCTGTCTCTCTCTCTGTCTTTCTCTTTCTCTGCTTGCACTCTATGGCACTCTATATCCTCCCACCACACCACCAAAAGAAAAAAAAAACCTTAAAGAAAACCCCTCCAAGTGAAAGCAGAATAATACATGTAGGGAGAGATTACCATTGTTATCTAGGACCTCCAAGAAAGGAAACCTTTACCCCACTCTGACCATCAGGCCCTGTAGCTGGTCCCCACATGTCTATCTTCTGTCCTTCCACTGGATAACACATGCCTGTCCCTGTTCCCTCATGTTGTCAATCCCCTCCCATTTACTTCCAGCCTTAACATGTCTGCCCCCCATCATGTTCCTCTTTCTGCTTCCCTGGCCCCCATATGTTGCTGCACTACATGCTGGACTTCCATAGACGTGACCTTCCTCCCTCCTCCCTTCCTCCTTAAATCCCTGGGCAAATTGACATTACATAAAAATTGCTTTAAGTAGAGATCTGCAGAAAGATCTATTTGCATAAAGTAATAACTCTCTCTCTCTCTGTATACACACACACAGATATGAGTATGTATGAATGTTTATACACACCCATAAAAGTATGGGGCATACAATTTGTGCAAGTATGTACATATGCACATGTAGTACATACAAACACACATGAGAACACTAACACACACATGCATGTGAGTATGTGTAGATATTAAAGTATACATACACACAATAGCACATATGCAATGCACATATATGTGCTGTATGTGTTTATATGTATTTATGCACACATATTCACACACACACACACACACATACCCCTGCCCATCAGGAGTTGAATTTGCGTATACACAGTGCTCATTTTACATGACTTCTCTGTGGGGAGATCAGCAGGGCCAGGGCTCTGGCTCTGGATCCCCATAAGGATGGCAGCAGTGCCAGAGTGGCCCCACACCAGGGATTTTCCAGTCTAGGTAGCTCTAGCTACTCTACAGAACTGTGGAGGGGACAAAACCCAGCAAGGAGAAGGGAAGGTTTGCTTAAAGGTCCACTTATACTAATCAACAACTGGCAATATGTGTATATATATATATATATATATATATATATATATATATATATATATATATATATATGTCTATGTTTATGTTTACATCTATGTCTACGTCAATGTCTATGTCTATGTCTCTACACACACAGACACACAGAGGTAATCCAAAGGTCTTAATAAATTTTTAGGTTTCAAGTTCTGGAACACACACAGTCCCATGTATATTACATAAAATAGATCTCCAGTATTCTAGTTTTCTATAAAAATGTGACATAGAATGATGACAACATTGTCATTATACATTGTATCAGCAAGCGCCTAAGCATACCCATGGTGGCTGCTAGCACATTTTCTTAGATCTGCTTTTCTAAAGGAAAGCAACTCAAAATGGGTTAACAATCTTTCTTTAATCAAACAAACATACCATTCATCTAGTTCAGGGAGAAAAGTCAGCACCCTGAACTCCAAAGGATACAAACCCAAGTTACAAGCACAAGTTAAAAACACAAGTTACAAGTAGACCAAGAAACACATCAGCAAATGGGCTTCCAACCATCTGACCATCATTACCTATTCAAGTTACCAGAGAGGGAAGCACCAACATCTGGGTTTTTCAAAGCTGGGGGGCTCAAGGGCTTCCCAGAGTCTCATCTGGTCAAATCACACAACTTTTCTCAAATATATATATATATAGGCTTGTCCTGGGTTCAGCCCTCTTGACACATTGCCCAATTACAAAGTAACAAGGTGTGGCCATTCCCAAAAAACAAGCCTCTCACCACAGGTTTCACGTGCACATTCTTGGAGCCACTTAAGCAAAGGGGATAGGGGGAGGAAAGAGCTTCAGATTCCCATTACAAACATGAACAGATGAATTGGATAATTGCATATATCCAGTTAAAACTCCATAGAATCACAAAGAAAAAAGACAATGTAACAAGTTAAATCAACAAGTGTGTATTAGACACCTACTATGTGCCAGGTAAAAACTAGAAATTTAAGAGTCACAAAAACATTATTTAATACTTATTGCCCAAGTTAGCTATGAAATTATTCTATGAAGGAATAAGCTCATTGTTGGATTGAGCTTGAATTCCAAATTATTTTTTTTAATAAAAGTTAGCTTGGCTGGGAGGGCACTAGCAGTTAGAGGGATGGAAAGGTTTCATGCAGGAGATGGTGTGTGAGCTGTCACTTAAAGAAAGACAGAGTCTATGTGGGTAGGAGGTAAGAAGGAAGAAGGAAATACATTCCAGTCATGTGTCATAAAGTCTTTATCTCCATTACCTGGTTTGGTAAAACTACTGTTCTAGGAAGGAGGTGAGACTCTACAACACCCTAAAGTTAGGGTATGGTGGTGACTTTGTGGTCCATAAAATCCCCCAAGTGTTTTTCATTTATGTGTATGTTTGTGAATTTATGGTCCCTCTACCCCCACCAGATTGATGTCTTGTAATGATGTACTCCTAAAGCCCGATGACTTGAGGTTTTCATTGGGGAGATTTGGGCACAGAGGACAGAAAATGGAGCCAGATACCCTGATTTTAAATCCAGGTTCTCCCTCCTTTACTAAGTCACTGAAATCAGTTGATTCCCCATATCCTTATGCATAAAACAAGGGTCTGTAAGACCTTTATGCTCTCATTGAGCTCTCAATATGTAATTCTAAGAATATCCTAAAGGAAATGGCATTGCTGAATCTGTACCTCCAGCTATATCCCTTTTCTGAGCCACTGCTTTTTCCTTAATCAGTGAACCAATAAGCATTTATTAATTACCTATTATGTACCAGGCATTGTATTAGTAGCTTGGTATACCAATACAGAAAATAAAAAAAAAATCTATCCTAAAAAGGAGCTGGCATTTTAAAAGAACAAATGCAAATAAAAATAAGGTAAGCAAGGGAGTATAAAGACACTAGAATTTTGAGGTGAGAATCAGGAAAGGATTAATCTAGAATGTGGTGCCTGAGATGCATCTTAAAAAAAAACATGGATTCTATGAAGTTAAGGTCAAGCAGGCATTTATGCCTAGAATGGAAATGGAATGTGGAATGCTGTGTGTAAGAAACAGAGGGAAGGCTAGTTTAACTGGATTACAGAGTATGGGAAGGGGAATAACATACAGGCATATCTCACTTTATTGCACTTTGCAGATATTGTGCATTTGTTTTTAATAAATTGAGGGTTTGTAGCCACCCTGCATTCAATAGCTCAACCAGCACCATTTTTCCAATAGCATGTGCTCACATCATGTCACATTTTAGCTATTTTCACATTATTTCAAATGTTTTCACTATTGCTATATCTGTTTTGGTGATCTGTGATCAGGGATTTTTGATGTTACTATTGTACTTGGTTTGGGGTGCTACAAACTGTGCCTATATAAGATATTAAACTTAACTGATACATTTTATGTGTGTTCTCATCATTCCTCAACTTTCTCTCTCTCTCTTTGGGCCTCCCTGTTCCCTGAGAAACAACAATATTGAAATTAGGTCAATTAATGACCCTAAAACGGCCTAAGTGCTCATGTGAAAGGAAGAATGGACTCATGCGGCAAACTTTATTGTTGTCTTATTTTAAGAAATTGACACAGTCATCCCAGTCTTCAGTAATCAGTCAGCAGTCATCAACAATGAGGCAAGACACAAGCAAAAAGATCATAACTTGCTGAAGGCTCAGATGATGGTTAGCATTTTTAGTAATAAAGCATTTTAATTAAGGTATGCACCTTGTTTTTAGACATAATACTCTTGCACACTCAATAGACTACAGTATACTGTAAACAGAACTTTTATATATAGTAGAAAAACAAAAAAAACTGTGTGAATAGCTTTATTGCAAAATTCACTTTATTGTGATGGTCTGTACCAGAATCCACAATATCACTAAGAAATGCCTGTAAAATGAAGATGGAAAGATAAATTGATGCCAGGTTGTGAATGGCTTTAAAGATTAAGCAAAGATGCTTATATTTTATCATAGAGTAGAGACACTGGAGGAATGACACTGAGCTCTGGGCTTAAAGAAAACCACTTTGGTGGGTATGTGGAAGATATGGAGATGCTATTACACAAAACCTGGTGCAAGGTAATGAGGGTCTAAAATAAAGTGTAAAATAAATAGAAAATATTTAGAAATAGAAATAAATAGAAAAAATAAAGTATAGAATAAATAGGAAATGAAATGGAAATTTCTAAAAAAATATTAATAAAGGAATGAATAGAAAAAAGGGATGATTAAGAGAGATGTTTAGGAGGTAGAAGTGATAAGATCTGAAAATTGGATATGTAGGGTGAGGGAGAATGAGGAAAGAAGGGTGACACTAAAGTAATGGAACTGGGAAACTGGAAGGATGATGATACTTTGGGGGAGGGAGGGTAACCACTCTTTATTGTGGCCGAATATTGGATTTTAAGAAGCCAAAGAAAAGGCTGGGTTCAAAGTCAGACCTCTTGCTTCTCCTGCTCACAGACCATGCCTTGGAGAAGAGAGATCTATAGAAAATGCTGATGATGTGGCATTGTAATAGCAATCAAAATAGAATTTTTTGCTGTTTTTCTGGAATGAGTTTTAGCTAATCAAGTGCCTTTGAGCCTTGCCTTTGATTGTATCAAGACTCTTTGATTGGAAACAGTATACATTGTATTGCTCTTAACAGGTCAAATGTAATCACATGGAAGCCCATGGTAGAACAAGCTTGCAAAAAAGGTCAAACAGGAAGGAGTAGATAAGAGCATGAGCAGAGCTTGGAGTGGGCAGAACTCGGAGAAAGAATGTTTGTCATGTTGGTGCTCTGTTGTTCTGTGTTGATTTCTCAGAAAGAAAGTATATTGAGATGGTAGTGCTGTTAATGTGTATAAATGCTGTTATAGCCCTGTTAAGCTTTGTTTTCCTAGAAACTGAAACTGTGAAGAACTTGGAGTGGAGCAGTCTCCATGAGCTGAGCTATGGAACAGGAGTAGAGAGTTATCTACAGGTGAATCCAGGCAAGAGTTGGGGGCAGTCAGCCTATGGAGAAGGAGCTGTGGGATTTGGAAGTCAGCCTCCAGTCAAGATGAAAGAAGACTTTGTTTTGGATATTCTGTATTGACTGAAGATATCAGAACTTACTGTGACCAACAGGTGAATGGTGTTTATATTTTCTGCTACCCCTTAAAGATGACTATAAGATAAACTGAATGATATGTTTTGTTTAAGACTATGTGGTCAGAAGCCCAGTCTTTTCTCTGCTCCTGGCCTGCTTCACCTGCGTCCCGAGGACACCATGAGCAACAAGCCTGTTCGAGAAGACTATAACCAGTCTCGTCCTCAGAGACCAAGACCCAAGCCCCAAGAAAAAGGCCCTCTGCGGTTCCTGGTGGAGGCTTGGCTGGTGGGGGCCCTCATAGGGATGAAAGGATTGAGGATTCAAGCCATGGAGACCCTTTCAGGAGATCAGATTAAAATAGATCTGTTCAATCAAGAGGAAGATGGTGAAAAGTTGGAAAAAGCAGAGGTGCAAGTTTTTGGAAGTAACCACTGTAGAATTAGAGCAAAAGAACTGGTTGAATGTATTATCAGATGGTATCCACCAGCCTCCCCTGATGTTGCAGATGAAGCACAGAAAGCTGTTGCCCAGATGTCCATTCAGGAAAAGAAGTAATATGCAGCCCAGCTGGTTTTTGTTAATTTTATGCAAATAAACTATTTTTTTTCTAAAAAACAAAAAGACTATGTGGTCACTTCAGTCATAAGCTGTTATGTTATATTGTTGTGAATGTTTGTAACAGCAATCAATTTGGCAGATACTTAGCACTTAATGCCTTAGGGCTATGTATGGAAGATGTAAGTCCTGTCCCCTGTTGAGAGGGTGTGAATTACCCTTTTGACATGGAAGAAAGGGACTGGCTGAGACAGGAGGCCAATGTGTGTATATAAAGAAGAATTCCAGAAACAGAGAGACAGAATTGGAATTTTACTCCTGTTGGAAGAAGCAGGATTGTCCTAGCATCTGGGAGCTGGCTGCTGGACTGAAGAAGTGAGTTGGAGTTTTTTTTTTGAGAGAAAGAGAGAGAGAGAGAGAGAGAGAGAGAGAGAGAGAGAGAGAGAGAGAGAGAGAGAGAGAAAGAGAGAGAGAGAGAGAGAGAGGGAGAGGGAGAGAGTGTGTGTGTTTCTCTCCCAGCATCTGGAAGCTTGCTGAGAACTGAGATGGAGTTTTCCTGAGACCAGAATCTGGTGAAGGCTACCTGGAAGGCTGAGAGGGCTTGCCTGGAAGGCCAATATTCCTTCTGGGTTCTAGGGCTAGATGAACTGCTGGAGGACTGAAGAAGCATAACCAGGATAAGACTTTGTTTGTGGCCTGGCTGATCCTTGAGTTCCAGGCAAGGGAAGTGGCGAAGGATTTGAGATGTGCTGGACCCTGTGAACTTCAGTGTGATCCAGGGACTGCCCTGAGGACTGGACAAGGACGTTGGAGCTGACTGCTTCTGAATCCAGGTGACTGTTTGGTGGATTCAGGAGAGAGCCAGGGCCATGGAAGGGGATCCAGTGAATCAGAGAAGTCATCTCGAGTCAAGATGAAGAAAAGGCCTCCCCCTGGATGAAATTGAGGTTTGCTGGACACTGTGGGTTTGTGTGGTTTTCTAATGATTGTATTTAATGACTGAGTTGATGAGTTGCCCCATGAGTGGAAGACTGATTATTGTATTGTGAATTGATTGAATACTTTATTCTAAATATTGAGGCCACTGTAGTGAAAACTATGTGGCCATTCTAATGTTAAGTTGTTATGGACACTATATTGTGATTTGTCTGTGATGAGACGTAATGTTGTGAATATTATATTGTGAATGTCTGCCTTGATTTGTAATGGAATAAACAGAGTATTCACTATACTGTGTAATCCAAATCTTAAAGGCTGTTCACAGTAATATTCTTTTGGGAATCTGCTGGTGGATGGCGTTACAATGTTGTGTTTTAGTTTCTTGAATGTTATGCTTTAATTTATTGCTGAATAAATGGAGAGTTCATTATACTATGTGAGTAAACCCTTAAAGTTATTCACAGTAGCATTCCTCAGGAGAGTTGCCATGATTGGCTTCACAGGTGTATGCTTGGAGCATTTGAAACATGTACAGATAGACATTGAGACAATTTATGATATTTTAGATTGTTTCCTATGACACTCGAGATATTCTAGTGTAGCAAGGCTCATAGAGCCCACTACAGAAAATCATTGAAGTATTTTCTTGTGAAAAAAAGAGAATGATTCAGTAAATGTAACAGTGAATGAGGTGAGGGAAGAAAGAGAAGTGTACAGAGTGTCTTCATCTGCCACTGTCACTATTACTCTCAAAGATAATATAATTTCCATCTCTCCCACCTTCACTCCCCACAGTCACAATGACATGTTGATTATGTTGAAAGAGATATAAGACAACTGCCTCAGCACATTAATCCAAAGAGAGATGGGGATATAAGAACGAATGAATCCTGATCAGAAATCCCATATTCTTTCGTGGTCTTCTCAATCAAGGAGATGTAATTCTTCACTCAATCTCCTAAGTACTACATTTGGGTGCTCTCGACACTGGATCAGTCACATAGAAATTGGAACTATTTTCATTGGGATCCTGTATAGCAAAGGCTCTAACCATCATCAGCTTCACAGCTATCACTTCCCGTCTTTAATCCAGGACACATTATGTTAGTGAAATTAAAGGTGCTAGAATCAAGAGAACACTATACACAGGAACAAGAACATTGTGTCAGGCCTAATTTTGACAGACTTAGCTCTTCTCAGCAATACAATGATCTAAGACAATTCCAAAAGATCCATGATGGAAAATCCTGTTCACGTGCAGAGAAAGAACTGCAGAGTCTGAATGCAGATTGAAGTATATTATTTTCTCCTTTTTCTTGTGTTTTTTTCTTTTGTTCTGATTATTCCTTCACAACATGACTAATGTGGAAATATGTTTAACATAATTGTATATGTATAATCTCTATCAGCTTTCGTACTGTCTTGCGGAGGAGGGGAAGAGGGAGGGAGAAGAAATGTGGAACTCAATCTCATAAAAGTGAACGTTGGAAGCTATCTTTACATGTAATTGGAAAAAATAAAACACTATTAAGTGGGGACAAAAAGAAATTGAAGGTGCTGGTATCTATTCTGGAGTCCTTACTCTTTACTTATAGGCAATTTTCAAGGAGAACCATGGGTAAATTTGCCCCCCTGAGGTGACTAACATTTGAATATCTCAGCCAACTTTAAATGTCTCATTTGAAGGTCCCAGCCTGATATCATTCCCCGGATCCCAAAGAGAGAGGGTAATACTCTGGGGAACTGCCTGGCATATGGGACAGACATTAGGCCCAATTTCACTGGGTCTTTTAGATGCAGGCAAGTGTAATGTCTTTGTCAATAGTTTTCCATATCTGTAGCTTACCAATAGGCATCATAGTCCAGATGGATAAAGACATCATCGGAAAAGGGCATCTGGACTGTCTCCAGATTTCAATGATGAACCAAGAAGGTCCCCATGCACATGGCTTCGCATTCCTGCATTCCCATCTACTTCATGGGCAGCAGTTTACACCCAGTGTTCATTAGGGAAGGCTCAACCAGCTCTTGGGCTCTGAAAGAATACTTCACAAATGAAATAGCCAGTATTGACCTTTGAACCCTCCCCTCCCAAATCTTCTGGTTTTTCACAAATTCTTCACTTGTGAACTCTGCAGATTGCTACACACTCTCACAGTTCCATGTCCATCACCTTGTTTACACAGATCCCATCAATAGTAAAACAATATTCCTCAATTCCTTTGTCATTTGTGTAGTCTGTTGCAGATGTATTGAACCATAGATCCCCAAAGGGTATATTTTCTGGATCTTCTGCTTTTCCATTTTTCATGCATTTAACAGAGCCACAGTTCATTGGATGGCATTTCAGGTTGGAATTACTCCAATGCCCATTACTTTGACAAGTGGAATAGAAGGATGCTGAACTAACTCTTACCTCCATGACTTCAAGTTGTTCCAAACAAGTTGCCTTTATGGTATTCTTATATGTATTTTTGGCCTTTACAGGATACTGAACAGAGTTGGCTATGAAATCTTTAGGATATAAATTTCATTTCCATGGTAAGAGACTTTAAAGATTTTTTTCTCTGGATGGTCAGTAATCATCCTTTCATGGAAATCTCCTTTTGACTTCCCAACATCTACATCAAGATCTCTCCTCATCGTCACCAGCACTTGGAAGGCCTTTTCCAATAAGACCTGGTAGTTACACCAGTAATTATGTGGGTATAAACCTGAGTAGTTGGAGCTGGCTATCTAATCTACAAACTAAGAGGAGCAAAGATATTGCCACTGCAATTCACCATCAGGAACAGTGATATTTCAAGTCTTCTTGCATTACTGAGATATGCATAGGGGTAATTAGGAGACAGAATTTCCTTACACATGGAGGTCTCTTCAGCCCATGCCAGGACCGCAGACAGATGCCTAGTGATTTGATAGATCCTGAGAAGATGGATACCTCTTAACTCTGGCTGTCTCATGTCTGAATTTGGAATTCAGAGAAGTGGTAGATGCTCCTGTGTTTATCTGAGCAAATAGAAAATCTATACTCTATCAACTATATCCCCTGCAACATCTGTTCATAAAAAGCCTGCTTACACCCTTTAGAGTTGTTCTTCTTTACATGTATGTCCAAATTTGGTCCCATTAATATCAACGATAGTGTCTTTGACAGAAATAGGGAAGACTGGAAGAGAGGTAAGTGTTTTGGAGAAGGAAAATGAGTTTTGTCTTAGAAATTTTGAGTTTAATATGTCTCTCAGACATTCAATCTGAAATTTTCAATAAAAGATCCAAGGTCAGGCTGAATATTATAGTTTGTGTGCACAGTACTGATAACTAAACCCATCTGTGTTGGTGAAGATACCAAGAGAAAGATTATAGAGAGAGAAGAAAGAAGCACCAAAGTCACAGCTTTTGCAAACATTGACAGAGCCCTTAATATAAATGATAAAACAATAAAAGAGACTGAAAAGAGGTCAGAGAGAAAGAAGAACAAGGAGAGATTAGTTGTGCAAAACCCCAAATTGGAAAAGCCATTCAAGAGGAGAGAGCAGACAACAGTGACAAATGAAGTGAGGAAAATTTGGATGAGTCCTAAGTAAAGACTATCATATTTGGACGTTAAAACCAATGGCTATGCCCTGTGGTTAGATAGTGGCCAAACCCTATTAATAATACATAGTATTTATATATCAGCCACTACGTGCTATGCATTTTACAAATATAACATTTTGCCTTCATAACAACCCTAGGAAGGGGTATTATTACCACCCCCATTTTACAATTGAAGAAATTGAAGCAGAGAGAGGTTAAGTGACTTATACAAAGGCACAGAGTTATCAAAATTTGTAAGTATCACATTTGTGTATCTGAGAAAGTATCTAAGGTATTGAGGTCTTCTCGACTCTAGGGGCTGGCCTTCTATCCACTGTGCCACCTCGCTGCCTGAACAGCTTATAGCTGTAGGTCTGTATCTTAACAGTGTGAGGTCAACAAACACATAAGGCATATCTCTTCACTAGTAAATGCTTAGCATACACTTGTTGATTAAAACAGCTTATTAAAGAGAACCATAAAGTCATCTATTGTAAACTTCCATTCAGTGGGAAAATTTTTTCTACAGCATCTCAGTTAAATAGTTAATCAACCCCATTTCTGGACTTATTTACATTACAATTCAAGGAAGCACTGTTTTTCTGAATTCCATGAATTAAAAAATGAGGAGACTTACTCAGTTTCTCTTGCTCATTTTAGTTTTGATTTAATGACAAAAGCCTCTCCAAATGATTGATTACATGGTAGTATATACTAGGAAGCAAAAAAAGGAGAAAACTCACAAGAAAGATATTTATGTTCAAATGAGACATATTAAAGGATCTTCTATACAACCAAGTGAAGATTTTAGAGACTGGATACAGGAAAAGTATGTGGTCCTTCATGTCCTTGCAGATCTTGGGGTCATGTTGCAGAAATTGCTAAAAAGGCCCCCTAGCTTTTCAATAGGAAAAATTTCATCTCAGATATGTGTTAGACATGTAGTTATTAAGTGCTTGTTACATGTCAGACACTATCCTAAAAGCTAGAGACATAAATGCAATGAAGCAAGGTAATCTCTTCCTTCAAAAGGATTGCATTTTAATTGCAGAAGACTAATATAGAAAGGGGAGCTGGAAAGGGGAGAAAAGGGTACCTCATGGAGCAAGGAGTCTGAGAAGGAGGAGAAAAGAATCAAGCAATGGAATGAGATGATACATGGCCGGGAACCTTTTCGAAATTGTGGTCCCATCAAGGGAGTTACCAATTAGGAGACAGAGGCCTCAGAGCAGAGGTTGCTAGGCAGCAAGATGGTTGAGTGTATAGAGTAACAAGCCTGACATCAGAAGGACCTTAGTTCAAATCTGACATCAGACATTTACTTAACTATGTATTGTCTCATTTTTAAAATGGGGGAAACAATAGCACCTTTCTTCTAAGGGTTTTTATTAGGATAAAATGAAATAATATTTGTAATAAATTCTGTAAACCTTAAAGCATGAGTGGTCACTATTGTAATTCAGGATGTGAAGGCATGTGGCAAGGAAGAGGCAAAGTCTGTGGAGTGAATCAAGTCAGTCTCTAGCCTCAAAAGCCCAACATTTACACTGAATAAGTTAACATTAACTCACTTTTGTTCAGGACTTCGTATATTTTGGGTGTCTTAAATCTCTGAGATAGACCAGCAAACAACTTCCTGGAGCTAGAAAAGGCACTTACACAGATTGCTGTTTAGTCCCTACTTGAATGTTGAGCTCACTGATTTATGAGACTGTGTTCACACACTCTAGTTTAAAAGTTATTTCTCATATCAGTCCCAAGTCTTGTTGCCTGTGACTTCAACTGACTGATTCAAGTTCTGCACTTTGGAGAAAAATAGAATGTGCATTTCGTCTTGTACAGGATATCCCCTCATGTATTTGAAAACAGCTGTCATCTCTCTCTTAATATTTTTAATCCAAATTAAATAACTTTACTTATTTCTCATATGTTACAATTTCCTATTCTCAATATTCTGGCTGAACTTCTTTAGCCATAATAAAATTTGTCAAAGCCCCTCTAGAAACATAGCCCCCAGAATTGGGCATTGTGCTCCAGATGAGTTATGGCCAACCTTGATTACAATGAGACTATTACTTCCTACAATTTGGACACCCTATTTCCAATAATATAAGCTAAGAATACTTCAGTTTTAGAAACCAGATTGTACAGTTGGCTCCGATTAGCATGTGACTGAGAAATACCACATTGTTCTTCATCACATGGGCTACATCAAGCCAAATCTTCTCCTCTACTAGAAAAACTGATTCTTTTAAACCTAAACGTAGAATCTTATATTATTCTAGTTCGATTTCATCTGATTAGTTTTAGTTTAGTAATTCCAGGCTATTGAGATCACCTTAAATCTTGATTCTCTTTGCAACTCATAAATGTGTCTACTACACATTCAAATAATTTTAGTTTCATTTGGATTAATAAGTCTAATGTTAGGAATTCAAATATACCACTGGATAGTTAAAGCTTCTGGTCAACTACTTTAATCAGATCAATGTCTAAGTAAAAGCATCAGTCAATCATATTTTTCTTTGTTAAAAAGTGGGTGAAAGAATGATAAAGAGAGAAAAAAGTGACAAAAAGTATAGAACTGATTCTGACTTTTTTTTACCTTATTTTACTGATTTATTTATTCCTTAACCCCTTTTTCTTCCTCAAACACCCTTTTGTGTTGTTGAGTATTTTCTTATGCATGATATTCTCCGTAATTTGGTGGCTAAAAGTGCCAATATTGCATATACTAGTATATATTATTCAAAAAAATCTTGCTCAGAAGTGTGAAGAACACACACACACACACACTCATCATTGGAGTAAACAAGGTTATCAAAACTCACTCCATCAATGTAGATCACAAAGTTGTTTGAAATTTCTACTCTGAGAGTTTGTCCTGACCACTGAAAGGTTAAGTGACTTTAGTACAGTTATACAACTTATGTGTAACTGGCAAGACTTATACTCAGATCTTTCTGACTACAAAACAGATTTTCTACCTAGTTCACCAGGCTGCCTTTCACAATTGCTATAAAGATTTTAATGTCTCTTACACTGAAAGTCCTTTCCAGGGCCTGTGCTCTATTCACTGCACTATCTAGATGTCCCATAATATCACTTTTAAGAAATATAGAGTGAGCTGGAAGGAATAAGAGAGACAGAGACAGAGATGGAGGCAGAGTGACAGAAAGTGCTCATAACTAGGAGATTAGGAAAGACCTCCTAAAAAGAGGCAACATCTGATATTGACCTTGAGGCAAATTAAGGATTCTATAAGGCCCAGGTGAGGAGACTATTCATTCCAGATATGGGAGACATCTTTTGAAATTAATTTTATTTTTAATTTCTAGAATAAAACAACCATTTTCATAAATAAAATGAAAATATTGCACATCAAAGTGTAAATCTTTTATGTACAGCTTGGCAATCCTTGGTAATGAAGTTACCACTTAAATTTCTTTTCTTTCTTTTTTTTCCTTCCTTCCCCCCTCCCTGTCTTAGAGGTAGCCACCATTCCACAAATAGGTAAATATGTGTAAAATTATTCTATACATACTTCTATTTATCAGTTCTTTCTCTGGATGCAAATAGAGGCTTTCTCCATACATCCTTTATAGTTAATTTGGGTATTTATAAGACCTCTTGTGTGAAGGAACACTGGCAAAAGATGAATTGTCACATATGGGAACTATCTAGAGAATTTGCCTGATAGTGGGATATATTATTGGGAATCTCTCTCTCTGAATCAATTACTAGTTATAAAGTTAAATATTCATTCTGGTCTAAGAGATATACTAAGTTAAAAATGTTAATGTCATGTTCTTCATTTCTAGGAAATATTTTCATCTCACAATAACTTTTTAGGTAAATCTTGTACTGGTTGTCCTGTTTTTTACCAAAATGAAACCATTATATAAAACTGTCTATAATAACTTATAGGTCGAATTAACTATTCCTCTTTGAATAAAAAATATTATTTTTCTTACTTTCTTCCCAGAACTCATAGAGGACTCTTGGTAGATTAAAAATAATTCTGCCCAATTATCTACAGCTTATAGAAACAGAGCTGTCCTAGCACTAACTTCCTGTCCTCCCAGTAAAAAAGATTACCTTTGCTGTCCATTAAAAGTTGAAAAACTGCCTCAGATTCCTGGAATTGAGGAGTGAAACACTGATGAGAAATCTGGGTTCTTTATCTAATAAGCTCCAGTCTAGCATTGCTGAGTGCTTACTTGGATATCTACCTAAAGTTCAGGCATCTCAAACTCAGTACTTTCCAAACCAGAACTCATTATCCACCCAACCTATCCCTGCTCTAATTTTCCTGTTTCTGCCTAGGGCAACCCCATTCTTCCAGTCACCTGGGTTCACATACCTGAGTCATTCTCAGCTTTTCAATGTATGTTCACCTCATACCCAATTCATTGCTGAAGAATGGTGATATTATTTCCAAGTATGACTCTGACTATGTCACTCCTCTACTCAGGAAATGCTAGTGACTGGATGTATCAACTACGGATTAAATAGAAACTCTTCTGTTTGGCATTTAAAGTCCTTCACAATTTGTCTCCAACCAAGTTTTCCATATTTTTCCATATTATTCCCTTTTCTATACTCTACAGCAGTGGTTCTCAACCTTTGAGTCTCAACCTCTTTGGGGGTTGAACAACCCTTTCACAGGGGTCACTTAAGACCATCAGAAAACACATATTTCCAATGGTTTTAGGAACCCTGAGACACTGCTCCTCTATCTGTCTCCAGGTGGTCCACCCACATGCAGATACACCCACATGCAGATACACCCACATATGAGTATTAAAGGGTAGTGTCATTAGGAAGGTTGAGAACCACTGCTCTACAGAGTAGCCAAACTAGTCTTTTGGCTCTTCCTTACATACATTCTTTTGTCACTTGCTACTCTTTAGACACAAATAGTTGCACCCTCGCCTAGAAAGCACTTCTCCCTCATTTCAAACTCTTAGAATTACTATTTTTTCAAAGCATTGTTCAAATATTTTTATTTTGTATATATAATTTATATTGTGTGTATACACATATATTTGTCTTTTATAAGTACTTTGAATATATTTATTTTGCATTGTGTACATGTTGTTCTCCCTGTAGAGTACATGCTCTTTGAGGGCAAGATCTTTTCCATTTTTGTCTTTGTATTCCAAGTTCCTACCACAGTGCTTAAAACATGATACATTCTTAATAAATGGTTGTTAGTTGATCTCTTGCATTTGCTCACAGCATAGCCATCTTAGTTCAGGTCTTTATCACCTCTTGCCTGGAATATTGCAATAGCTTCCTAGTTTGTCTCCCCGTATCTTGTATTTCATTTCTACAATCCATCATCTAAAGTGGTAACAAATTAATATTCCAAAAAGCACAGATTTGATCGTGTCAGTGCCCTACTCAAAGAATCCCAACAGCTCCCTTCTGACTCTAACGTAGAATAAAATATAAATTCCCCTGTTAATATTTAAAGTCTTACCTAGTCCATTTCCATCCTGTCTTTTCAAAGTAATTATACAGTACTATCTCTCATGTACTTTGCATTCCAAACAAATGCTCATTCTTACTATTCTACATATACAAAATTCCATTTCATCTCCATGTTTTTGCAGGTTGTCCTTTATGTCTGAAATACTTCCCTTCCTCATTCCTGCATCTTAGAACTCTAATTCTCTTCAAGGCTAAATTCTAATGTCCCCAACCCAAGGAAAAGCTTTTCCCAGAATCCATATATATAAAAATATTTATAACAAAAAACTGGAAAGAAAATAGATACATACTGGAGAACTGCTAACCAGATTGTGATACATGGATGCAATGTAATACTCCTGAGTTGTAGTGACAATTATGATGAATACAAAGAAATACGGAAAGATTTACATGAACAGATTCAAAGTGAAATAAGCATACCTTGGACAACAATATACAAAGTGACTATAACAATGTCAATGGAAATAGCAATCGTAAAGCAATTATAAAAAGTGATTGTTAGAAATTATAAAGAATGTGCTAAGGCACAAGGAAGCACCACTACCTGCCTATCCAATAAATAGATGATAGTCCATAAGTTTGACATTGTTATTCAGTAGTTTTTCAGTCCCTTTCACTCTTTCTGACTCTATTTGGGGTTTTCTTTGCAAAGATCCTGGAGTGGTTTGCCATTTCTTCCTTTAGTTCATTTTACAGATGGGGAAGTGAGGCAAGTAAGGTGAAGTCATTTGCCCAGAGTCACAAACCTAGTGTCTCAGGTCAGATTTGAAATGGGAAGATGAGTCTTTCTGACTTCAAGCCTTCTTACACTTAAAGTACTTTAGCTACTCTTAAATGCAAGTAATTTAAGGTAATATTTTGGAAATGTGTTGATATTATAATCTTTTATTTGACTCTAAAGTCAAATTCTAACAGATTCTAACATCAAATAGAGACTGAGAGAAAAATCAGCAAACCAATCAATACATAAAAATAACCTGCTATTATATGCAATGCTCTAAAGTCATAGACTAGGACACCTAGGTGATTTGGTGGAGAGCTAGGCTTGAAGTTTAAATATGTCCTCAGACATTTGACACATTTACTAGCCGTGTGACCTTGGGCAAGTCACTTAACCCCAATTGCCCTGCCTTTCCCACTCCAAAAAAAAGTGTTATTATGTTCTTTGGTTTTTGCCTTATATTTAATTTTAATTCATGTACTTGTTTTCCTGGTTTTATTCCTTAGTAGAATGTTGTAAGCTCTTGTCTTTGTGTGCTCAGGGTATAACACAGTTTCTTGAACATAGTCACTTTTTGGATTGTATTAAATTGAACCATAATTAACTATTGAATCCTAATTATCTTCTGATATTTAAAAGTGGAACTCGTCACCCACTCTAAACAGAAGGTCTTGGAAAATGAGGCAACAATGTTTTATATGACTCTTCCTGATCACACCATAGGATCTTCTCATAACTCTTTATGAAGAGGATACAATCTCAAAATGACCTGCTTAACTTGCATTGTATTTGCAGTGCAGAAAGTGAGATATTTTACTCCAACCCTTTTAAATTGCTGAGTAAGCAAGAGATGCTAGAAAGATGGATGGTCATTTTTGCTGAGCTCTTTCATTTGATTTGACTTGATTGGCATTAGGGGAAGACAGATGTGGGAGATGCACGTAAAACATGTTTTTCCTTTCTTCTTTCTTTCTGGGTTTGGCTGTCTGTCAGGCTTCTAAACACGTTGCAATTTTGTTTTCTCTTTCCCATCCAATATACAAGACACTTCTTTCTCTTTATTTTTCTGACTTTACAAATACATGCATACATGCATAAATATATACATACATATATCTATACATATGCATGTTCGTGTGTGTATTTTTTTCCACTGAGTTTAGTGGCCCATGCCTATAATCCCAGTTCCTGAAAAACCTGAGGCTGGTGGTTCTCTTGAACTCAATAATTCTAAACTACAGAGGACTGAGATCATTGGGTGATGGCAGCACAGCTGACATCAACAAATGAGCCCCTGGTACAAAGGGGAGCACCAGACTGCCTAAGAAGGGAAAATTAGTCCAGGTTAGAAAAAGAACATATCAAAACTCATGAGCCAATCATAGGCTTCTGAGTAGCCACTAAATTTCCAGCCTGACCCAGATACAGCCCTAATCTTAGAAAAAAAAGCAAAAAGCTTTTCAATGACCAAGTATTTATTTTCTCTTCATTCACCTAACCTCACATTGCAACCTTGCTAGGCCCCAGTAATAGTATATATAATCAAACAAAATAAATTTTTACATTGGTATGTCCAAAAATGTATATTTGTATCTTGAGGGTTGGAGTTACTGGGTCATATTTTTTCACATCGAGTAAATCCAACAAGACCCAAAGGGAGGTATGAATTTGGAAAACTAATTCCGTTCTCTTCATAGGAATGTGTCTTTATCTTGTTTATTAGCATTCATAGCACTTTAATCTTTGCAAAATGCTTTCCAAATATAGCCTCATTTGCTCCTCACAACAATACTGTGAGCTAGATTTTGTTTTATCCCCATTTTATAGATAAGGAAATTGGGGGCATATAAAGGTTAAGTGATTTCTCAAAGATCATATAGTCAGTAAATAGCTAAGGTTGAATATGAACTCTGGTCTTCCTGACTCTACTGCTCTCTCCACAATGCTACCTTAGCCACCCTAGGATTATTGAGATTTACATTCTCAATTTATATGTAATTTAAAAAATTAATTTACCTGCTTTTATTTTGTATTTACAAGCTAGAATTTTCATTGAGTACGTCCAGTCCATATTTTGAGTTAGAAGCAGATTTAGTGAGCCATTTCCATGATCATGATGAAACATGGGACTGAAAAGATAAAAGAACTCATGCAGCTGTGATGAAAAGACATGTTCTAGAGTATCAGGTTAAGTCAGATGAACTACCAATTCCTGAAATTCCTGAATTTTTACAATAGAATCTCATACAAATTTTCCAGGCATGAATCATTGTACCAACATCAAATTGGTTTTCTGACTGGTCTTAGATCCTTGAATTCTCTGTGCTGTGCAAAAATGCTGGCACTAAACCAGTTTGGCTTTATTCAACTTACATTAGCTCTCATGACCTAGGCATGGCTTCCTTGAGCATAGGCAAGGATTCCCTTATCCTTCAACTCCCACCATATGGATTACTGTCCATACTAGAGTCAAGATGTTGCATATGTGATTTCCACCCTTCGTTAAATATTTTGGCTTGTCTCTGTTCATGACTATTTGGTTGAGTGGGATTGAGGTTACCAGAAATCTCTATTTTCCAAACATAAAAAAAATCCCAGAATCAGAATTATAGTTGGAAGTAGTCTCAATACCCTTCCTGTACTCCTGATTACATAAAAAAACCCTCTATACCATGCTCAATAAGAAGTCATCAGGACTGATTAAGAAGGCATTATCTTTCATGACAAATAATCATAATATAGGTGTATATTTACCTAAGATGTGTTCTAACATGATGGAAGCTGCTCTTTATGAAACCAAAGGAAAACAATATCTTAATGATGCCAAAGATTGCTAATTTCTTTCATTCACAGATGACATTGTAGTAATTTAGTCTCTTAACACCACAAAGCATCCTCAAGGAAATTCACAATAATGAAACAAAATAAAGATATAGAAAATGCACTACACTAAAATTATGATGTGTAGATGGATGGACGGCTCACTAACAGTCCAGAAAGATGTTCACATCAAATAGGTGCTCTACTAGTGGGATAATGACTTGAGTCTAGAATGGAATCAGAGAGATTAAGCAGAAGTATGTCTGAAAAATTAGTGCTTTCCGTGATTCCAAATTGCTTACTGTCACAAAAGGCAAAATTTTTAACTTTATTATTTTTCCAGTAATGTTACGTAGTTACAAATCACAGAACATTATTTCAAAAGAATTTAAATTACAACAGTATAAAAGACAATGAAGAGACAAATGGTTGACATAAGAAGAATTATGGATGTCACAAGTAGCAGAAAACTTGGGCAGAAAGAAGAATAAGGGGAAAGTTGATCAGTTATGTAACAGGAATGAAAGAAAACTGATTATATACAGTGTCCCAAAAGTCTGAGTGCAGTTTTAAGCTAAAAGTAAACTCTTATTTTTATAAACAAAAATCAAATAGTATATTGGAATCATGTAGTACCTGCATTTTTAACCTTAATACTGCACTGACTTCTATTAAATCCATTTTGCTAATTGTCTAGAATCTACTCTATTGAATCAAATGGTTTTTATTTTTGTGCTCAATATGCAAACATTACATCGAACTTTTGGATTCTCTGCATCTTTAAACTTAAAACTGCTCTAAGACTTTTGGGACATTCAAAATAGCAAAGGTGTTAGAGTGAATGAGAGAATAAAAGAATGTATGCTTCTAGTACATTGAGGAGAAATTCTATGGAGGATGTAAAGGACAGCCTGGAATATTATTTAGCATATTGAAAAAGTGTAATGAGTTTGAGATCTGTATTGAAGGAGGAGAGCACCCACACTAAGGAAAATACAGATTTATCAAAGTATGCAAGTAATTAAAAATCAGAAATAATGCCTGTGTGACATAATTTAACATTGTGGTTAGAAGTAAAATTTTTAATTTTAAAATCTCAAAATTCATAAAATTTACAGTTGGAAACTATTAAATTTCAACTTTCAACTATATATACATTATAGTGTTCTTTTTATTTAAAAAAAAAGGTTAACCTAACAAAGGAGATAATGATTTCAGAGAGCTAAAGTTAGTGTTAACACCCAAACCTTTACAATTCTTCCTACACATCAAAAATTCTGATAAAAAGCACAAGTTACTGTAATGTAATCAGTTTGTTGGATATTTAGGGCTAAGTATGGAAGGTGTGAGCCTTGTCTGGAAGGTGTGAATTCCCCTGTTGACGTGGAAGAATGCTATTGGCTGAGACACTCCCCTGTTGACTTGGGAGAAGGCCAGTGTTTATAA
>CM053600.1:18345686-18373180 GCA_028646575.1 Pseudocheirus occidentalis | reverse complement strand
GTGTATATGACAGGGGATTAATTCAGTGATTTGGAGATATTTTTACATTTTGTTGATACCAATGGAATATTCAGGCTATCAGATCAACCAGGTCTTATTTTCTCCATCTTCTTTTCCAGTCCTACATTTGTCTTTGTAATAGTAATCAGTTTATTAGATACTTAGGGCTAAGTAGCACCTAGTAAATTAGGGCTAAGTATAGAAGGTATGAACTCTGTCCATTGGTGAAAAGGTGTGAATTCCCCTGTTGGCTTGGAAGAAGGCTATTGGCTGAGACAGGAGGCCAGTGCTGTATATAAAGAAGAATTTTAGAGAGAGAGGAGAGAATTTGGAATTGGCTCCTCAGTGAAGGAAGATTCATGGAGACTGAAGTCAGCTAACAAAGAGAGGGAGGGAGAGTGTTCCTCTCCCAGTATCTAAAAGCTGACTGAAGACATAAACAGGATGAGACTTTGTTTGTTCATGGCCTGGCTGATCCTTGAGTTCCAGGCAAGAGAAATGGTGAAGGGTTTGAGGTGTGCTGAACCCTGTGAACTTCAGTGTGTGCCGGGGATTTTCCTAAAGACTGGACAAAGACCTGGGAGCTGTTTATCTCTGAGGACTGGATGAGAGCCTGGCAGCTGTCAGCTCCTGAATCTAGGTGATTATCTGGCAGATTCGGGAAGGAGCTGGGACCAGGGAAGAGGATCCAGGGAATCAGAGAGACCACCCAGAGTCAAAATGAAGAAAAGGCCTCCCCTTGGACTAAATTGAGATTTGTTGGAAATCAAGGGGTGGAAAGTTTGTGTGGTTTTCTAAGAACTTTATGGAGACTAAAGTTAATGGTTGTCCCATGAGTGGAAGATCAGTATATTGTCAATTGTTGATTGAACCTTTAAGTGTTAAGCTGGTTTCCCCCTTAGGGAAACCAGGTAATTCTTCTTTTGTTCCTTGTTCTAAATATTGTGACTTTCTGTAAATACTGTGATATAATATTGAACTGTGAATATTGTACTGAATCTTGATTTGTAATGGAATAAAAAGAGTGTTCACTACTACTGTGTAATCCGAATCTTAAAAGTTGTTCACAGTAGCATTCTTTCAGGAATCTACTGTTGATTGGCTTTACAGTCTTTTGTTGTCTCTTTAATTTCTTGTTTGTAATGTGTTTCACAATACTCAAGCATCATGAACTTCTCCATTTAACAATCCTCAGATTCAATTCCCTGGAGACTATAGTATTCCATGCATTAGCAACAGAATATTGATGTTACAGATGGACCTTTGTTTCAGAGAGAAACGGAATCATTGAAAGAATCTCACAATTCTCTAAAATAATCAAGGTTACTTTCCTTTGCCTAATAATTAATTATACATGTACAGTGTTGATTCAAGACACTTGTATTAGTAAATGAATTCTCTTTATCCAATTTAATGTTATTTTCCCAACTAAATGTCATAGATATCATTATCCAGCTGAACAGTATTCATTCTAAACAGCTAACAGTAGTCATTCTTCATCCACTTAGTTTTCCCAGTGTGAATAGTTAGAACAAATTCTTTTGAGTTATTGTTCTAATTTAGTACGCTATATAATATTCTAGGACTTCATGTAATCAGCACAATGCTGTCTTTGAAGAGAAGTATCTGGAGTGAATCCTTATTAACTTGAATATGATGCAGAACTCCCTGAAAGACAGTGGCCAAAGCTTTTGTAGAGCCTACATCACCCTGTTTCATGTTTGGCTTGATGTTAATAATCATAATGTCATCAAAGTAATTTCTATAGTTACATAAAAAATGTTGTGTGATTTTAATGTTCATATGATATTTTGTTGTAAGAGAAACTTTAAGGGTTATATTATGTTCCATTGAATAAAATGTTTTTTTAAAATATCCTACAAGCAAATAGTACATTGGAATCCTGTTATTTCTCATCCTGTTATTTTTCATCTGACAATTAATGGAATAGTGAGATTTACTAAGTGACATCATGTGTAAAAACCTTCCTACTACTTTCTAATACCCTCATCAGGGATGAGTTCAATGTATATTTATATTATTGTCATAAATATTTGCATAGCTCATAAAGTAGGTCTGTGGATTGGTACTGATTGCTATCTTCTTGATCCCCCTTTTACAAAACTTAGTTCATTTTTTTAAACCATGCATGCCTTCTCTAGTCCTTCAATGTTCTGAAAATGGGCATATTTGTGAATAAGTTCATGCATTCATGCATGTATACATTTGTACATCTACATTTAAATCTAGTTATTCAAGAGCAACTAAATAGCTTAATTCAGATTTTAAATATAACACTACTTTCTTTCTTAGGACTTAGAGGGAAAAAAAAGAAACTAGAAAATTGCCTAGTAGAAATGCTTTCTAAAAACCATTAGCAGTTAAAAACGTTGTGTAAGATTAAAACAAGCTATATAGTAATTTTAAGTATATTGCTATTTTAGTATGAAGCTTTACTATCTACACAGAAACATAGTAAGTTGTTATATTAAATTCAACGTGGTTTTTAACCCTGAAATTACTTTTCTATATAGAGTGACTCAACCCTCTTAGTACAGTTTTAAACGAATAACACTTAAAACTTTACTAAGACTTTTGGGACACTTGTATAAACTAAGAGGTAGAGGCTCATTGTTTGGTGTATATAGAAATTGTCTCAGAACCAGGAAGAGAAGTTCAAGTTCTGCCTCTGAAAGGTACTGACTATGTGTGATCTTGGTCAAATCACTTAACTTCTCAGTGTTATAGGAAACAGTATAGTTATAAATTGTCTTGGGAAAAATAGTTCTTTTCTAGGAACTCTGTTTGCTAATGTAATCACAGGTTCAGACTGAATCCATATATAAACTAAATCCAGGGGGGAAAAAAAGAAAAAAATACTTTCATTATTTAATTTGATGTGGAATATTATTAATCTTTGGGTGAAAATTCATTTTGTTGAAGAATATAATGTGTGCGAGTATAGATGTCTTAACTTCCTTTCTCCTCTTCTAGTCTGGCGTGGGAATGAGAGAGGCAGCCCAGAAAATAAAGAGATACAGCAAAGGGGTGCTACAATGAGAGTTAAGACCAAAGGGATGCTAGATCATCATGGCAGTAGGAGGTGATTCCTTGATGGGGCTGGCCACTGGCTGTACTCGTCTTGCTCCATAAGCAATGAGATGCCTGCAGCCCAATGACAGGGAAAGTATGACTGAGGCAAGCACTGACCGTAGCTGTTTCTGTTTTCTCCTGTCTCTACCTGGATCCTGAGACTACGCACTGTTCTATGAATCCCAAGTCTTTTGAAAATATTTGTGTCTTAATTTCTGCTCTGCTGAACATGTGAATCAGCAATCAAGTTCTGAACAATATTATATTGTGCTTATTCTCTCATCAGCTCACGTGGAGACCAGTCACGGGGAATTAAACAAAGTAAACATACTGAAACTGCTCATTTCTTTGAAATTCTGTTTTGGAAGTTGTCCTGTGTACCGTTTGCTGTCTGCTTCAGGTATCTTCAAGATCAGTAACGCTTTGATAGATATATCGTTTATTGCTTTTACTGTCTCTGTGCCAAATGAGAGCTGCCAATCAATATGGAAGAAAAAGAACACTACCATCTTGTTACCACATCACGAAAAGACTAAGGGCAAAAGAGAACCACTTCTCACATTGGAGATAGAAAGTTCACATGCATTATCCCATTGGAGCCTTTCATTAATCTTGTCAGGTATGTGTTATTATTATTCTCATTTCACAGGAGAGGGAACTGAGGTTGAGATAATTTGTGTGACTTGCTCATGGTTACATGGATGGTAAGTACATATGTGAAATAGAACTTGAATTAAGGTCTCCCCAATTCTACATCCAGTCCTCTATCGATTGGCACACTTAGCTGCCTAAAGAAAAGATTTTTAATCTCAAAAATTAAAGCCACTCCACCTTGTAGCACCGTTTTGAAAAAAAAAACATTTTATATATATATATACATATATATATATTTACATAGGTATATGTAAATGCAGTTAATAGACATCATATATGTAAACTTAAGTTCTCTAAAGTTATACATATATGTATAATGTATATATGTATTTAGGTAATGTGTGTATATATATACATATATATAATTACATATACATATGAAATATCCTGGAAAATATAGATAAATATAGCATACAAATAAGAAAGATCAGAAATTAAATTGTTTCAAGTCTAACAGAGAAAATATACATTTTTTGGTTCTGTCAAGAACTGACTGATATGGTATATTTGAAAATATCAATCAGTTCTCACAATACCTATGCCAGGAATGTAGGGAAGATGTTTTCACATCACTTTACAAATAAGAAAACTGGGGTTTAGAGAAGTTAAGTTAAAAAAAAGATTGCACGGTTTAGTAAGGCTTGAACTAGAGCCTTGATTATGTGGATAGCAGTCAGCTGTTCTTTCCTGATATATTTAAACATAAGTATGTTTTGAATTGAAAACAAAGCTGAGAGACAAAGACAGAGAGAATCTAACTAGTTTTGCTTTTTTTAGAAAGAAAAACTATGTGTCTAACCAGGCAACATAAAATTGAAGCATTTTATAGAAAACTCCAGAAAAAAAATACTTTGAATCAATGAAGTATTTATGGTTTAAGCTTTTTGTTTGGCTGAATTGTCTGAATTATTGCTTCTAGCCTTCCTCTTATGCTCACTTTGGGAGCATCTATTCCACATGTGAAAAATTTTCCTTTAATCTTGAAATTGTGGGCATGTGCCCTCCTTGGCAACTTGAATTATCTTTCACATTTAGCAATCCAAACTCTTGAACTACTTGAATGATTTTCTTAGGGCTGTGGGGTAAAGAGATTTAGGATTTTTGCCCCATTTTTGTATTAAACTTTCTAAAAAAAATTTTGAGACCCAAGTGCATGCACATACACACACACAATCATGTAAAAAAGTAGAAGTAGTAGTTTTTGGGAGTGAATAAGGGAGAGGGCTGAGGAGGGGTGTGTTAGTATTGAAATATAAAGTAAGTGAAAGAGAGGGAAGCCAAGAATTTAAACCCAGAGAGTTTTTGTGGCAAGTTGTGAAGCACTTTAATCCACCCTTAATTATACCTCAGGCAAAGTTCTCAGATAAATTTTATCCCATCAAAAATATCTAACACTTAGACTATGCTCCTCTCTCTGTCACAAAATCAAGGAAAGCCAACAATCTAGAAAATATGGATCTCAGTAACCAATTTCTTGTAAGATTTACTATTTTAATCAGAAAATAATCAGCCTAGATGAATTACCACCTCAATGAAAGTAATAACTTTCTCTCCCTTTCACTTTGTGTAGTAGATGCAGATTCTATCCGGAAAGTGGGGAGTAACTCCCTTCCTCCATTATTTCTTCCCTCCTTCCTCCCAAGAAATACAGAAAAGATTAATTGGAGGTTATCTATATGTTTTGATTAACTCATACAACAGGTATTATATTACGTACATAGGAAAATTTTGCTGTTCTAAGTTTCATTTTCATTTCTTCTTCCTTGGCTTCATAAGCTTTCTGAGAAAAAGATTAAAAGAAACAGGTGCTTGACATGACTTTGTTGACATGACTTTCATATATATATATATCTAAGATTGATTTATTGAATTTTCTATTTATTAATTTGTTCATTCAATGATGTGTTTGTGTACTTATTTAGCTGTTCATCTGCTTTTATAAAGCATAATAGTTCTTTGTGGGCAAAATTAGATCTGTGAATCAAATTGGAAAATTTTATTAATAAATATGCATAGAAATTAATAAATATATGTACAGCAATATCTTGCACATGGCAGAATAATGACTTTTCATTTGCCTGATTTTTCTATAACCCTAACTGCCTTCAATCATCTCAAAGGGTATTATAAAATCTCACCCAAAGGTATCAACTTTCTTTTGAAATTACTCTAATTAAAAAATGATACAAGCACTGTATTTTAAAACTTAGGAAGGGCGTATCATAAAATCACTCTTCTCCAATCACTACCATAGACTATTAATGTTATTACTAATTTATTTGTCACTTTAAAACTTTTCTTGCAAAAGCACTGTGAGGTAATCTGTGCATGTCCCTCATCTATGAATGATAAGACCATCTGAGAAAGGGAATCAAAAATCATAGGACATGCCAGTTTCAGAAAAGCTGAGAATTATTGTCTTTGACATTTAAATAAAAATCTCTCTCTCTCCCTCTCCCTCTCACTCTCCCTCTCCCCTTCCCTCTCCCTCTCCCTCTCCCTCCTTCCCTCCCTCTGTCTCTGTCTCTCTCTGTCTCTGTCTCTCTGTCTCTCTCTCTGTCTCTTTCTCTCTTCCTGTTAGTTCTAGTTTGTAACCATGAAAATACATCCTGCATCCCAGATATTTATATTACAATTCGTAACAGTGGCAAAATTACAGTTATGAAGTAGCACCGAAAATAATTTTATGGTTGGGGGTCACCACAACATGAGGAACTGTATTAAAGGGTCATGGCATCAGGAACCACTGTAATTGTGTCTTTGTCTCTGTCTCTCTATCACTCTATATTGGACCCTCATGGAGGTTACAAGTAAAATTTAGGATAACACAGTGAAAGCAAATATGAAAGAAGATGATGAATGGACAATGTTGCCGTTACTTATTGCCCTTTGACCAGTCATTTTGCCTTTCTAGACTTTGGCTTCCTGAAAAATGAAGAGATTTAACTAAAGAAGTCCAAAAATCAATTTCAACTCTAGATCTAAATCCAGCGATTCATATAATTTTAGAGATAAAGGACATTTGTCCTTCTACAAAACAGCAGCAGCAACAACCACAATAAGGAACTTTATAAGGTACTTTAAGATTTGTGAAGCACTGTATATATTATCTCATTTCACTCTCACAACAATGCTATAAAGCAGGTCTTATTATTTCTATTTTTAGGTGAGGAAACAGAGGGTGAGAGGTGAAATGTTGCCTCGGTTTGCGTGGCTTGTGTCTGAGGCAGGAATCTTATGCAGAGCTTCTCTACTCCAGGTCCATTCTGGCACCTACTTTATCACCAAGTTGCCTGGCAGACAGCATTAGCCTTTTGCTTTGAACATTTGCAGAGACATAGAGACCATGACTTTGCAAAACAGCTCATTTTCCTTTTAGACCTAAGTTCATTGGGGCATAGACTTAGAGCTTAAAGAAATTGCAGAAAGCATTTGGACCAACACCTTCATTTTACAGATAGGGAAACTGAGGCTCAGGGCAGTTAGGTGATTTGCCCCAAATCCCACAAGTAGTAAGTGCTTGATTTAGAATTTGAGTGACTCAAATCCATTGCTCCTTTCCCTACATAATGCTACTTTCCTGCCTATCTATCTAATAGCTTGACTTGAAGCTACAAATAAAAAATCTGCTTCCTTAACATTTATTTATTTGTTCTATTCGGGCATTCTTGAAATGCCCAGAATACTTCCTTTTACATATATACATAAATACATAATATACTCTTCGAATATTTAAGACAACAAACAAATCCTTCTGTCCTCTAGGGACATTACTCCCTGTTCCCATAATTGTTTCTCACATGGCATAATTTTCAAATCTCCTGCCTTCTATTCTAGTGCACTCACCTAGACATTCCTTAATTTGTAAAAGAATCTCTTCAACTGTTTGTAGAATTTGACCTGAGTCTCTAGATGGGGCCCCATCAATACGGGATACAACAGGACCTTCATATTGGTCATCATTGGAATTAACTATGCTTGTAATCAGAATTACATTTTTTGGGAGCATCCTGTGATCAACAAATTATACTTCTGTAATTCAGGATGAGATGGCATCATCATCACCATTTTCATCACTATTCAGGTTTATTAGAAAATAAGATTTCTTTACCAAATTTTAGAAGCAAGTGTGAAAAGCTCTTGGCTAGGGGTGGAGAGCCATGAAATGAAGATGGTGAAAATTATAATTTTCTGGAAACCTGAAGATATGATGAAGAGAGTGAAAATTATATGGAGAGAAGAAAATTGTCCACATGCAAATACTAAGCCCAATATCACAAATCTTGGTAGGTAGGTATGACACAGAAAGAATGTCAAGTAACTGACAAGAGATGATACCCACAAAGTGGGACATCCATTGTCTCAGATTCACGGATACTGTGTGAATATAATAGATATGCAGATGTTTAATGCAATGTAGGTAGTGAAGAAGGCAAGAGAGAATCCACAGTAGGAAAAGTTGCAGAAAGAAAGTTAATATTTTAAGGATGACATAATAAACAGGAAAAAAAACTGTGTATTTTAACATAGTTAAATTTTACCTAATAGTAACTGGGTATGATTCAAGATTACTACATGGTAATAGGATACATTGTTTAAAAGATACAGAGAAGATAAAAGAGGTGGTGGAATGCCATTATATGTTATGTTTATCTATCTATCTATCTATCTATCTATCTATCTATCTATCTATCTATCTATCTACCTACCTACCTACCTGTCTGTCTGCCTCTCTGTCTATCCATCTAATCTATCTATCTATCTATCCACATATACTTGTTAATAATTTTTTAAAAACTTTATATTAATTAGATTTGTTTATATGCACACATATTTACATAGGTAGAAATAGATATATAACTCTCTGGAAACCATAGAACTGAAGGTGAGAATGGTGAAAATTACATGGATGCTTATTAATGGAAAAAGAAACAGTATCGTGATGGAAGTATATTGCAAGTTGCAATTCGAAGTATCTCAGAAGAAGCTTAGGCTTGCTATAAATGCTAAGTAGAACAAAAAGCGTTGTTTGTTGTTATTGTTGTTTTGTTTTTTGTTTTTGTTTTTTAAGCTATGCCAGGTATAAGAAGCAAGCCAAAGAAGAGATCAGAGCACTGCCTGGGTACACTGTACAGGGTGCTATAACCCTCATTTATCAAGCTGATGAAAAGAAGGCATAACTATTCAATAGCTATTTGTTTTCTTATTTTCTTGAACATGGAGAATAATCTTCAGCCTGGGTAAGATAAGACAAAAATGGTAATAAGAAATTGAAACCCAATATAAGTATGGAGATGATAAGAGAAAGTGTAGATACTTTCAATGAATTTAAGTTGATGGGTCTTGAACATACTCCTTTCCCAGGAAATCAAAATCCCTTATAGATCTGCCTTCTAAGCTACTACTGATACTCTTTGAAATGATTTGGAAAAAGGGAAATGTCAAAGAAGTATAGATTGGCACTTAGGGTTTTCTTTTACAAATGAAAAGAGGGTTTCTAATCCCATCTCTTAAAACAAATACTTGTTTGACCTTGGCCAAGACATTTTCCTTCTCTAAGAGAGTTTCTTCATCCATAAAATGAGGGAGTTGGACCAGATGAACTCAAAAGTCCCTTCTAGCTTTAGGCATATAACTTATGAATTCCTACCTAGACAGGCTTTTGGAAGAGGTGAGTCGTCAGAGTAACTCATAACAGCTCAGCTTCAGGGAATGTTCTTTGAGAGAAAGTAAGTGTTAGTGACTCAAGCACAGTAATAGCCCTTTTCTTGATGAGAAAACTAATGAATCATTTTGATCAAAAGGAAGGACTGATGTGAGCAGCCACAGGTGCCATTTTCTGTGAAGTTGGGGTAGTAATGGAACAATTCTTTGACAGAGAGGTGAGATATCATTAATGTTGATAAATTCATTTTCAAGAGTAATGAAAGAATATATTACTACATAGTTAGTCATTATCTTGTTATGTATTGAAGTTTTTAATTATATATTCTTAGCTTCTGATTATTCTTAGCATTTCCTCAAGGCACTTTAGTTAAAGTTCTAGTTGATATTTTAAAAAAGATTTTATTTTTTTAATTATTCTTTTTGTGTTTTTCTATTAATTACAAATTGTGCTGAAAATTGGGACCTGCACTGAATTGGAACCAGAATCTCTTAAGAAATTGCTGGTGGGGGATGGGATTTCTGAACATTTCCAATCAAATGAAGCTTCTTTGTTAGCTAGCAGAGTAATCTTCAGGACTGAAAACTCTTCAGGGATTAGAAACTCTAGCAGGCGGAAGTTTATTATCCAATATGATCTATGAATTTTTAGCCAATGGGGAGCCTACGGGCAATGTGCTAAATTTGATTTCTGCCATGCAAATGATATTTTTCCTACTCTGCTTCCATGACACTGTGAATAAGAGCATCTGCTTAATTAGCATTTAGCTTAAAGCCCCAGGTAATTTGTAATAGTACCTTTTACTTAGGGCAGTACTGCTAGATCTTTTTGTTTATTTATTTGTTAAAAAAACCTATTTTTAATATTTTTGTTTTACCTATTCAATAGCTTAAATCTTCTGTTAGCGAGTGTTTCAGGTGTTATTGTTGTGATTCATGGGGTTTTTTTTGCATTTACATTATTATTTTAATGCTTCATACTTATTTCATTTCTAACATTCAAAAAATGCATCTCTCAATTTTCCATGAACATAAAGCACAAATATAAAAAGCCATGAAGAAAATAGCAACCCAGATTTGTGTTCATACCTAGTTACTAAACTTCAAATGTCTGTAACTTGTCATGGAAATGTTTCAATATTCATCTCTGACCTATATTATAATACTAACAAACATATTTAAGTAAAGGATTGCCCTCACCACTCCTTTGCTGCATAGGCAGTACAAGCATTGTTATTACAATTGAGGGACTGAAATACAGAAACTTGAACCCACATCACTGGACTATGTGCTTTATACTACAAGATGCTGCCTCTAAACAAGTTTACATTTTTACCTAATGAAAGGAGAAGCAGTAGGGAATATTGTAGATAGAGATCTGGCCTCAGAGTCAGGAAGACGTGGATTTGAGACCTACTACTGACACATGCTGGCTCTATGGTCATGGGGAAGTCATGATCTCAGTATTCCAAAAAATGCTCTGTTACTAAAAGTTGCAAAGCTGGTGACTGATCTACGTTAATTGAGAAAAGTTCATTACTAGGTGCTGAACTCCATTCTTAGATGGGTGCATGGAAGGAAGGGAGTAAAGCAATCATAATAACTAAGATTTATATAGTTTTAAGGCTTACAAAGGGTTTGAACATATTAGCCTTATAACCATTTTAGCCTTATAATAACTCTGGGAGTTAGTTTGCAGACGAGGAAACTGAAACACACAGAGGTTAAGTGACTTGCCCAGAGTCACACAGCTACTAAGTGCCACACTTGAACTCAAGTCTTCTGACTCCAAGTTCTATACTACCTAACACACCACCTAGCTGTAGGAAGGAAAGTAAAAGAAAGAAACACACACACACACACACACACACACACACACTTTAGCAAGTCAATACCCTAACATCAAAAATTAATGTGATAAATCTATTACCATAAACAGTACTACCTTTTTTTCCCCTGGCTTGCTATGTGGTTTTGTTTATGCGTTAAAATAAATTAGAAACATAACTTTAAATGTCAAAAATGAAAACACCTAAACTTGCTAAAATTAATTAATTTCAACACATACAACAACACTACACTTTTTCAGTCTTTACTTTTAATTCCTAATTAGGATTTTTTGCCCATTTGTCCTCATTCACTTTACCTCATAAGGTCCTAGTTTTATTTACTCCAATCATCATTTCTGAGGTGTGTGTGTGTGCGTGCATGTTCATACTACTCATTTGAGGGGATTATAGGTCAGTAATGTTTCATGTCCTGTCTTTTTTAATCAATGCTATCTGCTTTGATACCATTCAAATGGATAGAATTTAATTATTGAATTCAAAGCATTGTTTCGTTTTTTGTTCTTTTAACTTTAATTATAATAGTCATTATCCAGCATACTTAAAAAGTGTGGAAATTATGTTGTTGCTGTATTTGAAAGTTATATGTTCCAAGTTCACAAGCACCTCAATTTTCTTTCAAACTGATAAAATTCTAGCATTTTATTTTGAGTGAAACTAACATTAATAAAATGCTTCATTTATTTATTATTATTAAAATCTAAATGAATCAGATTTTTATTTTTAAAAAAAGTCCAGACAAATAAATATTACCTACATGACCTCAGACTAGTTATTCTATCACTTTGGCCTTGTTTTTATATCTATACATGCCCATGCATGGTGTCCCAAAACTCTGAATATGGTTTTAAGTTTAATATCTTGGAATAGTTGGACTTGGTGAAATATGAGTTCTTTTCAGTCCTAAACTCTATGATCCTTACATTCTCCAATCTTATGAACTCATATGCGGTTTAAAGCAGAATGCCAATTGCCTCAAATGAAATTATTGTTCTAGTCCTTGAATGTTTCTACTTACCAAAAGAACAAGACCTAACTCTTATCAGTGATTAAATAAGGCTTCTTGATGACAACAAACATATACAAAGCAGTTCTTTCTTTATAATACTATTAATTTCCTCTCTGCTTCTCTGTTGAGGGAAGAACCTGTTTTTCAATTCCATAAAGCCTGGTAAAAACTGGGAGTGAGATTATGAATATCCAAATTGTGCATTTTAGCATGATGAGTCCATTATGATCCTCCTTTTCCAGTCATAAGATGTTCTACAGGAGAAAAACTTGGACGTAACAATTTTTCTGTCATTAAGATTGTAAGATTTAGGGTAGTACCACTTCTACTTCTTTCTGTTTGTCATGGAACCTGGACAAAGCTTTGCACATAGTAGGTGCTCAAGAATGTTTGACACTGTGTACACAGCATTTTTAGGCAATAACTCAGGAATGTTTGACATCAAAGATGATAGCTTTCTTAGGTAGCAAATTTCAGTGTAGTCACTTATATTATTTTTGAATGTGGACTCTCCAAATATCCAGGGTAATTTATAAACTTCCTATTAGATTAATGTGGTGTCATGAGTAACATGAACACTCGTTCATATAGTAGTATTTTGGGGAAAATATTTAATTCCACACTTCACTGGCCAATATTCATACCTATTGAATTATGATGTGGTAAAAATATTTTAATAATATTGAGATACTTTCTCATCTTGAACTTGTCTCTTGGGAAGGAAATGCAGAAAATGAACTTTTAGCAATTTCAAAAAAAGCTCTAGTCTGAGATCATAGGGATGAGAATGTACATATTTGATTTAATTCACTCAGAATTTATTCAACACTTACTCTCTATGAGTCCATGAGCTAAGTGGGTAGGGGGAGGGATAAGGACACAAAAACAGCAAAAAAAAAAGGTCCTGTCATCAAAGAACTTACATTCTACTTAATTAAATTGTATTTAATTAGTATAAAAATGATAGCATATGATGCAAAAATTATGTAAAGAAAAGTATTTGCAGCTCCTTTATAACTCTTAACTATTGGCTATCATGAAAGGTCGCCTCTTGTAGCAACAACCACACTGGCATACCCAGGAAGGTTGGTAGCACTGGTCCTTAGATTTGCTTTACTAGGAAAGATAGCTGTTCAAGGGATCAACAATCGTTTTAATTACATTCATTAGTTCAGGGGAAAAATCATCACCCTGAACTTTAGAGAAAATTCAAAGAAAATACACAGAAAATGCAAACAGAAAAGTAAAGAGCGACAGACAGGGCTTCTAACTGAGAAATTAACACAGATCAAGACAAAGATCAAACTGCCTAAACAAGGCAATATGTACATAGCTACCAGATAGAGAAGCACCAACATATGGGCTTTGCAAAAATGGGGGGTCGTAGTGGAGGCTATATGATGCAGTGAATAGAACACTGGCCCCGGAGTCAGGAGGACCTGAGTTCAAATCCAGCCTCAGACACTTGAAACACTAGCCATGTGACTTTGGGCAACCCCAATTGTCCTCCAAAAAAAATGTTTAAAAACAACAGCAAAAAAAAACCCTGGGGGACCGGGAGTAAGAGGGGTTCATTAACAGCTACCCAGAGTCTCATCTGGCCAAATCATAAGAACATTTCTCCAATGAGTGAGCTCCAAAACAAAATATTAACCTCAGAGTATATATACTCTTTTTAGAGCCAGAGAGCATCACATGTTAATTAGAAATTAACAAAAGGTGTGAAAGTAGTTCTCCCCTAAGCAAGCTTCCTTTAAAGGGCTCCACATGAGGCCTATTAATGGGTGGGTGTAATACCATGCAAGAGTAGCTTCCCGGCGGACTGCTACTGTGAATAGCTTTCAAGATTCTCATTACACAGTATAGTGAACACTCTATTCCATAGCAAATCAGAGCAAAACATTCACAGAAAATCTAGGTACAGCATTCACAATATCACAACTTATCACAAAAAGTCATAATATAGTATTCACAACAGCTTATCATTAAAATGGTCACATAGTTTCCACCATAGTGGCCACAAAATTTTGAACAAAGAACAATCATCTGGTATCCCTAAGGAGGTTTGCCTCCTTACTCAGTCGTTCAGTCATCTCAAAGTACAATAGTCAAAGTCTTTGGGGCACTCATGGGGCAACTAAGTTAACTCAATCAGTCGCTTAGTCAGCAATCAATTACTAAGTATCATTAATCACTAAGTACAATCATTAGAAAATACACAGACCCTCCACTCCTAGGTCACTATTAAATATACAATTCATCAGTCAGTATACAGTATCCAAATAAAGTCTTCTTTCAGCTTGACTTGGGGTGGTTTCTCAGATTCCCTGGATCCCCTTCCATGGTCCCAGTTGCTGCCTGAATCCACCAAACAGTCACCCGGATTCAGAGGCAGACAGTTCTCAGGTCATTGTCCAGTTCTCCAGGCAGTTCCTGCTCCATATTAGAGCTCACAAGGTCAAGTCCATCTCAGATCCTTCACAATTTCTGTTCCCAGGAATTTAGGGCTCAACCAAGCCACAAACAAAGTCTTAGCATCCTGATCATGCTTCCTCAGTCTTCTGCAGCTTGTTCAAAAAATCAGAATCATCTTATCCAGCCTGGGAAGGGGAAGTTGGGGGTCCTGGGCTCCTGGGTTCTTGGGCTCCTCTTCAGCCCCTTGAGCTCTTCTTCAGAACAGTTTCTGCCACCAGATACTTGTCTCAAGAAATTCTGACCTTTCCTTTCTGTGGCTTTTCTTATTTACACACAACATTAGCTTCCTGTTTCAGCCAACCCCTTCCTGTTACATCAGCAACAGGAGACAAGACTTTATACCTTCTCTTTCCCCAACAGAGGCTTGATCAATTACTAAGTGCTAAGTACCTGCTACCTCTGCTTAACTTGAAACAAGATGCTAAGTAGTTGCTTTACTTGCCAATACAAAAAGGGGTCTTCAAATTCAAATTAATAACATTACAGTGAGAAAGATCTTAAATCTCATTAACATTGCACCTCTCTTCCCCAATTTTGTCAAGCAGTTGAAGGTTTCCCTTCCTAAAGGAATAAATAATTGCAAACACACCTTTGCACTTCCTTTGTATCTGCTTCTCAACAATTTAAAGCCAAGCAAATGAAATATTGAAGTAGTCAGATTCTTCCTAGCTATCACCTTGGACTAATCACACCCTTCTCAGAGCCTGATTTCTAGTCTTAAAAAATAGAGCTGTTGATGTGACACTTTGTATACTCTGCATGTGTCATTTTGTGCCTCATATGCGACACCTAGGACAGCTCGATGGTGCAGGGCAGCTAGGTGGCACAATGGAGAGAGTGTTAGACCTGGAGTCAGGAAAACTCATATTTTAAGTCTTTTAACCTTGTTTGCCTCAGTCCCTCATCTGTAAAATGACCTGGAGAAAGAAATGGCAAACTACATCAGCATCTTTGCCAGGAAAACCCCAAATTGGGCCATGAAAAGCCCAACATGCCTGAAACAACTGAAAAACAAAGCAAATGTGATGCTCAAAGCATTGTAATAGTAGCATTCTCCATTGTAAGCAGTCCGAGTCAATTCATTTGCTACTTTCTTAAGCCTATAGAGCAGCAGCCTGTCATTTGTGTTAATTATCCAGCTAGTGAGCACCGGACATGGATTGTCTTCCAGGTAATACTTTCCTTGCACTACAACAATGATAGCAATTGTGTTTATTCTGGACTGCTAGGTGGCACAATGGATAAAGCACTGTGACTGGAGTGAGGAAGACATCCTCCTGAGTTCAAATAAGATCTCAGATACTGAATAACTATGTGACTCAAGTCACTTCACCGTCTTTGCCTCAGTTTCCACATTTGTAAAACGAGCTGAAAAATCATTCCAGTCTCTTTTGCCAAGAAAATCTCAATTGGGAATCACAAAGAGTTTGATATGACTGAAATGACTAGAGAAAAACAACATTTAATTAACATTTAAAATTTTGCAAAACCCTTTACACACAGTCTCAAATGATCCTTACAATAAATTAAAAGGGTTTTGTTATCACTATTATTATCATTGGCTTTATTGTAAACCACCTTAACCCTGTACCTAGCACATAGAAATCACCTAATAAAAGTTTCTTGACTATATAGTAAAAATGCAAGATGGACAGTCTCAAGATTGACCAGTTTTAGGACTTGGAATACTCCTCTCAAGTTTCTGGTCCCAGTATAAGATCCAGGGTTTAAATCTCCACCATAGTGCTGGTCTCCAATTTCAGTTACCTGCTGATAGTCTTGAGTCACAGCATCAGCAGCTCTGTATGGTGTTGTAATGGGAATGGGAATTTGAAGATCTTCCCTGTCCCTTGGTAGTCATGTAATCACATGGAGCCTGTGGTGGGAGGAGCTTGCTGAATGGGTAGAACAGAAAGGGTAGAGCAGAGCCCAGAGGAAGTTAGGAGTCAGAGCAGTTAGAATAGAAGGAGGGGAGAGGATGCAGGCAAGCAGATAGCTAATATTGTGAGTGTTTGTGGGAAGGCTTTAGGAAAGTATTGCTTTCTGTAGTGATAAGGTGTGTTAGCTTCTTTGTTGCTATGCTGGATTCGGTTTTATGGTGTTGGGATTCAGATTTCTGGTGTTTGAATAAATGTTTTGCTTCTGTCTTCTATAGGGAGAATTTGTTATATTTTTCAATTCAGAATTATGCCAGGATATTCATAACCGTTGTAGGTGCTGTGAATTGTGTTGGCACCAGAGGTGTAGGTGTTGATCTAGAAGATTTTGGCTCTGCAGAAGTGCAATCCTGAATTTCAGAATGGGGTGGGCATCACATTTAGTGCTCATGTCTGCTGAAATATACAATCCCTAATCTACCACAGAGAGGACAGATGTCATGGTAGACACTGACCAGTGATGACCATGACTCCCATAGAGCACAATCCAGGATGGAGCCAGTGCCAAGTTCATGGATGCTTCCCTTCCAGGATTGTGATCACCAGGCTCTCCCATTAGCACTGGCTGAGAGCAGTGCTAGGGATCCTTTCCCCTCAGAGCATGGTAAGGGATCATGTGAAAGGTCATGGTGTCCTTTGATGTTTTGACTTCTTATTGCTGGTTTTCAGATAAATTATTTACTTTAAAATTATTTTTTATATCCTTTTTGCTTATTGACTCTCCCCCCCCACTCCATTTGACAGTGGTTTATTCTACTTGAATTTTTAGAGGGAGCTAGACTTTGCTGCAATCTTTACAGCACATGTCTACTATCAGCCTAGGAATTCTTGGCTTGACTTAAAATGCTAACCCCTTTAGGAAATCTTCTATGGTCTTCCAGCTAGTGCTCTTTAAAGACTTTACCTCCCTTAAAAACTTGCCCAAGAAGGACATAAGCTTGTGGAGCCAAGTGCATATCTTAAATTACTGATGTACTTTTTTTTTTTAATACTCTTTCCTTTGGGGATCTCATCAACTCCCATGGATCAGTTTCCATCTCTATGCAGACGATTCTCAGAACTAGATATCCAGCCCTAATGTCTCTTCTGAGTTTCATATCTCTAAATGCCTAATGGATGTTTCAAATGTTACATCCCATAGGTATCTCAAATTGAACATGTCTAAAACAGAACTATCATTTTTTAATCCTCAAATTCTCACATTTTCTCAACTTCTGTACTATTGTCAAGGGCACTACCATCCTTCCAGTGATTCAGATTCACAAACTTGGCATCATCTCTTGGCTCCTCTCTTTCACTCACCCCACATATCAAATGCATTGCCAAATCTTGTTTCTACCTTTGCAGCTTCTCTCATATACATCCCCTTCTCTCCACTCACGGAGCGACTGCTGTGGTTCACAGAGCTACTACTGTGGTTCAAGGCCAAATTGCTTCTTGCTTGAACTACCACAGTTGCCTTCTAATGCTCCCTGACTCAAGTCTCTTCTCACTATAATCTACCTTCCACATTGCTGCCAAAGTGATTTTCTTAAAGTGTGTGTGTGCTGTGTCACACCACCATAACCACTGCCGCAGCAGACCTTGTTCAGTAAGGTACAGTGGCACCTTATTACCTCTACAATAAAATAGAAAAGTCTCTCTGGTATTTAAAGCTTTTCACAGAATAATTACTTCTTATATTTCCAGTCTTCTCACACTTTTTTCTCTTCATATATTTCATGGTCCCACCATAGTAGCCTACTTGTTATATCCTTGCTCATGACATTCTACATACCAGCTCCGTGTCATTGTACCACCTGTCCCCAAAACTTTAAATACTTTCTGATTCTCTCTGTGTCTTTCTGTGTCTCTGATTGTCTCTATCTGTTTGTCTTTGCTTTTCTATCTCTCTGTCTTTATATTTCTGTCTTTGTCTCCCCCTGCGTCTATCTATTTCTCTGTCCCCTTCTTTGAGTATCTGTTGCTCACTTTCTCCCTCATCATTCTATCTCTAGACATCCTTGACTCAAGTTAATAGAGTCAAGACTCAGTTCATTATCATCTACTTCAGGAGGCCCTCCATTTGCTTTCCCATTCAGTTATTTGAGGTTAACTTCTTTCTAGTAATGCACATGCTGTCTCCCCATTAGCCTGTAAGTTCCTTGAGGGCTTTTGTTGTTCTTCAGTTGTTTCAGCTGTGTCTGACTTTTGGGGACCCCATTTGGAGCTTTCTTGACAAAGATACTGTAGTGGTTTGTCATTTTCTTTTCCAGATCATTTTACAGATGAGGAAACAGAGGGTAAGTGACTTGCCCAGGGTCATACAGCTAGCACGTGTCTGAGGTCAGATTTGAAAACAGGGGAATGAGCCTTCCTCACTCTGGGCCCAGTACTCTATCCATTGTGCCACCTAGCTGCCCAGTCCTTGATGGAAAGAAGTGCTTTTTTTTGTTTTCTGCTCTTTTTTTTTTTTTGGTACCCCTACCACTTACCACTTAAGAAATGTTTGTTGATTGATACATAGCTTCTTATTGGTCAGGGCTTAACCTAAATCTATTTATCTACCCATAAATTTAAACAGGAAACTCATTGTGAGATACTGTTGCTTTGTCTAGGGCTTTTATACAGTTCTGAGAGCTTCCTCTAGTTCTGCAAAGTAATTTAACCTGCAAAACCATTTTGTCTGAGTGAATCTTCAACGGACCATTTTGTAATGTTCTGTTCTACCCTCTAACCAGTGCACAATCCGAGTAAAAACATTTATTAAGCATCTGCTATGTGCAGGACAGGAGAGAGAATATGAATTATTGCTAAGATACCGTTTCCGCCTCCATGGGACAGGACCTCCCACTGAGGGTGCTCCTTCTTCCAATACTGACTGGCAGCTACTCTATAATTAATTTACAGTCTTGGAGAGGTGCCTTGTAGGCTAAAATATTAAATGACTTGCCCAGAGTCATACAGCTGGTATGTCAGAAGTGGGATTTTAACCCCAGTCATCTTTTTAAAAATTATTAATTTTTAATATTTGTTTTAAAAAATGGGTTCTAAATTCTCTCTGTCCTGCCCCTCTCCCATCCATTGAGAAGGTGAGCAGTCTGATATCAATTGTGCTTGTGAAGTCATATAAAACACAATTCCATATTAGCTATGTTGCAAAAAAAAAGGAAAAGAGCATACTTCCATTTACTCAGAGTTTATCAGTTATGTCTCAGGAGCAGAATGGTATTTTTCATCATTGTACCTTTGTAACTGTCTTGGATTATTGACTTGATGAGAATAGCTAAGTCTTTCACAGCTGATCATCCTTTTTGTTCAATGTTCCTGTTCTGCTCACTTCCTTTTGCATGAGTTTATATCAGTCTTCCCATGTTCTTCTGAAACCTCCCCCTCCATTGTTTCTTATAGCCCAATAGTATCTATCAAAGCGCAATTTGTTCAGTTATTCCCTAATTGGTGGGCATTCCCTCAATTTCTAATTCTTTGATGGAACAAAACAAGTTTACACAAATATTTTTGTACATATAGGTCCTTTCCCTTTTCCTTTGATCTCTTTGATTCCCAGTATTCTTAACTCCCAGGTTAGCTCCCTATCCATCACACCACACTGCCCGTGATAAGCTCATTACAGAATTACAAAGTGCATGGAAATTTCTCATGGGGTAAGCTTTTCACCGACATAAGGGATCAGGAAATACTCAGCTTTCACTATAATACCTGCCAGCCCTTCTTTGCTTTTTTGTTTTGGGAAAAAGTTGGCTTTCTACTTCATATGGCTTGGCAAAGTCTGGTAGCAAGAGAGATTATGAATATACCCTGTGTGCAAATCAGCAGTGTGAATCCTTTGTGAGCCCTTTTCCAATTAGAAGAGTCTTCTGGCAGAAGAACTTGGCAGTGACAAGTTCTATGTCACTCCAGTTTCTCCCTCCCATCAGGTATCTTGACATGACTGTATAATTGGTTTCTTTACCAAACCTATGTAGTTGTGCAGCCTGGCCTCTCTCAGAAGAAACCTCTCATAAGGGACTTGTCAGAGCCAGCTCAGAATATAGCTGCTCAGAACACAGTGGCATGCAAGCAAGGGAAAGGGTTGTAACTATGAACAACTGGTACAAATTCATACTGCAACCAAGCCAAAGGTGATTTAGTCAGATCTTCACCTCTAACATCCATGATGATGAATTCTCTCTGTCTTTCTCTGGTACTCTGATTGAGTCAGATTTTCTGGAATTCTGCTTCTGCTTGCATCTAGGTGTTCTTTTATGGATTTGCGTTGACTACTTTTAAGACATGATTTAGAGCTGGCTGGGACTTTGGCCATTATCTAATCTTAATTTTACAGATGAGATTCAGAGGGGATGAGGTTACTGTTCCAAGGTTATCCGGGTAATAAATAAAAGAATTAAAATTTGAATTCAAGTCATTTGACTCCAGATTTTCAGCACTTTCCACTATATCAACTTCCTGGAGGATAAAGCCTATCCCAAATCTACTCAGACTGTTTCAGCGAAGATACAGGACTCAGGCTCCTGATCTGCCCCTGGGACCCTGGTCTCTGATAGATCTGCTTTTTATCAAGTCAGCATGGCACTTCCTGGCCATTTCAAAGTAATGCTACTTATACTCTGGCCATCTTTCTATTTTTCCCCCTGGAACTCAGATTTTGCCCCTGGGATCCTGGACTGCTACAGAAGAGCATTTACTTTATATTTCCTGGAAACAGGCTACTGTTCTACTTCCAGACTATCTCTTAAACAAGCCATTCCCATCTCCCAGCCTCTCCACCCTGCAGTCCCAACCCCTCTTTCCAATTCAAGTTTTCCTTTATGACTTATCTTCTACTATTAGAATATAAACTCATTGGAGAGTAGGGCAGGTACTGTCTTGTATGCTCATATTTTCATCCTGAGATCTTAGCACATAATAATAAATGTTTTTCATTCATGTTTGATGTATTCATTCATTCATTCATTCATTCATTCAATATCTTATATCCCAACTCAAATTAAGAAACTGCTTTGAGACAGGATTGGCCAAAGCTCATTTTCCAGAGTGATTTAAAACAGGTCTAGAAAGAACCTAATACATTTTAAATGAAACATGAAGTGACTTCTTTATATTTACCTCTTGCTTTTCAATACATTCTCTAATAATTTTTTGCTCCCATTGTTATTTGGGTAGTCTCCATGTTCCTTTTTGTATTTATAGCATGCAAATTCTCTAGCATCAACCAAGGTAACTTCAGTAACTTCCTATTTTCTATACAAAAAAATGTCTTACCCAATTATGCAAGGCCCACCATAATTTAATCCCAATTTAAATTTCTTATTCTTCCTCCCACTATTCCTTAATGTGTCCCCTCTGTTTGAGGCAAACTTGCCACTTCTCTTAAACATCCCCCTTGTGCATCCTCACCTTCCCAGTTTTGTGTATGTCATGCCTTCCTTCCTTAATAATTTGCCCTTTCTCATCCAGCTACTCAAGACTTAACTGTCATATTTGGCTCAAGTTCCATTTCCCCAGAGGAGCCTTCCTTAACACTCCCTTGCCATATGACTTTGCCATCTTTTAAATTTCTATTAAAGTCATGTATGCAATCTTTTTGGCATTCATCATATGCTACCTCATATGGCTATTTTAACATCTGTTTCAATGTATGCTTATACTGCCAAATCCAGGCCTAGATGACACTGTCTCTATAACTCTACCTTTTGAAATCCCACTTTTCCTCCAAAGCCAACCGCAGCTGCCACCCCCTCCTGAAATCTGCCCTCAGTTGCTAAAAGTCTTTTCATATTCCTTACAGAATTTTCATCATGAACACATTCTACCTTGTATCATCCCATCTCTTTTTGCACATATACCCTCATTCTTATTCAACGATACACTCTTTGGGGATAAGGCTCTGTTTCTTTGATCTTTATAACCTCCAGTGTAAGCATAGTTAGTGTCTTATATGAGAAGTTACTTAATAAATGCTTATTGAATTGAAATAATTAGATTCTGACTTTCTTATAATGGAATAACAGAATTTTAGGGTTGGAAAGGATTTTTTTTTAAATTATACTATGTTATGGAAATGCTCATTTTATCACATAAATTAAAAAGAAAACAAATCTCAAATAAAAAGACCTTGGGGATCATTTAGCTCTATTTTGGGGGGAAGTAAAATGACTTATATAGAGTTAAATAATTAAATAGGAGCAGAGCCAAGAATAGAACCCTGGGTTCCTGACTAAGGAGTCCACAGTTCCTTCTACCACATCATGGCTGCCTCCATTCCAGTGGGCAATGAGAGTAGCTTTCACTTCTTGGTATTCCTGAAATCACTTGTAGTTGCTTGATAAATATTTAATTGATCAGATACCCCAGTTATTTCAGCTCTAGCTCATGCCCTCAGGCAAAGTCAAATGGATATCTTTCCCTTGGCTCCCTGTTGCCCTTAGGATAAATTACAAACTCCTCCATTTGGCTTTTTAAAGCCCTTCACAACCAGGTTCTAGCCTACCTTTCCTGAACTATTTCACATTACTGCCTTCATACATTCTACCAGTTTCAACTAAATTGACCTGCCTATAAGTAGTGAGAGTTGATTTTGCCTTATGTATAAAGTAAGTGAAGGAGGGCTCCCTAGATGTTATGTTGTCCCTTAAACACATAAATCTATAATGGACATAAATGGAAATTGGCACCAAGATGTAGTAAACAGTTAACCAAACTTCCCTAAATGCTCCTGGCTGGAAGATTTTCTAAGATCTTATCATGTACCTTAATGTATAGCAATAGGAGATAAAAAGGGAGATTGTGTTAAATATCACATCATTTTCAGACTAGCTGTAAACATATATTTAACTCTTGACACTCTTAGGTATGCAGTGATAAATAAGTCAATAATTGATCAGTAGGTTTTGTTTAAGTCGGGGTGGGGAACCTATGGACTCAAGACCACATGTGATGTGGTTCTTAAGTGAGGCCCTTTCACTGAACTCAAATGTCACAGAACAAATCACCTTAATAAAAAGATTTATTCTGTAAAGCTTAGACTCAATCCAAAGCCATATCTAAATTCTAGAAGGCCTCATGTGGCCTCAAGGCCACAGGTTCCCCCTCCCTCAAGCCCTTACTATGTTTAGGCAGGTGCAGTAAGTGTTGGGGATGTAAAGGAAAAGTAAAAACAATCCCTGCCCTTGAGGAACTTATATTCTTTTTATTGGATAATTTTATTTTTTAAATTTAATTTCCTTCTAATGATTGTAAATCCACTCCTCCTTCCCCCACTAGGTAGTCTTCTATATTAAAAATAAATGCCTTTAAGCAAAAAAACATTCTTGCATTGATCATTTCCCCAAACTATGACAACCTAAATCCTGAGTTCATCACATCTCTGACAAGAAGTGACAGAAGCATGGTTCTGCATCTCTGGTTCTCTGAAATTCATTTGGTCATTTGGGTTGATCAGAGTTCTTAGATCTTTCAAAATTATTTGACTTTAGAATGTTATGCTATTGTATACATTGTCCTGGTTCTTAATTCAGTCTTTATCAGTTCGTATAAATCTTCCTGAGTTTCTTTCAAACCATCATTTCTTCTGGCACAAAAGTATCATATGCCATTATCTGTCCACCTATTCTTCTATTGAAGGGCATCCCTTTAGTTTCTAGTTCTTTGCTATAACAATAAGGTCTGATACATATACACCATATATACCCTGGCCTCCCCCCTCTAAAAAGTTAAAAAAAAGAATGAAAAGTAGAATCAGACAGTAGATTTTGTAGAAGGGAGTAAAGTGTGAAAAGACAGAAAATCTGGGAAGGATGTTAAAAAACAGAGAAGTTTACATTTGACCTTAAAATGGAGTTTATTGAGTAGAGGAATTATATGATCAGACCTAGTTCTAAAAATCACTTTGACATCTAAGTGGAAGATGGAATGGATTGTGTAGACATTTGAGGCCAGGAGACAAACAAGAAGGCTATTGAAATAGTCTAGGTGGGAGACAACAAAAGAGACCAAACAACCCAGAAATTACCTTGACCAGCCACTACTTGACCTTCATGCTATACAGAGACATGGCAAGCAAAGAAAACAGAAATTTAGAATATAAACTAATTTTTAAAATTGTAAGGTTAAAGATGTCAATGCAGTGTGTGAAAAATATGTGATTTTATCAGTGTGGAGAACTCCCTCCTCCACAGCAAATTATCACGTTAAGATTTAACAAATAAGTGCTAAGAAGTCTGAGCCGCATAAAGTTGAAATGGTGTGCCCAGATTAAGTTCTATGACTCCCACGGCTAGTGGGATTCCAGAGTTGGATTAGAATTCAAGTTTCCCTGACTCCAAAACCAGTGTGCTATTTATCATGCCACTATATGAATAGTACTGCCTCACATACCAGGGAGAATTGGTAGAGGGAAAAATCACACATCAGACCACCCAATTTAATTAATTATCAGGCAATTCAAATCTCATATAACTGAGATATTCTCATAGGAAGTAATGACCATAGTTGTTTTTTCTTCCACGACACACTTTCTACACCCTCTAAAAGCTTTTCCTTCTTTCTTTTGGCTATTGTCACCATTGTTTTCACCTTCTCCTTAGACTGAGAAAAGGAGAATAAGAAAACAAAATATTGCAACATACTGTGACCACTGAAGGCTCCTGTTCCAATAATTTAAAAAGGTGTTGCAGAGGATAAAATTTGGTCTTGTTTTCATTTAGCCATTAAATATAAGTAGTGGTGAAATAGGAAGAAGAGCATTAAAATAAGTACTTAAAGTCTTCAGTGTCTAATGGAACTAATTGACCCCTATGGATTAGAGACTGGGGTGATTTGGATGGGGAAGAATCATTTCTCAGTGGAATCTGAGGCAAATTGCAGAGCAGTAGCAATCCAAACCAGACACCCAGAAGGGTGTGGTTTTGGAGGGGGAGGAGAAGGGAGGAGGTAAACAGAAAACCAGGTCAGTGTCAAAGCCAAAAGTTGTTTCACAAAGACAAGTGACCCAGAAAGTCAGATAGGAAGGAGTGAACTAAATCCTGAAGCGGCATTTCAAAGCCAGCAATGGAATTCAGAGCCAAATAACCACAGGAGGACCATGGAGGGAAGTATGAAGCTTCAGTGATTGGCAGTTTGTTTGAGACTAGGAAGTAGGGTGAAATAGCATGAATTAGGCAGACCCCTAACCACTCACCTGTGGCTACCACCTTTGGAGTCAGAAATACCAGAATTCAAGTACTCTTCTCAGACACAATGACTGTATTATTCTAAACAAGTCGGGTCACTTTTTAGTCCTTAGGGCAACTAGCTAAGACTAAATTACAGAAACAAGGGATTGCTGTTCTTCATCAGCAGTGAGTTCCTGTTCTAATGATATCCCAGTTCCAGATCTCCACCATAAAAATCAAAAACCTCAAAACCTTTGTTAATAATATATACTGGGTCAAAATTCTCCATATTCCAGAAATGCATTTCATTTTTTTTTACCTCGCAGCTGTCTCTGGATACACAATCAGTAATTAAATCAACTGTAAAATATTCAAAGAGATAACCAAGAAGCATTTTAAGTAGGATTCCATATAGCATGCTCTGTATCACGTTTCAAGGAATCTAGGTCATTTCAAAGAATCTGAATATAGACAAAAGAAGATTTTTCCAAGAGAACTATGCTTTTAAAGGAGGGATTTCATGAGTTACAAAGAACTACAAAGAGAAAATAATCCAGTCAATAAAAATGGCTTTAAAAGATGGATTTTTCGTTCATCCGTGATAGAGAGGTTTTAAGGTTTAGACCGACAAGGAATTTTTACTAGCTTATACTACATGTACCTAGAATGTAATGACTTGGGTTTGTTTTAGGTGAAGGGATGTAATTGCCCTAAATATTTGACAGCACAGGAAGCTGGATTTGCAATGATATGATGATAAGCCCACAAATACATTTGCTTGTGAGTCTCACACTGATACTCAAAGGGCTTTGACTGTTACTTCTCTAAACACATCTAACACCATGGATGGGACTCTGAAGGGGAGAGAATAGTTTTATTTTTCCTGTACAATTGAAATGATCAGTGAGCTCATGTAAAACATTTGTGAAGTAGTCAGTAAGTATTCATTAAGACTCTACTCTGTGCTACCCACTGTACAAAGCAGCCATTGGTCCTTCATGAAGACCCATGACATCAGGCAAGTGAATGGGATTTAAGCAGTGGAGATACAGAAAAGGACAAAAGACAGTGTGCTCTCAAGGAGCTCACAGACGAATGGCAAAAACAATTTCTAAGCAGCTACATACAAACAAAATGCATGTAGGATAAACTGGAGACAATCAACAGAGGGAAGGCATGACCATTAAGGAGGATCAAGAAAACCTTCTTTTTTCATTTTTATTTTTCCTAAATTTTTTTAAATTTATAAAATTTATTTTCTTCTTTACATCATTCATTTCCATGAGACTTTGAGTTACAAATTTTCTCTTCATCTTTCCACTACCCCCAACCCCAAAACAAGAGATCCCACTGTAAAGTCCCTCCCCCGATCTGCTCTCTTTTATGCTCTCCTTTCTGGTAGGTCTCCCAACACCAGTCCCTGTATATCTTAATTCCCGGTTGCATGTATTGTAGAACTTTAAATTCTAGATTCTTTCACTTCCTCCCTTGTCACCCACCCCCACTGGAAGGACAAGCAATTCAATACATACTGTACATGTGTAATAATTCAGGACATCTCCACAGTGGACATATTGTGAGAGGTTGATTACATGTCCCTCCTTCGTTGCCCACCCCCCCCACCCTTTTTCTGTTCTCTACCCTGTCCCTGTCCCTGTCCCTT
>CM053600.1:18309639-18345186 GCA_028646575.1 Pseudocheirus occidentalis | reverse complement strand
ATCTATCTATCTATCTATCTATCTCTATTTTGTCACAAGAGGTGGCTCATGGGAGAGAAAAAGTAGAGGAATAAAGGTGATCTAAAAACACAAAATACATCTCAAAGCATGTAAAGCACTATAGAGGGTGTCCCAAAAGTCTTATTATGATTGGTACTTTTAGTAGTTTAAATATCACTTGTTATCATAAAAGTAATGCTACCCAACTTTGCAGAGGTCTGTCAGCCAAGGTTACAATACTATTTACTCCTTGCTTAGATCACAGCTTTTGAACTGAAAGGGACCTTAGAGGCCCTCTATTTCAAACCCCTTATTTAAGAGATGATGAAGGGGGCAGCTAGGTGGAGCAGTGAATACAGCACTGGCCCTGGAGTCAGGAGGACCTGAGTTCAAATTTGATCTCAGACACTTAACGCTTACTAGCTGTGTGACCTTGGGCAAGTCACTTATCCCTAATTGTCCTGTCCTCCCCCCTCAAAAAAAAAGAGAGAGATGAGGAAACATAGATTGCAACTGATAGTGACAGGATTGGAAACCACTAATCTGTCTCTAGTGTTCTTTCCCCACTATCCAGAGTATGCATACATTTCCTACTTCTCAGTTTTGAACTATTCCCTCTCAGATTTCCTAGATATCTGTCATTATTTGATTATTCAAAGAGTGAACAAATGCCAAGTTTAACTAATATTCGTGTACTCAACGTATGTACTGATTAAATATATGAGGTGTCTTATGATCAGGACTGGTTCCAGTTAAAACCAAAAAGAACTGAAAAATACATTTATTTATCTGTTTTTACACATGTTTATATGCTGCCTTTCCCATTGCCCCATCCACTAGATAATAATCACAATAAAAAGAACATCAAAAACAAATTAGACCATTATCATTAACATTGCAGTCAAACAAAACAAGTTCTCACATTGGCTATGTTTGAAAATTTGTGGCTTTTTTCCTGCATTTTTAGGACTCCAGTTACCCTATCCTAACTCCTGGTTTCTTGAATTCCCCAGTTATGTCACCTACCAATACTTTGCCTCCCTGGACAGTGCCGTTTGCTTGTAAGGTACCCGTCTTTTCTGTTTCCTGACCTTAAAAATTCGTCTTTCTTCTGTAATATTCTTTTAGGAAACTAGTTTCCAATGTGACCTTTGGCTATATTGTTAAATTAATAGATTTTAATAAATAAACTGGAGCTAAAATTGCACTGTGCTGTCACGGGCACCTGGGCAATATGTAGTTTTCGATTAACAAGCATTTGTTTAGAACCAAACAGAATTGTCGTCTTCTACTTTAAAGAATGCTTAACCTAAAGGAATGAGTCACTCTTATATTCCTCTCTGGTTCTGCTCCAGACACTGACTTCTTTCTCCCCTGTCTCCTATCCCTCTTTCACCTTTTTTTTAATGTGTTATATTCCTCCTTTTGAATTTAAGTTCCTTGTAGATGGGAATTATCTTGTTTTGTTTTGTTTTTTAATTTATATTTCCAGGTGCTTAGTACAATGCCTAGTGTATATGAAGCACTTATTAATGGGAAATTCAGCCTCCTGTGGGAGAGAGATTTCCTGGCTAAGTCCTGCTTCAGAGTTTAAAATCATACTCCATTGTTGGTCACTTATACAGAGCTAGTTCCATTCAACAGAGTTGTATAGAAGCTTCAGAAAAAGTGGCAAAGTAAAAAGCAAATGACCTGTGAATTTGGACACATGTTTTGGGGCTAATTACACTGCCCTACGCTGTCAGAGAGGTTTTGCTCTCTTTTCTTTCTTCCCCTGAAATATCTCCCTTTGAAATAATTCCCTCCCCCTCAACTTGGATCCTTTTAGGGAAACAAAAAAAAAGTTTTTTAAAAAAGAAAAACTTTAAAATCAAATATTCAAAGTGACTTTCTGTTAAGTATGAGACACCACTGTCTTAACTGTATCAGACTTATGTAAATATCTCAAGGAAGTAATTAGCCTTCAATAATGCACTGTTGTTAAGTTGTTTCAGTAGTGTTTGACTCTCTCTGACCGCATTTGGGGTTTTCTTGGCAAAGATACTGGAGTGCTTTGTTATTTCCCTCTCAGGCTCATTTTATAGAATAGGAATTGAGGCAAACAGGTTTGAATGATACAGCTAGTAAGTGACTGAGGCTGGATTTGAACTCAAGTCCTCCTGACTCCAAGGCCAGTACTGTACCACCTAGCTGCCCCAATGCATTATAAATCTTTTACTTATTTGTTACTTTTTGTGCTTCCTCATTTTGCATATTGATCTAAATGGATAATTATAAAACCTTATTGAATAGAAATTTAATCCTTCTTAGTTATTCAGCAATTGAAAAAAAAAGTTAAAGTTCAGTTTATACTGTTTGGGGAGCAGCCAATAAAAAGAGGGTAAGGAAGGATAGCTCTTCCCCCTAACCTCAACAACAACAACAACAACATTGTCCTTCACATTTTCCTGGCCTTTGATGTGAAGGGAGAGTAATGTGAAATCTTTTACACCTTGGCAGCCAGTCTTCATTAGTTGTACTCAACCCTTTAAAATCTATCACCTGTTTGCCAGCCTTCTAGTGATGGAACTCTCTGAAATTAACCAAGTTGGAGTTGAATCTTAGATAATAGATATACGATCTCCTGCTTAGCCTATAATTGATAGTTTTTTGTTGGGGCAAGGGGCTGGGTTAGGGAGGACTTTGCAGAACCTGCATTTCAGCACCCAGGATTCCATCTATATCGTGAAGAAGAATCAGAGGAAGTAGCCTAGCAAGGTCTATGGTTTGTCATTCCAAGACTGAATTCAAGGCTGAGAGGGAAAGGGTGATTGGAACTGATGGCGTTCTCTATCACTATCTGGTAGGCATTTCCAGGAAGGATGGTGATTAGGTTGGAAGGCAACAAGATTGCCATAGCATTTTCTGTGATCCTGTTCACTCATCCTTCTGTCATTTGACAGCAATATTTCCTTGATGACATTCTTCTCCCCATTGCTCATATCCACACATAGGAATTATAGTAATTCAACTTTAATCATTTTAAGGTTTTCAAAATGTTTCCCCTACAATAATATATGCAGTATTATCAATCATTTTATAGATGATGATACAGAATCTCAGATGGGTTAAATCACTTGTTTATGATTATAAAGCTAGTAAATATCATAACTAGGACTGAAGTATTCTGGCTCATATCCAGTACGTTTTTCACTTTACGGTACAGGTAGAATAGAAATTAGAAATTGTTTAATTCAAACCCTCTCCTTTGCTGTCCTTTCTCCACCTACTCAAGTTAATTACAGAATTCAGGTAAGAATCAGATTATCTCCCTCACTCCCCCACTCCCAGAAAGAAGAAGATGAAGCATCAAATAATGGGATAATTGATTCCAGTGATGTTTCTTAAACTGAATTTGTGGCTTCCAAAAAGCCCCCTCAAATCAGCCTTCTCAGTGACTTTCTGCTAAGTATGTGACAAGAGTTATTGTCCTTCATTCTTGAAGAGGACCAATGACATCACCAGCATGATATCTTCACTTGCAAGTGAATTGGATTTGAGGCAAAGGTGCATAAAGTCACCTGTTTCACTCTCTCCTCTAGAGTCTTTGGAGTTCAGTGGGAAGTAGGGTGTTATTGTTGTGGTGGTTTTTTGGAGCGAGGAGTTATCCTTCCAACTCCTGCTTTTACCCTCTTCTTATTGGTTGCCCCCCAAACTGTATAAACTGAACTTTAAGTTTGTTTGTTTGTTTTTTCAAGACAAGGGTCAAGATGACTGACTGCGGCCCAGAATGCAGTCAGTGACCTTGGCCTTTCTAAATTAAAGGTCTTTTCCTGGTATCAGGTTGTCTGAGAGTGATTAAGCTCCTTGAAGCACTTTATAAAGGCTTAACCACATCTACACATTCACTCAGCTTAATTGTATCAGACATATGTAAATATCCCAAGGAACTAATTAGCACTCAATAACACATTACAAACCTCTTACTTATTTCTTACAATCTGTCTCTTTTAGAATCTATTTTTCTTACTTTGCATATTGGTCTAAATTGGTAATTACAAAATCTTCCTATTGGTTGTACATATTGTCTCACTTCATTCTATTTATTTACTCACCACTTGTATTATATTCAGTTCCAAATTTCATAACTAATTCACTTCATCAAAATGTTTGGTTTTAAACCAATCTTTAATGTTACCTCCCAAAGTCAAGCAGAAGTTTGGCAATTATCACATTAGCTCACTTTGAGAACTGAATTATGGAACTAGATGGCTTTATATTGATCAAATTAACAGTTGGAGTTTGTCTTATACCTCATCATATTCATCATGGAAAAGCAAGAGGGTAAAAAAAGGTATAAGAAATATATTGATATATCCAAAGACAGTGACTGGATTCAGAAAAATAGAGGATAAATGATTACAATTTGTCAGTACTCATTGGCTATTTCTGCACTGGCCGTATTTAAAACAAAACAAAAGAAAAACCTCACAAGTGAATATAGTGCTTACGTGGATTTACATATTGTGTTCTCTTTTCTGTTTCTGGCAAACAGCTAGTCAGCCATGAAAATAACATGTTTTTGTGTGATTTTACAGATCATTAGTATTTGCAGCCATCCATATTAAAAAAAATTGAAAATTTACTTAAAAGGACAAAGTGCTCAGTAGAAATGATGATGATTATTGTTTGGTTTTTTCCCCCTGTTCAATCTGTTTATTCTGCCTGCCTCCATCTAGATTCTAGACAAAGTTCCTCTAGTTTAGAGCTTGTTTGGCATAGAATTTTGGACACTGCATCATGAATACCTGGATTTGAAATCTTGCCTCTGACACTTCATAACCTGGGAAAATTCACTTTCTTCATCTGGAAAAAGAAAGTCATGAACTTGGTGACGTCCAGGGGTTCCTTCCAACCTAATGATCCCATGATCCTTCTCATTTAGAAAGAAGTAAAGGTGAATGGGAACTGTACATGACTGCTATTAGTTTGGAGAATTAGGGGCAGTTGGGCTAAAAAGGCTATACGAATGATCTGCAAATTTAGAATAAGTTGTAAGGACTCTTCACTTTAGTCCTTTAAAATTTTTTACCTTGTTTTTTCTGGCCTTATCTTTGGTTTAGGATCAATTCTGCTGGTTCCTTCAAATTCCATCGATGTCTTTGCCACCATCACTATGATATATAGGCAATGTCAGTGTACAAACACCTATTAAGTACTTCCCGTGTCAGGTTCTATGTCACCTTCTGGGAAAGTAAAGAAAGGCAAAAGACAGTCCTTGTTCTCAAGGAATTCACAGCCTAACAGGGGAGAAAATATGAAACAACTACGTATAAACAACGTAAAATGGAGATAATCTCAGAATGATTGGCATGAAGATGAACAAGGATTTAGAAGGCCCCAATGCTTTCTATTTTCCTGGGATTTTGTGTTTGACGGTCTGACAATTAGTCTTCACTAACTATATGATCAACCTCATTGATTCTACTCCTCCAGAGAATCTGTTTCCCAACTTTGTTTTTTAATCCATCCATCAACAGCATTTATTAAATTCTCACTGTGTACTGAGATCTAGGGAATACGAAGAATGAACTGAAGTAGGCTCAGTCTTCTATAAGCTTATATTCTATGTGGAAAAGTACCATGTATATATGTACACATGTGTAACATATTTTCACAGATGAATACACAACTACTGTTTGTAGTTATATGCATATGTGTGAACATATTTAACCAGATGTTACTTTATAAACAGAGCTTGCTTCTTAAATTCAACTCTTTATTCATTCATTACATTACACTGCCTCTTGTACAAAATATTTAAATATTTATATTTATAAATATCATATTATATATTATAAATATGAATATTTATAAAAATATCCTGAAAGTGGATATAAGAAAATTTCAAGATGGAGGTCCTAGCTGCTTTGAGGTAGGGATGAGGGTGAGGATGAGCAGCAAAGGCTTCTTGCAGGAGGTGACCGTTGAGTTGGACTCTGTAGGAAGCTTGAGATTCCAAGAAGCAGAAGTGAGGAGAGAGTATAATAGTTTTGTAAAGGCATGGAGACAGGGTCTAGAACAGCGGTTCTCAAGCTGTGGGTTATGTTCAATTTGTAACAATGAAAATACATTCTGCATATCAGATATTTACATTACAATTCATAACAGTAGCAAAATTACAGTTATGAAATAGCGATGAAAATAATTTTATGGTTGAGGGTCACCACAACATGAGGAACCGTATTCAAGGGTCACGGCATTAGGAAGGTTGAGAACCACTCTTCTAGGATATGTGAAGACCAGAAACAATATCCTATCCCCTGCGCCCATAAAAGTTAACTTAGTTTTTTCCTTAAAAGGTATTGATACTGCTACTATCACCACATGCCTTTAATCCTGTTATAAAAAATATTCATTTATTCATTCATTAAACATCTGCTAAAATATGTGGATGTATGTGTGTGTGTGTGTGTAAAGCCTTGAAAAAAATAAGTAGATTTACATCATGCTTTAAGATTTGCAAAAACGTTTTACAAATATTATGCCATTTTATCCTGATGACAACCCCAGGAGGTATGAGTTCTGTTATTTTCATTTTCCAGTTGAGGAAACTGAATCAGATAGAGAAGAATTGACTTTACCAGGATCACATAGCCAATAAGTGTCTGAAACTAGATTTTCCATCAAGTCCTCCTGATTCCAGGTCCAGCACTTGTATCCACCTTTACACTTCTTTATTCTCAGGATTCATGATTTAAAGCTGGAAGAGGTGATTTGGTGATGTAGCGGATAGAGAGTTGGGCCTGAAGTTCATCTTCCTGAGTTCAAATCTGCCCACAGACAGTTACTAGCTGTGTGACCCTGTACAAGTGACTTAACCCTATTTGTCTCAGTTCTTCATCTGTAAAATGAACTGGAGAAGGAAACAGCAAACCATTGTAGTATCCTTGCCAAGAAAACTCCAAATGGGGTCATAAAGCGTCAGACGTGACTGAAAAGACTGAACAGCAATAATGTCATTTTACAGATGAGAAAACTGATGCCCAAGAAGCAGTAATTTTTCCATGGTCACAAATATAATAACCATCAGGAGATGGAATGGAATCCATGACTATCGATCTAACATGTTTTTCCTGTTGAAAAAAGGGCTAGAGTCCTGTTGACTCTAGTCAACAAGTTAATAAAGACACCCATGTAACTAGAATGCAAAGGAGAATCTCTTTATAGCATAGCACAGATGAAAATTAAGTGCAACAAGATATTAAAAAATTAATTAAATAGTTTCAGATTTGATATTCTTCTACTTGGGCTTCTGGATGTTTTACACATTGGCAGATTATGAACTACTACCAAAGCATCAAGGTAGTAAACACTAAGAAGAAAAACAGAGTGATTAATAATAAATATAAAAAAATGGAGCGATTAATAAATTAATAGAGTAATTAATAAATTAATAAATAGAGTGATTTTTCCTTCAATGGAAGGAAAAAGTCAATCTTTTAATAAATTCAGAAAAATGCATGCACACACAAAATGGTTAATAAAAAGACAGCCTTAGGCCTTAAATGAGAAAACATTAAAATATAATTAACAGTTTTAAAAATAACTTGGATATACTTTGTTTTAAAAGAATTTTTAGGTGTATTACATTTGACTGTTAGTTGAAACTGTTACCTTTACCAGTTTTGTAATAAAGGATTCTCCTTTCAGGTAAAAAATGTGGAGTGCACCTGGCACTATTATAAAGGGCAGTAAATTAATGTCTTTTCTCTGACTCTAGAGAATCATTAGCCATGCCTGAGTCCATGAAACCACCCTAGGGAGCCATGATTGGCAGTACTTATTCCCAACTCCATTTATGCCAGATATCAAGCAATGGGCTATTTTCTATTAGGTCATTTTTCTAGAGATGTACTTCCTTAGGATAATATAATAATTGTTTTTGATAGGGACAAGAAAAGTCAGTAGAGAGTTAAACTAAAAGAATAAAACTACTTAGAGTAGAAATGTCTTCTTCAAGGGTAAAGTGTTCCTGGGAACTAAAATTCTGCAATTACTACAAAGATGGCTTGTAAACATTTAAAAACAACCAGAGATCACGGTGACCCAGCTTAAGTTCATCTAGGACAAGCCTCATTTTCATTTTTTTTTTGAGATACACATAGAATGGAATGCATTAGACATAACTGGATTTTAGCAGGGTATTTGAGAAACATTCTCATGACTCTATTTTCGACAAGATACAGACAATCTGTATTGAATGATCATATGATTCAGTAGTTCCTGATCTGATTGAATGACTAAACCTAAGAATGCTAATTAAAAGATGGAAGCAACCATGGAAAGACTTATAGTAACAGGGTTCTATTTTATCATCTGTTTTCCTAAGGCTTTAAATGGTGGTAGAGATTGCAGATTACCAAATTTCTGAGTGACATGTACCCTGGAAAGATAGATAACATTTTGAAAGGTAGAAATGGGATTAAAAGCTAGCTTGACAGGCTAGAATAATTGACTCAGTTTAATAAGTTTAAAATTAATGGAAATAAATAGAAAGTACTGCAGTTGGGTTCAAATAATCAATAATACACATTCCTGGAAGGGTACATAATCAAAAACAATTTGTGTGAAAAGGATCTGGGAATTTGAATGGAAATCAATCTCAGCATGAATCAACTTGATGACATTTTAGTTAGAAAAGCTCGTGAAATCTTAGATTGTATTAATAGAAGCTTATTGTCTTAAATAAGGGAGATGGTAGTTGCACTGTTCTCTGACTTCATCAGACCAAATCTGAAGCAACTTCTCTATTCCTAATCATCACTCTCCCACAATTGGAATTGAAGAAAAGGGGAAACTGAGGCAGATCTCAGAGCAAGATAACATTTGTTAGCTGGAGCACGTTACTTGTCAACAAAGGGGTAAATGGATCGCTTCCATTTATGCCAAAGACCCTGAAGAAAAGAACAGTTCCCCTCTTATACAGTTTTTGGAGAATAGAACAAAGAACAGTGCAGGGTAGATGACATCATGGGATTAAGGCCAACATGACTGCGTACAGAGTTGAGGCACAGGGAATAACATGTTTCATCGACAGTTTGGTAATGGGGGCTAGCAATGGCTCTCCTTCTTCTCTCAACAGACTAAGAAATACTCATTGTTTGAGTTCAGGTGAAAGACTGGCCCAGACTTTTGTATAGCAAACCAAATATCCTCGAAAAATAGCTTGATGGATTGAAGATATAAGGCCTCACTACCTTTCTTTCACACACATTCCCCAAGGTTAGCAAAATTCCTCAAGGTAAAAACAGATCAATGATTAGAAGGAAAGATGAATTTTTGGAGGGGGAAGAGCAGGGAAATTGGGGTTAAGTGACTTGCCCAAGGTCACACAGCCAATAACATTATGTGTCTAAGGTCATATTTGAACTCAGGTCCTACTGATTCTAAGGCCGGTGCTCTATACACTGTACCACCTAGCTGCCCACAGAAAGCTAAATTTTTAAACAAGCCATAACTGACCAGCTGAATTCTGAATAAAGTTCAGAGTCACAGAATGATGACTTAAGCAGAGTACAAAATCAATTAATTGTAAATAGGATCAATAAGAAAATAATACAGGATTAATATTAATCTTCTCAACTCTTTAGAAAGATATTAAGGACATGGAATATATTCAAAGGAAGAAAAGCAGTAGTGGGGAGTCAAAACCATATCATGAAAGAACGGTTTGAAAGAATAAGGCCATTTGACCTAGAGGACAGAAGATTTAAAGGAGCCATGATGGTTGTCTGTGAGTATTTTGAGGGACAGTGTGTAGAATAATAACAATTAATAATTACATCATGGATATTGTTATTAATGTCATATAGATAGAGAACAATTATATTATTCTTCTAGCAGAAGTATTAAAATGTTATTTGCATGTCACAAACTAGTTTAAACTTCCCTAAATATTTATAGTAAATACAAGGGAGCAATCCAGTTTCACAACTTTTTACAACTCAGTGCTAATAAAGAGGCTAGAAAATACAAATGATCATTTCAAAGAAGGCAGTATGCTTAGTTCTGAACAAATGTTCAACTTCTGTTCCACATTGTTTTCCCAATTTTGATGTTTTATTTGGCATATTCAATTGGTGGGTACAAAGAGGTGGTAAAAGACTCAAGACTGATAAAATACTGAAACATAGGGAAAATAGGGCCATGGGTCATCTAGGGTCATTGTGATGCCTCAATTTCTCTGGGTTACTCCCTTTCCTCCTATTAGCTCACATGTAGCTAAAGAACATTTTAATTTTTTTTTTTTTTTTTTTTTTTTTTGCTATTTGATGATCAGCTCCCCCACCCTTTTCTTTGAAACTATACTACTTTTAATTCTAGGACATGCTTTTGGTTTCTCCAGTAACTCAACGTATTTTTTTTAATGAAAGCATAATTTTTCTTTGAACTGGAAAATGAGCTAACCTTTTTAAAGTTAATACTAGACAGACGTTTCAGCTTTCTGTAAATTCTATGTTGTGAAGACTATAAACTTCCTTAGGATAAGGACTGGGTCTTAGCTATGTTTGTTTCATTTACAGAACCAGACAGTGCATTGCATGTAGACATTTAGGAGGTGAATGGATGTTTGTTGAAAGGATGAATTGATCAATGTTTAATGACTCCATGTGTCAGAGACTGAACTTGAACTCAGGTCTTCCTGACTCTGAAAGTCAGCTATATGCACTACGCAACATTGTCACTTTCTGAAATACTACAAATCTAAATATGCTTAAGTTTAGATTCAACTTATTTTTTTCAGTGATTTTCTCTTTCAATTTATTATTCTGACTGATCTGTCCTTTAATTTTGTTGCTTCACAAGTTTTGTGAGTCATTATACTTAAAAATATCTTCAGCATGAAGTGCAAAAAAAGATGAAATGTCCTCACTTTATTAGGAATGCCTTATAATAATAGCAATATATTCTAGTTAGTCAAGATATTAACACCTAAAGAATCTTAAAAGCATGTTTACTATTCATTTTAAAAAGGAGAAACATTTACTAGTATAAAAGAATTTTCTTTTAAAATCTTACAAATATTATCACTGTCTTGATATCAATCAAATATTAAACAGGCTATGGCCAAATAAAGCATATCTATTTTAAAAGCTACAACTATTAAATCATTTATTTGTCATGAAAAAGGAGAAGACATTAATGCTACATGACTATTCAACTTATGATTTATTTAGCAATCCACTTATTATGTGTTTTTCTCTAAAATATAAGAAATGCATTTCCTAGGTCTCAACTCTCATAAGTGTTGACTCATCTTTCAGATCTTATATAATTCAAAATACATATATTTGCATAAGTTTGACATTATAGAAACATGAGAATAGAATTTTTTTGTCTTAACTAATATTACTTAACCTCTTTTGAAGTTATCATTCTCTCTCTTTTTTTTGGTCTTATGTTAAATACAAAGAGAAAGAAATAAGTGATATAGAGTGCTCTTGCTCCATTGATATACACACAACCCAAGAATATATCCGAGATATTTTCCACTCACCCAATATTTGGACCCAAGTGGCAGATTAATAGGAGAACATCGTCAAAAACAGCATGAGATCATTAGGCATGGACTATTAGAAGGACTACAAATATAGATGAGATACAAATTCATCAAAGTATGTAAAATAGAGTTAATAAAATGCAACCTTTCTTTGATGGTTCAATAACTTTTAAATGCTCCAAACCAATACTCTGAATAGTGATTATAAAGTCATTTAGATAGGAGATTCTGAAGGGAAATTGAGGTTGAGATATATTTATGTGTGTTTATGTATGCTCACACACAAACATGCATGCAAATAAATAAGGCAGAAATTTATCCCTTCCTCTAATATATATATATATATATATATATATATATATATACATATATATATATGCATATACATACACACATACACATGTATACACATATTATGAGATATACACATATAATGATATAACTATAACTAGATATACATATAGACACAGACATGAACATATAAAAGTCATTTTGTTTTATTTCAGTCTTTTTAGTCATTTCATTTGTGTCCAAGGCTTTGTAACCCTATTTGGAGTTTTCTTGGCAAAGATACTGGAGTCATTTGCCATTTTCTTCCAGCTCATTTTATACATGAGGAATTGAGGTAAAGAAGGTTAAGTGACTTGCCCAGGGTCACACTGTTTGTAAGTAAGTGTCTGAAGCCAGATTTGAACTCAGGAAAATGAGTCTTCTTGACTCTAGGCCTGGTACTCTGACCACTGTACTACCTACCTGCCCATAAATTATGCTATGTGTAAGATGAATATATGTAAAAATTGAGGGTCTAGCCTGGAAGAAAATATATAAAATTATTTGTTGTTGTTCAGTTATTCAATTGTTTCTGACTATTTGTGACCCTGTGGACCTCTAACCATGGGACTTTCTTGGCAAAGATAATGAAATGCTTTGCCATTTCCTTTTCTAGCAAATCACAAATCTGTAGTCAAGTAGAGGTTAAGTGATTTGCCCAAGGTCACAAGCCTAAGAAGTTTCTGAAGTTGGATTGGAATTCAAGTCTTTTGGACTCTGAGCCCAGTACTCTCTCCAGAGTGCCAACTAACTGCTCCATGTATAATTACATATGATTTATAATTTTTGTAATAATCTGAATATATTATATAGTCTACAGTTTTTATGCATGTATTATATATTTTTACATAATATGTATTTTACACACATATCTATACACATATCCACATAAATGCATGCACATAGTAAATCTTTGCATAACAAGAGCAAATGTGTAAGCAAATACATCATAGAGAGAGATTCTAGAAGGCAGAGGTGAGGAAAAAGCATATACCTAGCATCAGACATAGTCTATGAAAAAGGCATAGAGACAGGGATGGAAGTAAAATGTTTTCTTGTAAGCCAGGCATAGTTCAGAGAAACATATCGACAAGTCACTGCCAATTAAAACTCTGATAATTCATTTATGAACATATTGAATGCTATGTTTTAATTTTAGGTGCCTATAATCATATATGTTCTAAAAATTTTTTAATTGTTAATCATTTGAGCTATATCTGATCCAATCACATTTAAATTCTTCATGTCTAAGTACCTACTTATTTAAGTGTACTTCAATTTATTAACACACACATATATTTCTAATTTGAGGCAAAAAATAACAGGAAATTCTTTAAGCTGTGATTTTATTGGCCACTGAATTATATTACCAGTTGAAATAAAATATCAAAACCGAACATATTTTTAAGTCCTTATTGAATCTACTTTCATGTGTTAATATAAAAAGATTTATTATGTTTCACAGAGCAAGTTCCAGGCACAGTGCTAAGAACAGGTGTTACAGATACAAAAATAAAATTGTTCCTTCCCTCAGGGAGCTTATATTTTATTAGGAAAGATAACATATAAATAAATATAACTGGGATCTGTTAATATACATCCCTTGTTAGATGATAAATTCACTGTACATCAATGGACATGTAATTGCTAGCTTTCCAGATTGGCACCAATTGCCACAAGAAGCAATTTTATGGGTCACCACTTGGCAGGGCTACCTCCATGCCAATGTAAGGCAGAGGAGTAGAATTTTAAAGGAGGTAGAGTGTCTGTGAAGGATTTATAAAACTATGAACTACACAAGATCAGAAGAAATGGGAAAGGTTGCAACTAACATCAATGGAAAGGATACCCATATTGATAAAATCACAATATGTTATCAAAATATGTTGACTTATAAAAATCTAAATCAGTTTTCTAATTCTAATTAAAATAATGTTTTACTTATAATTTTTTTCAATTTATACTTAGCAAAAATATGAAAGGCAGCTTGGGGTAAACCTGGTCTCAGAGAAAGGATGAACTAGGTTGAAACCCCACCTCTGACATATACTGGCTGTGTGATCCTGGACAAGTCACTTTGCCTATAACCCTAATGGCAGTCTTGATTCTTTGATCTCACTTGCCTTCCATATATAATCCTTTGCCAAATTTGTCTTTTCTATATTTGCAATATCTTTATAATGCATTTCCTGCTATTCATACAGCCACCATCATAGTACAAACCTCATCATCTCTCCCCTGGACCACTTCAATAATCCTACAACTTGTCTCCTTCTCTCAAGCATATCCTTACTCAAATCCATCCTCCATTCTGTTGTCAATCTGATAAAGTACAAGTCTGACCAAATCACTTTCCATAAAGTTCCATGCTTAAAAGTTCCAGTGGCTTCCTACACCTTCATGATTGAAAAAAAATGTCATCTACTTGGTATTTAAAACCCCTCATAATCTGGTTCCTTCCTACACTTCTAGCCTTGTCATATCTTTGTTCCCTCCATACATTATACAACCCAGTGATACTGGACTGCTCACACTTCTCAAATCCAATGTTCTATCAGACCTTTGCTCAGGCTGTCCACCATGCCTAAAATCCTCTGTCCTTTCACATCCCCCCATCTTAGTTCCTCTGAGTTCCATCAGTATTCAGCTCAAATACGGCCTTATTCAAGAATAATCTCATTCCTGGTTAACACAGTTGTTACTACCTTTCTTTTCTATCTTCACCTACCCTATATCTATATCTTGTTTCTACATGTTTATTTACATTTTGTCTCCCCAATAGAGTCTGAGCTCCTTGAAATCAAGGACTATTTTGTTTTGGTTTATTTTTGTATGATCCATTCTAAGTACAGGTTCGAGCACAGAGCCATGCTTAGTAAATGTTTGTGGATTGTCTAACTTAATGGACTTAATCTTGCAGTGCCCTGGGCTCTTCCCAGATTCTCCATTCTTCATGTATGCTCCTATACAGCATTGGAATCTCATCATCTGGCAAAACCACTCACACATGCTCAGTATCTCTTACCCCTGGGAACAGTAGAGTGGAGAGTGCTTATAATATCTTCTATTTAAGGAGGTTCAGATGGGTTGGGGTAGGAAGGAGTAGCTATCACTTTATTTCCCATCAGGCTACACTCGCCTGTATTTCAACATGTGTAATGCCAAGCAAAGGCAACTTCTGAGGTTCAGATTACCAGCATAGCAAACCCCACTTATTCAGTGACAGATTAAGGCAAACATTCACAGAACAGAGAAAATCAAAATACAGTGTAACTCATTCATTTAGAAAGTAAGTTCTCAATTCAATCCAGGTATTACTCCACCCTTGGACAGTACATTCATTTAGTCAGTCAAAGTCTCTCTCTTCTCAAATGGAGATTAGTGTCCAGTTATAAACAAAGTACATTCATTTGGTCAGTCAAAGGGAACAAAAAGTCAACATTTTCCCAACCCTGGATCACAAGTGAATTACAATACCAACCACTGATGCCAAGCACTTTCTCAAAAGGGGCAGGAGAGCACAAAAGGCCATCTACCCATAAACTGCAACAAGGTTAAGATATCATCACAGCACTGAAAACCCAAAGAAAGGCCTTTCATATTGACACTAGGCAAGTTCTCAGAAATCTGTTCCTGGGGAGACAAAGCTTAACAAAGCCACAAGATACATTGCCATTGTTCTCATTAATTCACTCTGTCTGCAGAACAGTCCCAGAACCCCTGAAAACATCAGCAAGGCCCCCTTCCAGGATTTCTGTAAACAAACAACAAGAAAATCCTCCTTCAGGGCTTCTGAACCAACAGCCAGGTTCCAGAACCTCTACAACATCAGCGTTGTCCTTCACCAGCAGGTGAATCTGGCAAAACAATATCAAAACAGACAGACAAAATACCGGTATCATGGCCATGCCTCCTTAGTTCTCTTCAGCTCCAGGTGGCAGTTTTCAAAAGTCCTGGTAGCTCCAACTGGCCCTCAGCCGTCTTTCTCTAAGCAATTTTGGCCTTGGGCAATTCTCTTCTCTGCCTCCATGATACTGCTCTCCAGAAGTCCTTCTGGCCTTCTCTGCTTGGGCTTCTCTCAGCTTGGGCCTCTCTCCCAATTCACGGCTCTTCCCAGTACAGCCCTCTGTCTTCAAGTCAACAAGTCCGTCCCACAAGTGGGATTCACACGTTCTGGGTTTCAACACTCAACCCCAAAACCAATCCAATACAGGGGGATCTTTGAATTCCATTACCACTGCATCATGATACAGAGTTTTGGATCTGGAGCCATAGATTCTGTGTTTGAATCTTTGCTCTTCTAATTATTGCTTATGTGTAATTGTGCAAGTCATTTAATTTCTATGGGTTTCTTTAATTTCCTCACCAGTCAATTGAAACAACTAGAGTCCTTAGAGAACTAAGGTTCTTTCTAACTCTAAATCCATTATTAATATAATATAATATAATAAATATGAAAATATGTGATAATATGATATTGTATGATATGCTATCATATTGATGAGGTGTAGGCTCTGGGACTTCCCCCCCCCCTGCTTTTTGAGCTCTCCTTGAATCTTTGAGGTACACACTCTGGGAAACTTCTTGAAGTCTGATTGAATCTTCAGGAGGCATTTGCAGAGGCCATAAGTATTTCATTGTGGCTGGGCCCAAACCTTTTACTAGCCTGGCCCTCCATTGTCCATCTACTTCCTACCCTTGAGCCTATAAAAATATCAATCTACTCTTGCATTGACCTCATTAACTCCACCTGAAGACCCCCCCCCCAAACTCATTACTGGAGTCTGGACATTGACCTCATACTGGAGTCTGAACTCATTGGCTGCTCCTGAAGACCCTCCCCAGGCTCCTCCTCTGAACCACACCCAGATTCCTCTGTATATAAGACCCCCATCTTCCCTCCACGGGGTGTGAAAGTGCCTTGGAATAACTTATCACAGACTTACTCTGTGTGAGAGCAGCATAGACTAGCTTAGTATAGACTGGCTCCTTAAGAGTCTACCCCATATCTTTCAATAAACTTTACTTTTTCCTTGGCTGAGAAGACTTGAGTGGAATTCTTTCCGCAGGACCAGGCATGTTGGTATTTTGGGGTCTCAGGCAGCCCTAACACTCTTTGGGCACCCTCTTCAATATTTGATATAATGTGCTATCTGACATGATGTATCATAATACATATGATGTGATCTTGTACATTATATGCATGGGATACATGTAATCTGTTAGATATTATATTATAAAATATATCATATAACATGGTTATAATTTTATCATTTGTGACTTGAGGATTTTTCAGTTGTTCCTTTTTTTGTTTTATAGAGATACCTCAACCTTCTGATACTTCTCAAACTCAGCATGTCTAAAACAACTGATTGTTCTTTCCTTACTCCCAAACCCACCCCTCTTGCAAACTCTCTCATTACTGCCAAGGGAACTATCATCATCATCATCCCTCTAGTTACTCAGGTTGCAATCCTGGGGTTATCCCTAACTCTTCACTTTCACTTACCTCAATTATCAAAGCAGTTGTAAAATCTTGGCATTTCTGCCTCCATTACATTTTTCACTTCCATCCGTTGTTTTTACATTCAAGCACTTGGTTCAGGCATTCATCACCTCTCATCAGCAGCACTGCAATAGTCTCACATTCTGTCTCCCTGTCTCAAGCATCTCCTTATTCCAGTCTATTCTCCCAACAACCACCAAAACAATTTTCCTAAAACTCAGGTCTGATCATATAAATCCATACAAACCCTACCTACATCCAGTCAGTAAATTCCAGAGGTTCCCTATTATGCCCAGGATAAATATAAATTTGTCTTTGGTATTTAAATCCCTCAGCAAGCTGCTCTCTTCCTGCCTTTCCAGTCTCTTTACACAATTAACACAGTGGCTGGCAAATGATAACTGCTTAATAAATTCTTACTGACTGATTTATTTCTAATCAAATATTATTTTGGAATAAGACATCTCATGATTTCTGAAGTCTTATGCTTTCTATGCATGAGAAGTTTTAGAGAAAGATCCTATGTTTTCTTCTTGGTTTAATCTGCTTAGCTATAGTCATCAGAGACAAATTGAGCTTTATATTTTCATGAGGCCTCTTTCAAATTGTATTCATTTACTCTGAAGATGATGCTCTGGTGACCACATTGAAGATAAGGATTGGTAAAGTGCTGTATTTCAGAGAATAAAGAACTGACAGATAAACCCATGATACTCTGCACAGCTGAAAGAACTCCTGATGTACTTGTCCTTGTATCCTAGGCAGGGCCATCCTCACCACAAGAAGTTTCACTCAATTAACCAGAAAACTTAATTAGCCATGCCAGTTAATTGAGGTACAACTGTAGTTCAGAACTGACCCAATTAAATATTCCTCCTCAAGGAAGCATTAGAGAGAAGTAAGGTTTCTACTAATCCTTATACAAGCATACCTAAACTCTCCCCATCCAGCCATCTGCTAAAAGTGAATACAAGTACAAAAAAAAAAAGAGAGAGGGTACAATCTCATGGAATTTCCCTAGAATAAACTTTCCCTGGTAGGCCAGCTCATGTGCTTTGTTCGTTTTTGATTTCTGAATAAGTGTGGGATTCTCAAAGAATTCTTGAGCAACAAGCAGTTAGGTTTGTTTGAACACACACACACAATTCGCAAAGTCTTCTTTAAAAAAGTCTGAGACTTTTTTTTCATCCTTTAAAATCAACAACTATGGAAACTCATTTTAATGAAAACTGAAATCCACAGATTACAGTGTTTGGATCAATAAACTCCATTTGTTGACTCATAATTGAAATAGAGAGGATCAAAGACTTTTGATTGGCAGGAAATTATTAGTATGCAATAGCGTAACTTAGAAAGGTATGCCAGTAAAACGTTGTGAAATAAAACGATTTATTATTAGTCTCTTTTTTTGAAGATGCATTGTGGAAGGAAACATATATATTAAAAAAAAGCTCATTAAAGAAGAGAGCAAACAACTACACCTCTATGACAGAAATATAAAATACAGAGCACAATGTGATCATAGAGTATTTTTCAAATTAAAATATTCTTTTCAAAGAACATCAAATTTCCAGTATTTTGACAACTACAATGATGACAGTTGCCTATAAAATTCAAATAAATTGCCATTCAACATTTCTGTATTTATTTTCAGAAATTGGAAATAATTTTTGCTTTTTATTAGACAGAATGCTTAATAGATGTATTATTCCTGTAAAGTAACTCTCAAGAATCTATGCTAAGGGCAAAATCACAACTATTATATAGAAAGTATTTATGGTGAATGTAATAGGGTAGAAATAATTCTAACCAGCTCTCTCTTCTCCCCTAAATGATTGAGAATATCCTGGGATTTTACCATATCCCTCACATGTCTTTAATTCTTTCTGTGATGTCACACTCTTGAAGGGGTTTTCAGTACAGTTTCTTACCCCCAACTCCACACATGACCTGTGATTTACCAAATAAATTGGAGCCTTGTTCATTTGGACACCTGATGAGAGAAACAAGCAATGACAGACCTAGAGTCACCTTAGACACTACCTAGTCAAAATCCATTCATTTGACCGATGAGAAAACTAAGGCCACAGGGACATTAAGTGACTTGCCCAAGGTATATAGGCAGTGAGTGTCTCAAAATTTGGTGACAATGACGGGAAAAGTTTCTAGCATGGAAGTATAAAGGAAATGGATTATAGGTGGGATGAGGGAAAGGACAGGAAAATTCCTTTTCCAAGGTAGCATGTCTGATTACCATAAAATAGTAAAATGGAAATTGTGCCAGCCACTGAAGGCTAAATTAAGATTAATGTTTTCTCACCCTATAGCGCCATTTTAATAAAATCTGTTTCAAAATATAGAACTCTTTTTCAGGTACACCAAAGAGGAAAAAAAGGGAGTCTAGATACATGAGTCAGGAGAACATTCAAGAACTGAGGGCCCAGGCATGAAATAGTGGCAATGGTTGAAAGAGAGAAGGTCTTGGACCCTGTAACAGCTAATGCTTATCATGCCTGAGATCCATTTATGGGGAAAATGTACTGTTGCTTTTTGGTATTACATGTTTTGTCAAGTCATTTTATGTAGCAATCACATATATAAAATGCATTTTAATCAACAGCACTATCAATATTTAAATGTGTTTGAGACTCCATCCTGACTTGAAGGGTGTCCTGAACATTGGAGAAACCTTGCACTTATTTGGCTTTCTTCTACTGACTGGGTGAAAACATGGGAATTTGAGCATGTCTCCCAATGGGAGTATAAGCCACCCTTCTAAACAGGCTCACAAGATTTCCGACATAGAACGGGTTTTGTTTACACAAGAAAGGACACAGGACAGATTCATATCCAAGTCCACAGGGTTGAAAAAGCTCCTTTCTTCTGATAGGCTTTCTTTCCCCCCCATTATGGATATGTGTAAAATTACCTTGACTGGAATGCTATTCTGGAGGCTAATTTGCTGTTCCTCATACACAGTATTCTACCTCCTGTGTGCTTTTGAATGTCCTTTCCCCTCTTCCTGCCTCCCTCAACCCTTCGGAATGTTTTGCCTTTTCGTTTCAACCTCTTGTAATTCCCTAGCTTTCTTCAAAGTTCATTTCAAGTGCTTCTACCTACATGGGGCCTTTTCTGATTCTTCCAGTTATTAGTACCCTCTTATCATTGATACGTGTGTGTGTGCGTGCGTGCGCACATGCGGGTGTATATACATACACATATCTATCTGCATATATCCATATATATTTTATATATTATGTCTACAAGAAAATGTAAAATTTCTGTTCTGTTTCATTTTTTGCTTTTTTTTTGGTATACCACTGCTAGGGCAAAATCCCATCTCACATATTGTCTGGCATGTAGTAGTTGTTTGTTGAAATGAAGTTAATTAATCTGGCTCTGGGAAAGGGGATGAGGGGAAATCAGGGCATTGCATTGTTACCTCACTCCCTCCCTCTGTCTGTCTACCTCTCTATCCATCTAGCTATCTGTTCCAGCCCCCTCACGTTTTGGTCTGTTTTAATCCTCAAACATTGATTCCTGACACATTGTTTCTCACCATGCTTTTTGAAGGGTCCTTTTCCCTGTCCCAACTACTTAAGACCTCGTGTTATGCTGCTGCTGTGTAACAACAGTAGAATATATGAAGGCAAGAAAAGAAGGCAATTATATTTAGGAAGTTATTCTGTGGTTTTCTATCACTGCATTTTCTCCAGAGAGTTTTTAGACTGTGGCAAGGAAAAGAACTGGTACAAAGTTAGCCAATATTCATTTTAAGCTGTAGCTGCTCTTGTTCACAGATCTTAGGCAGAGCTAACTTTCTAAATACATTACACCATCTGCCAAACCCTGTGATAAAATAAAAAAGTAAATATGATTAATGTATGGAATACGTAACACTTTTTCAACATAAGGTTAATGAATTTTTTTTTCTTTAGAATTCTACTGTATCTACTTTTGTTAACAGCTAATGCTTTAATGTATCATAAAACCATGAGGTGGGAATTCATGTTAGAGAGGCTCAGCTCTTTGTGGAGTATTCTAATTTTCCCCCTAAGAAGAAGGAATATTATTTTCCATTTGCAGAACTTTCACCTTTTATTATTCTCAAGTCCTAGATTTGGAGAATTATGGTATGTAAGGGAAAGGGAAGTGTTGATCAGAGGAGAACCAGAACCAGTATACTGACTAGAATATCACTGACAGAGGAGGATTTTGTTTGTTTGTTTGTTTGCTTTTTGGATTAGAGATGTCTCCTGATTATTGACTGACAGAGGTGCAGAAAAAGAAGTATCTTTCCTTGTGTTTTATAATGACAGATGGAAAAATTACTTAGTCTCTTTTGTGCATTTTCTCTATCTTTGACTTCTAAACCAGAAAATAACAAGTCAGGGGAGGAAAAAAATTGCCTCTTCATTCTCTATCCCTCTCATCAGTGGTGGTAATTTGCTGAAGCACATGGTAAGCTTCAGAGGGCTCCTAAACCTCCGGTTTCTCAATGAGTGAATGAATAAAGTTTGTTTCTAGGATCCTTACTAGCTGCATTGATTGGAGAAATGGAAATAATAACAACTCTGAGATACTACATCTAGTCATGTTGGCTAATATGACAAAACAGGAAAATGATAAATGCTAGAGAAGATGTGGGAAAATTGTTGGTGGAGCTGTGAACTGATCCAAACAATCTGGAGAGCAATTTGAAACCATGCCCAAAGGGCTATAAAAATGTGCATACCCTTTGACCCAGTTTCTTGACCCACTTCTAGGGCTGTATTCCAAAGAGTTCATACAAGTAGGAAAAGAACTCACATGTACAAAAATATTTATAGCAGCTCTTTTTGTGGTGGCAAAGAATTGGAAATCAAGGGGATGTCCATCAATTGGGGAATGGCTGAACAAATGGTTGTATATGAATGTAATGGAATACTATTGAATGTTAGAGGTTAAAATTTCTCAGCCCATAAGTTTTCTTGTGGGAGCAAGCTGGAGTTTTGGTTTTCCCCTTCCCCCTTCTTTACCACTGCCACATCAGCATTGGGCCTCTTCAGGAGTCTTGTGACCTCCACCCTTGTTTTCCATACCCTTATCAGCATTAGGCCCTTTAGGGGTTTGCAACCTCCACCCTTGCTGGTAACCTTTTTCCCTCCTTAGCTTTAGTGTTGTCCAAATAAGGACATGAACAATATCCTGGTTCCCTGTCCCACCTCCCAGACAATAGGGGATAGTGGCAGGCTTCTTTGTTATTTGCCATTGGGGAAGATCTCAGGCTCAGATTGTAAGCTAGTCTCCCAGCCAATGAGAGAAGGGACAGCAGTGGGTAGGGGGCTTGACTGTGTTAGGGTATAAGTTCATGTCCTGTCTTCTGTAACATACCTCCTTTCCCTGAACTTCCATGGAGAAGACCACCCTCTTCCTGAGGGAAAAGAGAATAAAAATTTCCTGTTTTTATCCTGAGAAACCTCTATGCTCTTGATTAAATTTTGAATGGGGTTTTTCACCCCACACACTATTGCACTATAAGAAATGAGGAGCAGACAGACTTCACAATAACCTGGAGAGACTTATATAAACTGATGCTGAGTGAAGAGAGCAGAACCAGGAGAATTTTGTGCAGTTACAGACACAGCATATCTATGATGACTGACTTTGATAGACTGGACTCCCCTCAGCTGCTGTGGCTAGCACAGTCTGGGCCTGGCTACCAGCTGAGGAAAATAAAGAGAAAGTGAAAGAAATCTTGCAGCTGAATAACAGAAAGAGACAGAGAGACAGGGATGTATTTTATAGTCTCTTTATTGCAGAGCTACTCCATACCAACCCAAGGATACAAGAAAATCATACAACTTATATTCTTTATTGCAGGGGTGACTACGTGACTTGGGTCTTGCCTTTCCCTGACCCCAGCCCAAGGCTAATCACTCATTAAGATCTTTATCCTAGAACCACCTCCAGAGGCACAACAAACCGGGAGTCCCAATCAGGACTTGCAAATTAACTTTCAGTACTTTCTTTAGATATTCAAGAAACAAATGAGAGCATCCACCCAACAAGATTATACTTTCCTTGCATATCTGCCTAATGACCTTGTAGAACTGGGGAGCTAGTGTGCCAAGACCCCAGAAAGTCTTGGCCCCCAACACTCAGCAATACAGTACTATAAGATAACTTCAAAGGACTCATGATGGAAAAGGCTATGCACATCCAGAGAAAAAAACTATAGAGCTTGAATGCAGATTGAAGCAAGGTACTTGTTCTCTCTTTTTGTTGTTGTTGTTTCTCCTTTCTCATTCGTTCCATTGTTTACAATTCTTCTTTACAACCTAATGTTTAATGTGACGATATTTGAAGAACCTATATCAGTTTGCATGCCACCATGGTGGGAAGAGAGGGAGGAGGAGAAAATTTGGAACTCAAGGCATAGTGGAACTGAATGTTGTAAACTAAAAACAAACAAACAAATAAACAAATAAATAGGTAGATAAATGAATGAATGAATGAATGAACAAATCAATCAATTAATCAATAAGACTTACCAGCTGCTAGGTTCTTGGGATGCAAATTCAAAAGCAAAGGTATTCCTTGTCCTCAAGGCATTTACAGTTTAATAGGTGAAGAAAACAGAAGGGAGTGGTGACCAAGGAGGAGTGTTTGGAAAGTCTTGGGATAATAATGGGAGCCATGGGGAAATACTTCTAATTATCCTATCGAGGAACAATGGTCATATTGTTTTACTTGGTTTTGTATCTGGAAAGCTGGGCTGAGGGAGTGTGGGCAAAGCTTCATGTTTGGTAGCAGGCAAGAAGATGGCCAGAATGTACAAAATAAAGCCTGGCTGAGGTCAGCTAGATAGAGTGAATCAAGTGAGTGAACCATTTACCATTCAAGACACCAAGGATCTCTCTTTGGGAGTTCCAGAGATGAAAGCATAAAATAAGGCAAAGTCTAGTTTAGACAGATTTCAGCAGGGTGGCAGGTAAGAAAGATGAGTGTTGTGTGGATTGTTATTGTCATTTTCAGTTGTGTCCAACTCTTTACAACACCATTCGTTTTGTTTTTTGTTTTGTTTTTGGATAAGGATACTGAAATGATTTGTTATTTCCTTTTTCAGTACATTTTACAGATGAGGTAACTGCCTGGGTTCACACACCCAATAAGTGTCTGAGGTCAGATTTGAACTCAGGAAGATGAATCTTCCTGACTCCTGGACCAACACTCTATCCACTGTGCCACCTAGTTGCCCATTTTGTAGGTAGTTATATGTTTTATTTGTACAGTTATATAGCCATATAACTTCAATGAGTGAAGATCCTTATAATATTTATAATATTCCCTTTCTGATTCTAACACACTTGAATGACTGGTGATAAATATCCATTGGAAGGGAAATCAAGGCAATGACTTCTACAAGACTTCTCTTTATTATACTACTATGTTAAAAAAATTTCTTAATGATTCAGAAGAGAAAAAAATAAAAATAAATACAAGAATTAAGATCAGAACTCTTTAGCAGGAAATTAAAAAGAGAAAAGAGAAAACAATTTAGAACTTGTGGAGAAGATCTACAAATAAGTAACAATTATATTAGCACATTTGGAACTCAACACATGGAGGTGGAAAGCAATCTGATAGAATATAATCAAAAGGCAGCAACTTTGGAAGAACACATGAATTCTATGCAACCCAAGGCAACTCTCTTTGAAGAATTAAGGCAGTGAGATAATAGCAAGATTGTAAAGGACCCAGAAAAATTTACGGTTAATTAAAAATCCTGGACATGATATTTTAGAAAATAACATAAGAAAATTATTTGCAAGTGTTGGAAAGAAAGGCAAAAGTACAGATCAATAGAATCCATATACTGTTAATTGAGAGTGACCTCTACTTTGAATCACCAAGAAATATAGTATTTAAACTTCAGAAATTCAAAGTCAAACAAATGTTCCTATCACACCAAAGAAAGCCTCTAACTACCATGGAACATCAGCTTGTATTACTAAAGATATCTTTTATTTGTGAGAAAACAAAAAGAAATTGAAATAAAATATAGAGAACACAAAGGTTTACACACTAAAATAACATATCCTGAGGTTGTTGTAATAATGGTTTATAAAATAAGAGAAACCATCAGCCAAAGAAGTGAATTATACTCATTATCATTATTGCAGAAGAATGCAAAGGTGTTGGAGCATTTAATATGCATATCATATATTTTAAAAAGATTAAAAAAAGAGTGAGCACAGTTAAGAAGAAAACTTAATCAATGAAATTTACACATACGTTTTGGGTGTTAGACAAAGTTAGACAAAGACAAAGTTAGGGTAGAACCATATAAAAACCTACTTTTTAGTTTCTCTAGAAAGTTGACTGAGGATGGTAACTTAAGTCTTAACTCTTGTTTAAATCAGATAATTACATACTCCACCTCTGAAACATTAGTGCTGGGACACAACCAAGGGAAATGTCATCTTCAATTGAAAGGGAAGCATTCTCTTTACTGTTCTATTCAGTTATGCAGTTATATTTTAGATAAAGATCTCTGAAAGGAGCCCCAGTGATTCTTATACTAGCAAGTAGTTTATAAAAAAATGTAATGTTAACTATAGCTTTACCTTGTTCAAGATTCATATAAATATTACTTGCAAACTTCTTGAGGCATAGACTGGGTAAGATACTAGAAAGACTAGAAACCAGTCTCTCCCTCTCTGTCTCTGTCACTGTCTCTCTGTCTCTGTCTCTTTCTCTCTCTCTGTCTGTCTGTCTCTCTCTCCTTCTGTCTATCTCTCTCCAAGCTAGAAATGCCTTGTATGTAGCTTAATAGCAATTTTAATAAAATTCTTTCAGTTAGACATACCTAAACTCAGAGTACACAAGTATTAGTGAAAGAACTTTGACCCTGGAGTTCCAAACCTGCCTCTGATCCTCCTTCAGCAATTCATTTATCCTCTTTTAAATTCCTTAAATGTAAAATTAGGGAAATAAAATCTAGATGTTATCTCAGATCTCTTGAAGCTCTAAACCCATGATTCCCTGATATAAGGAGACTGAAAGAGTCCATAGAAGTGAAGACTGAAGAATTGGATGATTTTTTCTTGAATAAAATCTAAATTTCCTCATATCTATCTATCTATCTATCTATCTATCTATCTATCTATCTATTTATCTATCTATCTATCTATCTGTTGGTCTGTTTATTGTCATGACCATTGTTATCATCTACCTATATTGGTGGATCAGGGATGGTCAATGGAAAGACTTATATGAGGAAAGAGGAGAGACAAGATAGGGAAATACATTCTTTCTTGAATTGAGAGAAAAGCTAAATTTTATTTTTCATCCCTAGGTCTTCCAGAGGTTTCTGGGGAAATAAGAGTCACATCCTAACAATGGGGAAAGATTACTCTGAAATTTCCTAGAAATGGGATTGGTTGGGATGGAATGGAGGTGATGCAACAGATTCCATTTTGAAAAGTAGGTATCTGACCTTCTCAGATCATTTCCTATCCTACATGAGGAACCCTGGGTATATCTGGTATTAAATGCATGTAGATGAAAAGGGCAAAAGATATGAAAAAGCTAGAAACAAAAAAATGAAATTTTCTCAAGTTAAGAAAGAGTGTTTCTCCCATTCTTTCCCTCCTCTTTCCTCATATAATAAGTATTTCTTGTGAACTTCCAAGGAAATAGAAGTCAATGTATAAAAGAATATATATTGAAGTATGTATATGTGTGTTCTGTTATTGTGTATTGTGTGGTATGGTAGATTTTATCTGTGTGCATGTGTATGGGTGTGTGCTTTGGTAGTACTAAGACAGGCTTAGGTTTAACTGGACAATAAAAATAATGAATAAAAATGAGGTAGGTTGCAATTCTGGATGTCTATAATTTGTTTAAGGCAGTTTAAGGATTAGTTTAAGGAAGTATAAGCAAAATCACAGAATCAAAATTTGACTCTCATTTCTGAACTTACCAAGAGAGTTACGAGGCCAAAGTATATTGTGGGCAATCAGCCTAGCTACTAAAGTTATTAAAGAGGTTAACTAGAGATGGTATAGGGAAAAAAGTCATTTGGCAAATGTTTCATGAGTAAGAATTGTCAGTGACTTCTATTAACTTGGTAGTATTTTACATGGAGTGTGGGAGAAAAACTACAGTAGAACAGGTGGTATTCAATCAGGCAATCATTGAAAAAGCATTCATTACACACCATATGCAGGAAAACCTCCATTCCATCCCAACCAATCCCATTTCTAGGAAATTTCAGAGTAATCTTTCCCCATTGTTAGGATGTGACTCTTATTTCCCCAGAAACCTCTGGAAGACCTAGGGATGAAAATAGTAAGAGTCACTGAACGAATCAAAAGTGAAAACAATTCACCAATTCACTTTCTCGAAGAGCTTATAATCTGGAATGGGTTTGGGGTGGGGACATAAAGGGCATGGCAGAGATATAAAACGTACATATTAAGAATATATAAAGTTGAGGTGGCTAGGTGGTGCAGTGAATAGAACACCTGCCCTGGAGTGAGGAGGACTTGAGTTGAAATACAGCCTCAGACACTTAACACAAAAACTAGCCATGTGACTTTGGGCAAGTCACTTAATCCCAACTTCCTTGCCTTCCCCACTCCAAAAAATAAAAAGAGGATATAAAGTAGATATAAAACAACTTCTATTTACTGCATACACATATGTACAGCTGTGTCTATATAATGTACTTTTGCATATACACATATAAGCACATATATGTACATACCACACATATGCATATATACACACATATGTATGTGTGTAATTGCTTGCATGTTGTTTTTCCCATTATAATTTGAGCTTCTTGATGCATGGATTTAATTTTTGCTTTTCTTTATGTTTACGACATTTAGCATACTACCTGGCATGTAATTAGCACTTAATAAATGCATATAAATAATGGTAACAATGCAATAAATTCAATAAATGTTGATTAAATACCTACTATGTACCAGGCACAGTGCCAAGTGCTGTGGATAGAAAAAGAGGTGAAAGATAGATCCTGTCCTCAGGGACCTTATCGTCATGATGATAGTCAAAAGGAGATTTTGGGGGGTAACATGTACAGGGTTCATAAAAAGCTTCTTGAAAAAATTTGTAATAGAGTTAAGCTTTGATGAAAACTGAGGATTCTAAGAAATTAAAGTGAAGAATAAATACATTTTCTGGGGTGGAGGACAGTCAAAATAATGGTACAGAGAGAGGAAATAGATTGTCATGTAAGAAAATTAATACAAGATCAGTTTGGCTAGGCTGCCGTCTGTGTGGTAGGTATTAATATTCAATAAGACTGGAAAAGCAGGTTGGGGCTAGATTAATTTAGATGCCCCAAAGTGATTTTATATTCAATACTAGAGGCAATTGAGAGCTACTGAAGTTTATTCAGTTGGGGAATCTATACTTTAGGAAAATCACTTTGGTAGCTTTATAAAAGACAACATGGAGGAGAGAAACATGATATAAGGGGATCTATGGGTTATTTAAATATTCTAGCTGTAGGTAATGAGTGTAAATGGTGCATGTGTTTATATGACTAGAGAGAATGAATGGAGGTTTTTAGAAGTAGAAATAACAAGATTTGATAATTGAATGGAGAGGTGATTGAGCTTTTAGAGTTGAGGATGATAAGTGATGTGAACGACCTGAAGGGTGGTGGTATCATTGAAAGAAAACCAGAAATTTAGTTTAGGAATTTTAGAAGAGTACCAGAGTACTCTTTTTTTTTTTTTTTTTTTTTTTGCTTTTTGGAGGTGGGGCAGGGCAATTAGGCTTAAGTGACTTGCCTAAGGTCACACGGCTAGTAAGTGTGTCAAGTATCTGAAGTTGGATTTGAAATCAGGTCCTCCTGACTTCAGGACCAGTGCTCTATTCACTGCGCCACCTACACACCCCAAGAACACTCTTTAAGAAAAGTAACTTTTGCGGTTTAGAAATCATGAATGAATTCAACCATGGAGCTAAGATCAGAAAAATATAACGTAATGGTAATGGAATTTGGAGATGCCCCTGAATTGACTTGGGTTTTGGGTTGAGTGTTAAGACCCAGAGCTTGTGAATCCCACTTGTGGGATGGACTTGTTGATGTGAAGAGACAGGTTTGAACTGGGAGGAGCCATGAATTGGGAGAAAGGCCCAAGCCAAGAGAAGGCCAGAATAAGAAGTACTTTTGGGAGAGCAGGATCCAGCATCATGAAACCTGAGTTGCTGTCGAGAGCCCATTGGAGCTGCCCAGGACTTTTGAGGACTACCACCTGGAGCTGCTGAGAACTGAGGAGGCATGGCTGTGATGCCAGTATTTTGTCTGTCTGTTTTGATGTTGTTTTGCCAGATTAACCTGATGGTGAAGGACAGTGTTGCTGTTGTAGAGGTCCTGGAACCTGGCTGTTGGTGCAGAAGCCCTGAAGAATGGCTTTCTTGTTGTATGTTCACAGAAATCCTGGAAGAAGGCCTTGCTGATATTTTCAGGGGTTCTGAAACTGTTCTACAGGCAGAGGGTGACTTGATGAGGACACTTGCTATGGCTTTGTTGAGCCTTGTCTCCCCAGGAACTGAGATTGCTGAGGGCTTGCCTCCAGTGAAGATGAAAGAAGGGCCATTCCTCGGGTATTCAATGCTGAGACATTATCTTGACCTTTTTATGGCTTAAGGGTGGATGGCCTTTTGTATTCTCCTGTTCCCTTTTGAGAAAGTGCTTGGTGTTAATGGATGGTATTGTAATTACCTTGAGTCCAGGGGTGAGAAATATTTGGCCTTTTCATGATGACTGAGAACTCTATCTCCATTTGAGAAGAGACTTAAATGAATGTGCCCTCTAGGGGTGGAGTAGTTTGATCTCCATTTGAGAAGAGACTTTGACTGACCTGGATTGAATTGAGAACTTACTTGTGAAATGTATGAGTTATATTGTATTTTGACTTTCTCTGTTCTGTGAATGATTGCTGAATAAATGGGGTTTGCTATGCTGGTAATCCAAACCTTGGAAGATGCCTTTGCTTGGCATTAGTAAACCATTATGTTTTATACCTTTTTGTGTTTGGGTGACATGGACTTGAGAGGTACTCTTTCTTGCATTGAATCATTTTGACAGGTTCACCCTTGACAGGTTCTGTGTATTGGTTACTTTTTTTTTCCTTGGGGGTGAGGGGAGGAAGGCAAAGCAATTGGGGTAAAGTGACTTGCCCAAGGTCACATGGCTAATAACTGTTAAGTGTCTGAGACCGGAATTAAAATCAGGTCGTCCTGATTCCAGGGCCAGCACCCTATTCACTGTGCCACCTAGCCACTTCATGGTTACTTCTTAAATAAGCAAATGTATCTGTGATCTCATCAAAGTGCATAGTCCTTTCCATTATGTAACTCATCCATACCCACCTACCTTGTCTGGCTCTTGCCCATATTTTCCCATTAATCCATCACAAGGGATCAACCCAACATTCTAGAAACCTTCTTACCTCTCAACCTGTGAGGATGCTGTATTTTCTGTCCATCTTAAATATCTCTTTCTTGCCATAAAATTGTTCTGTCTTTTATTTTTTAATCTTACAGCTATTGTACTAAATCTTTTGTTAAGGTTCTTCTCATTCTATACACATAATTCAGTGTAGTAAGATTACATTTTGCCAGTGGAAGTAAGCATCACTGGACTAGACAGCTCTCACAAAATGAGGAGTCAGCTTTGACAAAAGGTTTTCAATAAATCACTTTGTTGTACAAAGACTTCCTCCCTCCTACTGTCTGTCTTGTTAAATAATACAAAGGCACATACAACTTAGTCAGGTAATATTAATCTTCAAACACAGAAATGGTAACAAAAACGCAAGGCCCTAGTTCATGAAGTAATTATAGATGACGTTTCTATAGCCCACTTCTTACAATGGCCTTGTGAGTTTGAAAATGCGAAGATTATTTTCCCTATTTGACAGATGGAATTTAGAGAAGGGAAAAGACTTGCGTCAGGTCAAACAACTATTCTGAGTCAAAGGCCGGGCTTCAAATTCTGACTCTTTGACTCCTAGAAACTAGTCCAAGTGCCTATGTACTATACAACAAACATCCTAATCTGATCCAGCTGTTTAAATAACATCATATTTCAAAAGTGTGACCAAGGGAGAAGAAAGGGAAGTGGCGTAGGTGGCCAATGGAGCACCACTCACGGGCAGCCTTGAGACTTTGCATGTGCACTATCCTCACACTGAAAGAGAGATGCCCAAGATCTACTGATCAATAGTAAAGTACAGTCATGCAGTACATTTTCACTGAGGTTGTCAAAACAACTCAGTCGGCAATTAAATACATCTTAGAAATGGAATTACTGTAGCACAAACACGTTAAATAACATATCCGCGCTCAATTATAGTGAGTTAGTGAACGAAAACGAAATATATTTCTTTTCTTTTTTTTTTTTTTTACATTTATAGTCAATACTGCCTTTGCCTTTGAATGGGAAAATGTTCACATTGTTGCTAAAATGCCTGGTCTCGCTTTTAGGAATGGAATATATTCTTCTCTTTTAGGGTCTTACATTAACTCTTCTTTCACTTCCCTAATATTTATTAAATGTGGAAAAAATCACAGCAAATATACTGATTAGGTTCTGAAAAACTTCATATAGAAATGAAACACATGCCAAAAAACCCCATTCCACCTCTAAATTCTGGGTTATTAAGATGTCAGGATTAAACAGAGCAAATTTTTGGCTCCCAGGGAGCTTAGAGTCTATAAGGAGATACATATACAAAAAAAAAATTCAAGAATAAGTAATATAAAAGTGATGGATGACATTTTGGAAATTTCCCAATGTTTTTAATGATTCTAATTCCTCGGCCTGGGGCATCTTTGACATCTTTTTAATGCAAACTCCCTCCCAGAACAAAATCGGTGGTTGCGAATCTAGAAGCATCACAATTTCCAAGGAATAAAGATGCAGGTGAACCAAAAATCAATGGAGATGTACAGTACCTTCTCAATGATCCGCACTCAAGAACAGATGTAAAGGATAGCATTGGGTAAATGCATAATCAGAAAGGCTGGTATGTTGGTCATATGACGCTATATAGTATAGCATATGGGTAGCCCAGGTGCTTCCATATAATCTTTAAGATGGAAAACACACGAACAACTAGAGGAATGTAGAACATGGAGAAGCATACTGGATGAAGAAGGAAGAAATGCTGATACTGATGTGTCTGATGATATTTTGAAGTTTGGCCTAAGTAGTAGACCTGAAGAACTCAGCTTTTTGATGATCCCAAGTCAATTTAAAATCTTAGCATCTTGATAAAACAAATGCCTTCTAGCCAATTTTTCATATTATATGGTTATCAATGACTGCACTTAGAAAAGTCATTCAGGCCATTGCTTATGTATTAGTACCAAACACGTTGATATTTAAGTCAAACATAAAAAATAGGAGGGTTAGGCATCTTAGGCATTTCCCTTTTTCAACCTTTTTCTTGGCAAGAGTTTAAATTCTTTATGCAGCCAAAAATCCTTCAAGCTGGTTTGAGAGACCTAGTAAAGATGATTCTTAGATTTTCTAGAAAAAATATGTTAGCATGTAACTAGACTGACTGTCTTACCCCACCATTCCCTCAAATCTTAACTTTCTTTGGGAAAATTTAGAACCTAGTCCTTACGGTGTTATTGGAAATGCTAAAATTGTGCATATTTTAATGATAGTTCAGTGTATAAACTTTGGTAATACATAGATTGAAATATAGAATAGTGTACAAGAAAAACAATGTTCAATGATTGGATTATTATTATAATATGACAAATGTTACATAAGGTAAGCTTAAGGATTAAATTGTGACTGAATAGGGGCTGAACCTGACATTTCATTTGGCTTAGGGAACTTCATGGTGAAAGACAAAAAAACAAAAACTCACTCTGCTAGTGCAATTCTGCATTATCATATGAGTTAGAATCTCATACAATTGCAGAGCAGTGAAAGGTTGGACAAGTTGCCCAGTCTACTTTAGAAAGAGTATCTCATCATTAGTGACTAAAAGGAAGGAAAAAAGGATGTTGCTAATAACTATTAAGAGATAGAAATGATGAGCTGAAGGACTTCATGTCAGATGGCCTCATTTGTTCAGTGAAGTAGGCTGCCTCAGTTATCTGCTGTAAATAATTGGAATGTGACTGGCTAATAATGAGAAGAGAAGCAAACAAAAAAACGTCTGGAAGATTTGTTGTGGAGAATGACATGAAATTACAATGGAAATCACAAGATCATAGACTTAGAGATGGAATGGACCTTCGAAATCGTTAAGATCAAACCTCCATTTTACAGACGAGGAGACTGAGGATTATAGAGGTAAAAAACACTTGTCCAAGGTCTCACAAATATGAAGTTACAAACCTGTGATTTGAACCCAGGTTTTCTGACTCCACATTGGAGAGCAGAGTAGAAGCATGTCTGGCAGCATTGACAGCCTGCCTAAGATTACTTATCAGGAACCTATAGTGGTTGAAATACATTTCTTTATTTTCTCTAATGATTCTTAGTAGTAGTACAAAAATTGGATTATGGGAACATCTTATCCAGGCATTAGGATTCATAGGTCAGGAATGGTAGAAAATCAAGAAGTCAGAGGACTTTAGGGTAAAACAATTTAAGTTTTATACCATTTCTCTATTACTTTAGTTTTATGCATATCAAGTTCATTCTTGTTTCATTTTATATGTAAGAGCAAACCACCAACAATTAAATACTGGAATATCATGATTGCATTCTGCAACTGAAGCCATACTCAGAGAAACTCAGTTTTGTAGGTCCAGCAAATGAGGAGGATGGGGAAAATATGTTCACATAACTGCTGAGTGGTAAGGTAGGTAGGCATAGGAGTATTTCAAGGAAATAGTGAATCCTAGTATTCATGAGAATGTCCATTATTTACTATAGTAGACAGACTACCCAGACACCTTACTATAAGCAAAAATCCAAGCTAGTCTTTTAGGGTATGATTGATCCTTATAAGTAACATTCATATTAGGAAAAAGTAAAGTAGGCTACATGTATAGCTGTATAGGAAAAGGATCATAGATTCACATTTAATGAAAGCAATAAACAAAGCAAAAATTTTATTCCTAGAGTAGACTTGGCAATCAGAGACAGTGTGGAACAGTGGAAAGAATGATTGGTATGGAATTATATGACCCACTTTCAAATTCCATTTCTACTGCTTGCTATTAAAAGTCAACAACTATTTAAGTGTCTAATACATGCCAGGGACTATTCTACGTTCAGAGGACATGAAAAGAGGCAAAAAAATCCCCAAAAACCCCAGAGCAAAATTAACCACTAACAGTGTCTACTCTCAAGGACCTCCTATTCCCTGGTAGAAACATTTAAAAAAACTATGCAAATAAGGTCTGCAGAGACCTTGAGACTAGAGAGTCTAAAATGGAGATAATCTAAAAGGGAAGTGATTAGGTTTAAGGAAGATGAGGAAGATGAGGAAAGGCTTCTTGAAAAAGATAGGACTTTATCTGAGAGCTGAAGGAAACTAGGGAAACATACTACCCTATATGACTTTGGGCAATTGATCTAACCTTGTTGTGCCTCAGTTACCTCATCTGAAAAATATGAGAGTTAGACTAGATGACCTTAAAGGTCCTTTCCAATTCTAAGATCTAGGAGCTATAATTCCTGTAGCACCAGATTATAATGATAGAAAATGGAAGAGACAGATATACACATTTTCTGATACACACAGTACATTTTAAAATTGTCATTCTCTCTGATGTTTAACAGATATTTATTGGTGGATGATTACAGGATTGGGAGAATTTCCTTTTCTATTTCATGCAACATATTCCCATTCTTCCCCTTTACTCCTTCCTATTTCCTTTGTCTCTTTCATGTGATATAACATGTGTACTTTCTCAATCCATTCTCCTATATCCTGAAAGAAAAAAAAACTTTACTGGAACTGTTGATTCTCTTTGGCTTATCTCATATTTCCCTTATATTATATCATCCTTCCCTTCCCCCTCTCTTTTACAGAAAACTCCTAGAAATAGCTGCCAACAGCCACTTCCTCACTTCCACTTCTCAATCCCTTACAGTCTAGTTCCTAGACCCCACCATTCAAATTAAATTACTCTCTTCAAGATTGCCAACAATCTGTAATTTCCA
>CM053600.1:18176826-18301254 GCA_028646575.1 Pseudocheirus occidentalis | reverse complement strand
ACCACTTGTTTAGCCATTCCCCAATTGATGGGCATCCTCTTAATTTCCAATTTTTTGCCACCATAAAGAGAGCTGCAATAAATATTTTTGTTCATAAGGGTCTTCCTCCCACTTCTATGATCTCTTTGGGATACAGTGGTATTACTGGGTCAAAGGGTATGCAATTATTTATAGCCTTTTGGGCATAGTTCCAGATTGCTCTCCAGAATGGTTCAATATTTAGAGTTTTCTTGACAAAGATACTGCAGAGGTTTGACTTTTCCTCCTTCAACTCTTTTTACAGATGAGGAAACTAAGGTTCAGGGTCACACAACTAATAGGTTTCTAGGTCAGATTTGAACCCAGGAAGCTTCCTGACTCCAAAATCTACATTGCTATGGTCATTATTTACATTATTCTTCTGGATTTGTTTAATTTACTTTGCAACAGTTCATTTATGTTTTCTCATTTTTTAAAATGCAACTTTTAACTCAAATCACAAACAGCTCAATGTCTATTTGCCATAATATATACAATTTAGTTTGTGACTTAAAGAAATATTAACATATAAAAAGAAGTCAAATACCCTTTCCCCTGAACTTCAGCAATAAGCCATGGCTTCATTTAACTTTGGTTTTTCTTAGAGTATTAAGTAAAAAACAATGTTCATTTACATAAATATTTTGATGAGCTTGAAGTTGCTCAGAGATTATGTTCAGCTCTAATTTGATTTCTGACATTCAGTTTTGAAATGAAAAGCCCCTGCAGTTCCCTTTTCCTGTTATCATTAATTATTTTTGTTACTTCTAATTTCCTTAATGAAAGAACCATATATTTGAATGTGCTCTGTTAATTTCAGTGACAAATTCTATTCTTCACTGAAAGAAAAAAAAAAGATTATATGCATTGAATAGAGTATGTGCATGTGCATGTACATATAGGAGTATAACTTTAGAACTGAACAGCAATTTAGGGAGCATTTTTGTATCCCCCACAATGCCTAGTACATAATGATGTTTTTAAAAATTCTTGTTGATTGACATATAAGTTGAAAATGTAGTGGTACAGTGATGGATTTATGAGTCATGTTAGCCTACGCTTGAAATTTACCTTGTGTACTTTACTTCTTTTGATGCTGGGAAGTGACTTTTCTTCTCTGAACCTCAGTTTATTTGTCCATAAATTGAGTAATTGGCACCAGATGCCCTCAGAGATCTACTCAAACCTGAAATCTTGTGGTGTGATGGTGATAACAGAGACATAGTAGAATGAGAAGGATTGGAGAAGCTTTTCCAGTTTTAATGGCATACACTCAATATGCGTGAAAATAGGAATGTACCATGTTATTCTACCTCACAAGCACACCAAGTCCTCCATAGAAACCTTCTAATGTGACTAAAAATGACAGAGGATAAAACATCTGGCAGGGGATGGTATAAATTAAGAATCTTGGAAAAATTCTATGGAGGACATGGGGAGCAGCGAGGCAGGTGGATGTGTTTTAGCACATGATTGGGCTTTGACAAATAAGGAGTCAAAGTTCAGTCCAATTCATGGTCAAACTAGTACGCTATTTCCATCTCTCTGCTCCATAGTTCATGTGTGTGTGTGTGTGTGTGTGTGTGTGTGTGTGTGTGTGGTATTTATCTTTATAAATACTGTTAGGTAACACAGTGAATAGAGTGCTGGATCTGGAGTAAGAAAGATTAATCTTCATGAGTTCAAATCTGGCCTCAGACTGTGTGTGTGACCCTGGGCAAGTCACTTAATCCCATTTGCCTGTTTCCTCATTTGTAAAATGAACTGGAGAAAGAAAAGGCAAACTGTTGCAATATCTTTGCCAAGAAACCCCCAAATGATAAAACCCTATGAAGAATCAGGTGCAATTCAGAAAATGACTTAACAGCAACATGTTTATAAATCCCCTTTATATTCATGTTTCCCTTTTGTCTCAGACTATGGGCAGGAATGAGTTTGTACCAGTGGTTATTCCTACATGTAGGAAAGTGCTCTTGAAGTATGGATACCAATACTTCCATGTTTTTTTGTTTGTTTGAATATTTGGGGTTTTTTGATCTGTGTTATCATGGCAAAACTTATTTCCATTAGGGTTCTGAGCATTTTCTTGCTTGTTATTCTAGGATACTAGAGACCTTCTTATTGAATGCTAATATGGCTTCGATATTCCTCAGGTTCCCAAAAGGGGACACAGGGCAACTCATCTTTCTGGTTGGGCCCTTTTTCATATGCTTCATTTCTAGTGTTTCTTATTGAAGTGGTCTATAGTCCCATACCCTCTATAATAATAATCAGTTTGGGAATAAAGTAACTGTCCATAAAAGTTCTATGGGCAGGGTAGGTCACTGGCTACTGAGAGAACAATTTTCTTTTGGAGTAGCTCCAGAAAATTACTCAACTCCATTGCTGTTAGAGATGGGTTTTGAAACAATTCCAGCCTGGGCCTCGGTGACATTTCCGTGTTGCCAGACTTGCTTAGTAACTTCTGAACTAGCACGTCACACTACTCATTGATAGCCTTAAAGACTTTGGCTAGGATAAAATGTACAGTGCAAAGGCCTTGATGTTGTTCTCTGAACTTGATTATGAGAATGATTGCAGTAAAATTCCACAAATTCCTTGTTGTCCCACATAGAATGAAAAACCATTTTTGTGACTATTTACAGATTCTCATTAAAGGGGTCATCAGATAGTCTGATTTTTAAAGAATTCATTCACAATCTATTTAGTCCTATTACTGAACAGAAAACCCTTATTCCGATGATACTTCTTGGTCATCATTATGAACATAATTTGTGACGGTGGTGTCATCGTGTAGAAGAAGACTTTTGGAGAATGGAATTTTATTGTGACTAATATCATAAATAAAAATCAGAATTCTGGTATGAAAATAGTGTTATAACATTAGAAAGTTCAGTTTTATTAGGTTAACATATAAGAATTCTTTGGATGGATGATACCTCATGTTGGTTTTTAATTAGACAGATAATAAAACTCGTTTCATGCATATTTAAAGATTTAAATCTTGTTGCGTATCATAATGTACAGAGGCATTATTTGAATGAGAATCATAAAGGCCTGAATTTAAATCCAATTTACTAGCTTTGTCATTTGGGCAAGTGACTTAACCTCATTAAGCTTGAGTTACATCAACTGAAAAATGGAGTTGAATGATTTCAGCTCTAATTCTTTGACCTTATGAGCAAAGAAAGTTGTCAAGTCGGAATGTTACCCTTCAAGGGCAGAAAATTCCTTAATATAATGAAACAGTGGTAACCACAGATCTTTAGCTGGGTAACCTAGGCAAGAAGTTTTGAGTTGAGCTAGGGTTAGCCTATAAGGTTTTTGGGTGGTTGTTGTTTTTGTTGTTTTAATAATGTAGGAAGCTCTGTAAGCATAATTATCAAGAAGAATTTCTCAGGGCTATTGCTGAAATTAAATGGCATAGTAAGATGATAATTTTCCTGTTAGCACTAATTAGGAAAATAATAATTTCCGTAATAAAACAGGTCAGACAATACTACATAGGTATTTAAAAATAATGAATTCACCTAAGTTGGCTATGACAAAATTCCTAATGCTAATATGTTAGCATAATAATCCAAAGTCTCTCCCCCTTGAACTGGTTTGGCCCCCACCATTGTCTGTCCTCTCCAGTTAGCCTCCAGCAACTTCCCTCCCTTAATCACTTATTACTGAAGTCTGACCTCATCTGACTCCTCCTGAAGACCCTCCCCAAACTCCTCTTCTAGACCACCCCTAGATTCTTCCCACAACCTTTCTGTACATAAGACCCCCATCTCCTCTCCTTGTGGTGAGAGTGCCATAGAATGACCTAGCACAGACTTGCTCTTTGAAGGCCAGAGAATTAATTATAGCACAGACTTAGTCTGCATCAGATGATTCAGACCTGCTTGCCCAATGCAAGCATCACAGATACTGAGGAGGCTCCTTCAGAGTCTACCCAACATGGTGAACTTGTAATAAACTTTACTTTTCTTTGGCTGAGAGAAGACTTGAGTCAAATTCATTTGGCAGGACCCAGTGCGTTGGTATTTTGGGGTCTCCACCAACCCTAACCCTATGACACATCATTTTTATGGTTCCCTGATACTGTGAGAAACTGCTAATTTAAAGCTCTTCTTCAGCTGGGACTGGAAAGTACGTAAGCCTTTCTTTCCCTATTGCCTTCTTATTCTCCAAGTACCTTGGAGGTGTGTTTTTTGGGGTCTGACCTCTCAGGTCCCATTAGGTCAGACAGTTAGGAAGCTGTCTAGTACCTAGCCTGACCTCCCAGGCTCTTGGTCCTGTTATGAACATGGGCTCAGCTTCTGAAGAACAGAGGACAAGGAGAGATACCCCATCAGGAAGTTGCTGGAGGCTACTTGGAACTGACAGACCATGGTGGGCCATGGTTCAGGGGTGGAACAGGAGGATCAAGGGTGGGAAATTGCTGGGCAGAGGAGGGCTAAAGACTTGGACAGAGCCACAACTTAAGGCCCATTGCCTTAGGCAAATTCCTCAGGTAGGAAGATTCAAGGAGGGCTCAAGGGGGCTCCCAGAGCCTGCACCTCATCAAAGTTTCCCTATTGTGAAACATAAAATTTAGATGGCTTCAGCATCCTCTAGGCCTAAGTTTAGAAGTCATGTGACCTTACAGGAACCTAACTTAGACCAATGGAGACCCTCCCCAGGGCCACTCCAGCACAAGATGTGCCAAATAATAACAGAACTGCTTTCCTGGCCTTGCATTGGCCTCCCACATGTTTCCATGTTTTGTCTCCAAGACAGTTTCTCATGCTTAGATTGTGAGTCCACCTCACCACCAATGGGAGTGAAGACCAGTTTGGGTTGAGGTGTCTGTGTTAGAGAGTATATAACCATGGGCTTGCTTTCACATATTGCTCTTCCTGGAAGATGTCATTTGAGTGACAGGGGCAGGGCTCTTTCTCATGAGAAAGAATAAAGACCTTTTCTGATCTCAGACTCAGACTCCAAACTCTTCCATCTCACACGTTATAGTTTGTACCTTCCCTGGCACAGGACTGAAGAACAATATTTTTACATCTGTGGGCAGACATCAGAATATGACCCTAGTGAAGTGTTAATGTATGGTGTAAAAAGTTCATTTTTAGACAGGTTGATTAGTTTATTGTAATGGAAAGAGTGCATGACTTGGAGTTAGGAGACTTGAGTTTGAAACCAATGTCTAGCAAACACTTAATAGCTATCTGATTGTAAGCAATCAACTTAAAGTCAGCTTCGCACATAAAATGAGGGTCTATGCATCATCAGACATTTATTAAAATCCTACTACATGCCAGGAACTGCCCTTGGGATGCAAATATTGAATAAAACATACTCAAGCTATTATGTTTGAGGAGCTTACCTTCTATCTGGGGAGATAACATGTATTCATATAAAGATCTATCTGATAGATTCAAAGAAAATACTAGGTATCTGTGGAGGAGATTGTGGGAATAACCTTAATGAAGCTAGAATGTCAGCGTTAGAGCCAGGAAGACCTGGGTTCATATCTAGACTAAGGTACTAACTGTGACCCTGGGCAAGTCAATTATCCCTCTTGACCTCATTTGTCTTATCTTTTAAAACAGGGATAATAACAGCACCTACTTCATAGGATCCTTGTTAGAATTGAAGGATATGTAAGTTCTTTGTAAACTATAAAACACTATATAAACAACGACAGATTTCATTGTAATTTTGTAAAAGGTGGCATTTAAAATGAACCTTGGGAAAAAATAGGGATTATAAGAGGTAGAAATAAAGACAAGAGTGCAGTTAAATTATAGGGATTGTAAAGGTTCCATGAATGTGGAACAGCAAGAAATCCAAGTTTGGCTGGGTCAAAAGGTACATAAATTAGAGTAATATATGATGGGACGGGAAGAAAATAGTTGGAGCCAGATTATGAAGAGCTTGGAGTTCTAGGAAGATGAGTTTATATTTGGTCCCAGGGGTCATAGGGAGCCATTGGAGTTTATTGAGCAAAGTCTTGGTCAAACTTTGCCTTAAACATATCATTTTGGCGGTAGTGGGGATAGATTATGGAAGAGAGAAGTTTTGAAGCTCTGAGAGCAATCAGAAAGCTGTTGCACTAATCCAGATGAGACATGATGAAAGCTTAAACTGGCTAGTGGGAGCTGGGTAGAAGAGTTGGATAGGGTTAATTTGTATGTAATAAGCCTTGACAACTGATTAATATATATGATGAGAGCACCTGAAGAATAGATCATGACTCAATCCCACATAAGATTGCGAAACATCACTAAAAGGAAGAGCAATCTATTTTCATTAGTTGTAATTAAATATGAACTAACATAAAGCTCTAACATAACTCTAACAAGCTCTAGCATAAATATGAACCGTTATATTCTCTCTCTCTCTTTTTTTTTTTTGAGGTGGGAAGGCAGGGCAGTTGGGGTTAAGTAACTTGCCCAAGGTCACATGACTATTAAGTGTTAAGTGTCTGAGGTCAGATTTGAACTCAAAACCTCTTGACTCCAGGGCCTCTGCTTCATTCGTTGAGCCACCTAATTTAATCTTTTTGTTCCATTGTAAGTTCCAAGCTGCCTCCCTCCCTCCCCACCCTGCACTAGAGACCACCATTTGACCCAGATACATATATGTGTCTGTGATTACATTATATACACATATGTATGTAAAACCACACTATGTATATTTCTGCTTATCAGTTCTTTTTGTCTAGAAGTGGGTAGCATCTTCCTTCATAAGTCCTTTGTAGCTGATCTGAATATTTATAGTACTCAGAAAAGTTGTTTATAGTGATTCTTGTGATATTGCTGTCAACTGTATCCAGTGTTTTCTTAGTTCTACTCATTTCATTCTTTATTATTCATTCAAGTTTTTACATGCTTTTTTCTAAAATTAACCTGCTCTTAGAGTGCTATTGCAGCACAATCATATACCACAGCTTGTTTAGCCATTGCTCAGTTAATGGATATCTAGTCAATATCCAGTCGTTTGCCACCACAAAGAGAGCTGCTATAAATATTTTAGAACATAAAAGTTCTTTTCCTTTTTCCCTGATCACTTTGGGAAACAGACCTAATAGTGGTATTGCTGGGTCAAAGGATACATAGTTTTATAACATTTTGGGCAGAATTCCAGACTGCCCTCCAAAATGGTTGGATCAGTTTACGTTTCTAACAGCAGTGTATGTGTCCCAATTTTTCCACATCCCATCCAACATTTGCCATTTTCCCTTTCTATTATTTTAACCAAACTGGTAAGTGAAATATCTCAAAGTTCTTTTAATTTGAATTTCTCCGATTTAGAGCATTTTTTTCATATAATTTATGTATGTCTTTGATTTCTTCATTCAAAAATGGCCTGTTCATATTCTTTGAACAATTATTAATGTAAAATAACTCATTCTTATAAATTTGACAAAGTTCTCTATTTGAAATATGAAATTTTTATCTAAAAATTATCTATAAAACATTTTCCCCTAGTTTTCTGTTTTCCTTCTAATGTTGAGTACATTGTTTTTTTTTCTACAAAACTTTCAGATTTAAGGTAATCAAAATGATCCATTTGACATCTCACAGTGTTCTCTATCTCTTGTTTATTTGCCATATTCTTAATAAATGATACACTGTAAGTATAGAGGAAATTCTGATAATGGTCCTGCAATTTCACATATGTTAAAAATTCTCAAAAATTTAATAGAGATAACTCCTTGTTTGACAAATTACTTGAAACAACTTTAAATCTTGGTGACTATATAAAATATACCTTAATGTACATACACTTACATATGTTTAATTAAGAAAGTAATTAATCATTATGGTTATTATTAAACAAAACATTTTTTCAGCCCCCATCTGCTCATGATCTCTGTTGCAAACTAGACAAAATGAATTAAACATGTTTGATTTTTACCCTTTAATTATTGTTTAACTGCAGAGTATCAGAATCTGTATGTGTTTTTTGGCTCTGAGTTTCATGAATTAGGTTTTGGCTTATAGGAGAGAAGTGTCACTCACTACTTGAATTGGGAAGATGTGGCAAAGGGTTTGTGCAAGCTGGTGCAAGTCAAAATGGGGGAAATTGCCCTGTAGCTAGAGTATACAGAAAGTGTTTATATTGATCTTGCATCAAGGGAAAGAAGAAGAAAAATCAATCTTTTAACGATTTCATGTTCAGCCACGATGTTGATAAGACTGAAATTTGGTGACTACGTAGCTTAGTAAAGTAGGGTTGACCTGCTGGATTTCGTTAGGGAATAGTGTCCCACCAGACACCTAGGACAAAATAATCTGCATACCATAAAGACTATTTACATAAGCCTTATATAAGGCAACGATGTCTCTGGTTTTTCCCAAACTTTGGCAGTCTGGCAAAGAATGTAGGCGGTCTGGACAAAACTGGAGAACTAAAGGCAGGTCACTTCTTTAAAACAGTGTTTCAGAAGATTGCAGGTGAAAGCAGAAGATAGCAAATGTCATTGTGAAGCTATCAATTAGGGGATGGACAGGGTGGGTATAGGTATGTATAGGTCTATTTTAAATAGTCTCAGGTATTGAATAGTATACCAAAAAGTGGTGTACCCATTCACTTTGGAGGGGCATGAGTTGGGGCAGGGGAAAGTTTGGCAGGGACAATTTGAAGGGACTCACGGTTTGTTAATTTCTCCTTTCTCCAGGATCCTGTTCAGCTGATCTGTCAGCTCAGAGTGATTACAGTGCTCTTCATCTCATTCATTTTCACCTCATTGCTCTGACTTTTCTATCAATCATATTCTAATGGTTACTGGTTATTTTCTGTTAGCGTTTGAAAGGTCTTTGAACAAGGGAGAGATCCCAGAGTGACTTCTTTTAGTTTTAAGTGTTTCTGTGTATGATGACAAAGACAGGAGTGAGCATGAGGGATGAAGAAAAGATAAACATGTTTATGTGGACAGAGTGTGGGGATAAGATAGGAGGGGAAAAGAGCAGTAGCTAAGAACATTGGACACTAAAATATTTACTAAGGGAAAAGGACACTGAGCGTGTGTGTGTTTTCTGCTTCTTTTTTTTCCCTGCCTTTCCTTTTGCTGACCTTGGCCTAGCTTTCATTTACACAGGATTCATTAATAATTAGCCAAATCAAGGGCTATGACATTATGAAGAGCAGGATGGATTGGGTGTCTGGAGACCTGGAGTTTGAAGCTTAGCTGTGTTGTCATGTCACTTAGGCAAGTCCATTAATCTCTCTGGTTTTCAGTTTTTTCATTTACATAATGAGTATATCGGACCAAATTATCTCTGTCTCCCCCAAAGCCAAATCTTGTGATCTATAATATTGAGTAACTACATGGACCATCTGGTCCAACACCCTTAATTTGTAGATGAGAATCCTATGGCCAAGGGAATTTAAGGGATTTTCCCAAGATCACAAAGATATTAAATATCAGTGGTAAAATTTGAACCTGGGTTTTTTGACTACAGATTCACTGATTTTTTTTTCTTTTGTGACATGATGTCTCCCTAGTTTTATATCTCCTTTGAAAGTATTTTAAAAATAGATGAAACGTTGAATATGACAGAATCTTAAGAGGTCATTAGTGTTCATCAGTCAGGTAATAGGTCAACCTTCCTAATGCTGTGACCCTTTAATACTGTTCCTCATATTGTGGTGACCCCCAGTCATAAAATTATTTTTGTTGCAACTTCATAACTAATTTTGCTACTCTTATGAATCTATCTCATATGCAAGATATATTTTCATTATTACAAATTGAACATAACCCACAGATTGAGAACTGCTGTAATAGATAATCTAGCCATAAAATACAGTTGTTTTATGTATTTTTCATTAATTCTAAGGCAGTGGTTCTCAACCTGTGGGGTGCGACCCCATTGTGGGTCGAATGGGTCTCCTAAGACCATCGGAAAAAACATATTTCCAATGGTTTTAGGAAGTGATTCGCTGCTTCTCTATCTGTCTTCAGGTGAGTCTGCCCACATGCAGATCCGCCCACATACTAGTTTTAAAGGGTGGAGGCATTATTAGGAAAGTTGAAAACCACTGTTCTAAGGACAGTGGATCGACTCTTTTCTTTACTGGTTTGTATCCTTACTGATGTCTATAATTTATATAAACATAGAATCTTGCTGCAGTTTAAGCCCATTTCTTCTTTTGCTTTTTTTTTTGAGGGGGGAATGCAGGGCAATTGGGGTTAAGTGACTTGCCCAAGGTCACTCAGCTAATAAGTGTTAAGTATCTGAAGCTGGATTTGAACTCAGGTTCTCCTGATTCCAGGGCCAGGTGCTCTATTCACTCCATATCTAGCCACCCAAGCCCATTTCTTCTTGATCCCTACCTCTGTGGGAATAAAAAATGTCTCATCACTGTCCCTTTAATTAATCATCTTTATTTTTTAAAGGGCCTCCACTTTGTTTTTAATTGAAATGCTAAAACTGAACTCAATTTGTTCTCCTTTTGACTGATGAGTGTTAAGAAATATCTTAAGACTTTTTCATGATGATTTTCTGTTGACCATTTGATTTTTAAATTTTTTTAAATTGATGATTTATTCAATCTGAGGACCTGTAATAACTATGATTTCTTTTCTGTTAGTTGTGGTCTACTAGCTATAGAACATTCCAATTAGCCCTTTAAAATTGCATTCACTTTTCAATGGAATGAAGTATCATGAGTCTTGTAATTGGGGTAGGAGGCATTGCCGCATCCCAAAGAAAACCTGCTTTTTGGGGAGCCTTCTGTTTTGTAATAGCCAGTCAGGGACCCTATCTGAATGATCCATTAATTGGACTCTAGCTTTCACTGTCTTCTATTCACTAGGTTCTGAGATCCCAGCTTTCAGGGGAGAAAGGACGTATTAAGTTGTAGAATTTAGAGCTTGTAGGCACCTAGGATTTAAGCTGGTCCAACCTCACGTTAGAGATAATGAAATTGATGCTTAGAAAAGTTAAATGACGTATGGTCACTTATCAAATCTGAACTCGAGCCAGTCTTCTATGACTCTTATAGTGCTCATTTGTAACTCCTTTCTCCCTCGCTTTAGGAAGGAAAGAATGGAAGAAGGGAAAGGAAAAAGAAAGGGACTACTATGTGGCAGGTAATATGCTAAACCTTTTACAAATATCATATTTAATTCTCAACACTACTGAGAGGTAGGTGAGATTATGATCCCCATTTCACAGTTGAGGAAACTGAGGCAGACAGAGCTTAAATGTCTTGCCTAGGGTCACACAGTAAGTATCTCAAGACTGATTTGAACTCAGGTCATGGTGACTCCAGACCTACCAGTTTATCCACTGCTCTACATCATAGCAGTCTCTGAATAGGAACATACTATAAAATACAATAGCATAAACATAGTAAAATATGTAACAAATAACAGTGTATAAAGTACAGATGTCTCATGTTCAAATCTTTGTTCTCAATACCAGTTTATATAGGTCACTAATCTTTGGATTTTTATGGTATTGTAGGATTATAGATTTAGGGCTGGAAAAAATTTAGAGCTCAACAATGACAGCACCCTCATTTTACAGGTGAGGAACAACATCAAAACAGTCAAATGATTGTCCAAAGACACATAAGTAATAAGTGGAATTTCTTCTTCCCTCTTACCAACCTTGTTCTACCTGGTTTTATTCATCACATTAGTTAAATTTTCATTGTCTCGCTTTGTATTTCATTGCTGAGATAGTATTGTTTCAGTCTTCTCAGATTCACTTCTGCAGCCACAATTCTGTGTAAAGGAGTTCAGATCTAGGATACATAGTCAAATTTTATATTTTTCCCCATCTCAGTCATTGCAGAGCCTGCTTTACATTTGGTTTCTAGCAACTGACATTGAGAATTTCCTTCTGACTCCTTATTTTCTATGCAAAAAACAAACAGAAATTAAAACCTATCATTACTGGAGTTGATTAACTCCATTTTTGGTTTTCAAGCCTTGTTTTCCCTTTATCTAGGGATTTCCACACTCTAGAAGACCTCTTGATTGGAATTACTTGTAACAAATTTTGCTGGTGTGATTTTCCCAGTTGGCTCTTCTCTTGATGGCAAAAAATAGTTCTTCCATTAATGACCTATGTGAGTAATGAAATGTACAATCGAAAAGCTACTCTGAGCTTGAGTCTCCCCCTCCCCCCGCCATCCTGTTATAGTAGAATTTATCTTGCCATAATTGAATTTCTTCAGTTTTAATTCTTGCTCCATAATGTTTTCCAACCCTACTGTCCTTATCTACCAGCTCCAGCAGTACTTGGATACCTTTTCTTGGTGTCATCTGTGGTACCCATACACTTTCTTTTTTCATGATGGGGGACATTCTATGCCTAGAGTTGGATCTGAAAGACTACATTGGTAGAGGATAATTACAAATTTGTGTATATGCAAAAATATCATATATTCTCATTTCTCCAGTTTAATGGTTCAGGATCATTTAACCACATGAATCATTTTGCCAACTCAGATTATCTGGTATATCTGGTAATATTATCAATCCCTCTCTACCTTTAATGTAACTTCATTCTTTCTAATTATCAAAATGATTTAAATTTTTTTTCCATTTCTTTCTTGTTAATTACTTTAAAAAATACTCTTTTTAGGTAATAGCTTTCCTTAATCAGTGCATTTGATTACAAAACATTTTTCTTTATTTGATCTTCCCTACAACCCTGGAATTAATTTCATCAGACCAAATTGTTTGAAAAATAATCCTCAATTCATTTTTTCTCTACTCTGAATTGATACAATGTAAAGAAAAACAATAATATTAAAGAATGGAGATGTTTCTCTAAAATGGTTTAGTTTTTTCCTAAAGTTTAACCATTCCAAAGATTTAAATATAAAGGTGTTTTTAAGTAATTACCTGAATTTTTGTTTAAAAAAGGGAACATCAAAAAATGAGAAAATATCACACATACTATATCTGATTTGTACCCTTTTAGGGGCATTGAAACATCACACAGACGGTCAGCCCACAGAAATCTGTTCTTTTCTATCTATAACCTTCCCTTGGTAATTACAGCCTACTTACCAAACCTCTCTGGTAGTTTTGATCAGTGATTTACAGCTTATTATTTTTTATGATAAGTTCATTTCTTTTTGAAACTTTGCTATGATTTAATAGGTATAGGCAACCTCATCATTATTGTAAACTGAAGCCTCTAATAAGATGTCATTGTTCTGTATTTTTTTCCATCATTGAGCATTTGTTTTTAATTCCTGTCATCTCTCCCCCACCTCTGTTTGGGGAAAAATAAGAAAGAAAAAACAAGGAAAAAATTATACAAGCCTTCTTTATCATATAAGCATAGTCAAATAAAACAAATTGCCCCTGTTGACCGTATTCAGCGATGTGTTTCTTACTCTGTGTAGTAGGTCATCATCTTCTCTTGTCACAAGTTAGACATCATTCTCTATCAACAGTCTTTGGAATCATTGTAGGTAAGTGTGATGATCAGTGTTCTGGTGAGCCTCCATGCTTTTAGCTAGACTGGGTCTTAGGTACTGATCTTCCGTTGGAATGTTATGTGACAACTTTTTTGCTTGGAAAGACCACCAGCCCCTCTATATTATGAAAAGAAAAATAAATAAAAGATCTCTTTTACAGAACAGATATTCATTTATTTTTTTAAAGTTACTAATTATCTTAATAATAGTTACCAAACCAGGGATGTATGTGGCAGGAAAAAAGTAGATAGACCAGTCATCTGTTGAAGATAAGAAACAACACATGGATTGTGCCAGAATTGGTAAAAGAACAAGGCCTTAGTGTTGTATTTTTCACAGTTAAATCAATTGATTAATTAATTAGTGGTTAATTGTTTAAATATATAAAACTTATTAAGGACTGAAGCTGTCAAACATTGCTCTAAGTGCTGGAGACAGAAACTTAAAAGTACCATGCTTGTTGCCCTTGTGGAGCTTACACAGTAACGGGGTTTGGGTAGACCCACATATAAAGAAGATGGTAGTCAATGAGGAGTCTTTTGTTATGGATGTTACAAGTAGTAAACATGTGTTTAGTAAAGCCTTTGGAGATTTGGTTGACGTAGCCTTTCTGGTAGCAATAGTAGTAGCTATTTGACTATTGGTAGGGAGGACAGATGGAAAGACAAATGGCAAGAGGATGGCCAAGATGGAATAGAACATAACTGAGTCTTCCTGGCTGAATGAAACATACCATGTGACACTTAACAATCAGGAGAATACCAGCCCCGTGTGAGAGTTCCAGACTTTTGAAAGCATAGTACTCCAGAGGGTAATCTCTTGTTCAGAGAGAGCATCAGTAAGGTCGACTGCAAGACCCAGTATTACAGGTTATGTACAAATGATGGGGTTAGTGACAAGTTGATAGCCATTCAAACATCCTTTATGAAAGATTCATGGGAAAATGCTGACAAGAATCATGCAGGATAGAGTTTGTAAGAGTGTCGATATTGCTGTTGGTAGATTTGCCCTCACCAACAAAATGAAAATCTTCTAAATACTGAAGCATCAGAAGTTACTGCAGTAATACATCTAGTATATCAATGTAAGAATGGGAAATAATAATGGGAAAAAACCCATCTTAATTAGATTTAATGGTTTCATAGCTGGAATGCACTCTCTCCTCCACTCTAACTGCTGACCTCCCTGGCTTCCTGTAAATCCCAGCTAAAATCCCATTTCCTTTAAGAAGTCTTTCCCAACCCCTGTTAATTCTAATCTCTTCCCTCTATTAATTATTTATTATATGTCCTGTATTTAGCATGCTTTGCATATATTTGTTTACATATTGTTTCCCTTATTATATTATAAGCTCCATGAGGGCAGGGACTGTCTTTTGTATCTTTTTTTTTTTTAATCCCAAGCACTTAGCACAGTGCTCGGTACACAGCAGGCATTTGTAACACCAAGCACAAGCATCTTCAGGATTCTGATTACAAGCACAGAAAACTCTACATTTATTCAGTGACAGATTAAAACAAAACATTCGCAGAAAAGAGAAAATCAAAATGCAGAGTAACTCAGTCATTTAGTACATCCTCAATTGGAGATTAGTTTCCAATCATAAACAAAGTACACTCATTTGGTCAGTCACAAAATATGAGGATCAAAAGTTTTCCACCCCCAGATCACAACTGAATTACAATATCGTCAGTCACCACCAAGCACCCTCTCAAGGGGCACAGGAGAGGAAGGCACAAGGAAAGCACAAAGGCCATCCACCTCTAGGTCACAACTAGGTTACAGTATCATCACAGCATTCAGTACCACAGGAGAGGTTTTTTTCTTCATCTTGACCCTAGGCAAGTTCTCAGCAGTTTTTGTTCCTGGGAAGACAGAGCTTAACAAAGACACCACAACATTCATGCATATTGTGGGCATCCTTTTCTATTCACCTGCTACCTGTGGAATCAACCTAGGCCTCTATCAACAAATGAATCTGACAAAATAACATCAAAAGAGACAAAATACTGGCACCACAGTGATGCCTCCTCAGTTCTCTACAGCTCTGCCGTGGGAGTCCTTGAAAGTCCTGAGCAGCTCCAACTGGCCCTCAACAGTCTGGACTGCTCTGGCTGGCAATTCTTGTGTTCTCTCTCTCTCTCTTTCTCCCTCTCTCTCTCTTTCTCTCTCTCCCTCTCTCTCTCTCAGCATCCCTGGCCCCCAGCAATTCTCTCTCTCTCTGCCTCCACAGTGGTGCTCCCAAAAGTTCTTCTGGCCTTTCTCAGCTTGGGCCTCACTTTATATGGGCACCAGCTCCTCCCTGTTCAGCTCCCTTTCATCACGGCAACAAGTCCATCCCACTTGTGGGATTCACAAGCTCTGGGTCTTAACATTTAACTGAAAACCAAGACAATACAAGGGGATCTTTAAATTCCATTACCATTACAGGATTTAATGCCAGTTAATTGAGTTAAAATTGAATTAGCAAATATAATTTTTTTTCAGCACCTTTAAGATTCCTAAAATCCTTTGTATTTTTTTTTGGGGGGTAGTAAACATTTTATTGGGTAGTTAATCTGATATTTGAAGAATAATATTTTGCTTTCTCTTTTATATACACATATAATATGTACACCATACATATATGTAGAAATGGGTATATACACATACATCTGTATATCCCTAGCTATATATATTCACCTTTGGAAAAGATGGTGATATTTGTGTGATCTGTATAATATCATAGTACTATGGACTACTCTAATACTGTTGGAATAGATTTTTCAGAGAAGGAAAATGAAATTAAATTAAATTAATAATTCATCATGGATTTCACTAAATCCTTTAGGATATAATATAATCAACAATGGGGAAACATTTTGTAAAATTATTATAAAACTTTAATACTTGACTTTTCTTTTTTTTTTTTAATACTTGACTTTTCTAGGATAATCTTTTTCTAGAATTTATTTACTTTCTTCCAGGTTTCATTATTTTGTATTCTGATCCTTGGTCTTAAAACTCCATTTTTGTTATTGCTGCTATTGCTCTTTTTGTATTTTCTGTAGTTGAGTAGGAAAAAATTATGATTCTCTCATTTGTTTAATTTGTAGTTCTTTAATAAGACACAGGATCAATTTTGAATTACTTTGGACCTTAGGAGTAATTTAGCCGCACTCTCTCTTCTGCATATGAGGAACCTGAATTCCAGAAAGCAATGATTTTCCAAGGTCATACAGGTAGTAAGGGTGTATTTACAAAATTTTCATTAAACTATAACACATATGTACATTCACATACACATTCACATACACACACATATAGTCTGTCTTTAGCAGATTACAGTATCAATGTTGTTGCCTCCAATTGACTCATCATTAGTTTTATTTCATTTCATGAGCCTTTATTAAGCACCTACAATGTGTCAGACCACAAGGATATAAAATCAAAGTTAGAGTATATCCCACTCTCAAGTAACTTATATTTTATTAGAGAAGCTTCTACTGCTGCATTTAGTCACCTCTAGGAAACTTGTTTTACTTTTGTTGTCCAGTTTATTCCTCTTTCATTATTTCATGGGTAACATTTTTCTTTCTCTGTTACTGACTTTTCTTATTTCCAGCATTTGGTACTGACATTCATTAGTCATTAAGACTGAATTTTTCGGTCTACATGTAGGTCAGTAGCTGTAATATCAAAATATGGGTATTCTTGGAATTGAATGCAGGGAAGGTTCAATCCTATTGGTAATTTTCTTCAATACTCTTGACCTTTCTCTGCCCTAAGTTCTCCCCTTCCCCTGTCCCCAACTTCTGCAGGTTTAGTACCTTTTCTGAAATGTCCTTTCCCCTTTCTTCCATTAGCTTCTGTTCTTAGCTAGTTGAATACGACCCTACAAGGTATTTGAGAAGCAAAGAACTGCTCCTGGGAACCAGTCACCTGGCTTGCCCATACCTAGGTACAGGATTTATTCTTTTGTGCCAGCTACTTACTTTGTAGCACTTCAATCAATCACTAGCCTTATTTTTTAGCTTTGAAAATTAAATCCATTTCTGAAGGCTCCCACAGGCCCTTGGCATGAAGCCTGCTTTTAAGAAATCTGTGGTTTAAGTTAGCCATTTGCTCGTGACTTGTACATATCATTCACAAGTCTGGTGGCAGATTAAAAAAATAACCTGGATAACAGGCCACTTTGGCCATCTTTATTAGCCATTACTTAGCCATTTGCTTTGAAAAACCTTCCTATAGGAAAATCTCTTGGACAAAACATCAAAGAAAGGTTGTACTGAAATGCTTCCTATAGGGTTGGGGGTGGCTGTGTTGGTTCCTTATTTCAGTGTAAAGAAATGACACCTCTCCTTATATTAGTTTGCTTTTTTCTTCCTCAGAATATTTTATTTTTGTCTTCATGTAGGAATGGCCTCCATTCAATTTTTTTTAAACTTCAAACATTGCCAAAGGCTGCTAGCAAGCGAACTTGTTTGATTTTAAATTCCTCAGATGATGATACACAATTGTTGACCTTTCTGAAATTGGCATTCAACTGCTGAAGGGAAAACAAAGGCATTCTCTTTCAAAACTAAACACAAAATTGTACCATTAAATTGAGTGCTAGAATTTGAAGACTGTACCAGGATATCGTAAGAAGAATGACAAGTTCAAGGTTAATTTTTAAGCATGGGGTATTAAAGAGAAGGGGCTCAATGATATCAGTTCTTTCAAATGTTGTAATTATGTTTTTCACTCCATTGCTCCAAATTCAGTTTTACTCATTTTTTCTAGATGGCCCCTCCACAGAACAAATAATGTTATGTAAACTGCAAAAAAACCGGCATAGCTCAAAAAACATGATAAGGTGCACTCTTGTGGAGGTTCACAAAATTTACCAGTCAGCATCCCATGCATGATTTAGCAATGTGAGGTCTCCTTATAGTTCTCCCAAATCATAAGCTGTCAGTGGCCAGTGGTAAAATGGGATTATTTAAATTACTGAAGCCATGCAAACATTGCATTGAAAAAAATGTTCTGTATAATTGGCATTCCAGTAATATGTAAGTTTCTTTAATGTAGACTCATATTTTTGTCTTTGTATCCTAGCACAGTGCCCTAAGTATGGACATATGATTTTGTTGGTACAGGGAACTCCCAGTGAGGAAACTTCCTCTAGCAATGACATTTAACAGCTGTTCTTTTCCTTAGTCTTAGAATTGTCTGGAACACTGAGAGGTTAAGTGCCATTTCAGCTTATGCACGGTCAGCATGTGCCAACGGCAAGACTTGAACTCTGTTCTTTCTGACTCCAAAGCACAGCTCTCTACAACGCCGTGCTCTTGTTCTTGCACATAGTAGACCCTTAATATATACTTCCTGATGATTGATTCACTGAATATGTAAAGATCTGTTTGCAGTATTGCAGCACACACAAGAATAATGGGAAAGGAACTATAATAAAGCACTGCCTTGGAGTCAGGAAAGCTTAGACAGGATTACCACTTTTGACGCATATTGGCTTAACCTTTCCAGGCATTTATTACTGCATAAGTGATTTCTCTACTTTGTAGAAGTTCCTCATTGAAAAGTCTGAAGAAATCTTGAATGTGGTTTAAAACATGTGCACACTAGCCTTTTTTTCCTTCATGAAAGCGATCATTGGATGTCTTTTTAGAAGAATTATCCTAGATATAGGGTTAGCAAGTTCTCTGTGTCTTAGACTATGTTCAGCTTGAGGCCTCTATAGTACATATACTATATTCAAAAGTGGTTGGATACATTAAGGGAGTATTTGAAAAAATCATATATTTTGAACTGGAAGGGGTCTTTAAAGATCATCAAATCCAATATCCTGATTTTACAGGGGATGCTGAGGCCCAACACAGTTAAATGACTTCTCAAGTGTTACAAAACTAGAGTCTGAGGTGAAATTTGAGCACAGGTCTTTCTGTCTAAGGGTAGGGTTCCATCTTAGCTTCTTCCTATTCTATTTTGTATAGAATCACATAAAATTTGTATGTGTTTGAATTTATGACAACCTACTACCTAACATATGAGTAGGAAAAAGGCCCTGAGCATGAAATGTATTTGTGTCTTTTTACTATTTCTAATATTAATAACAGTTGTAATAATTTAGAGTCAACCTTAGGTTGTTATCTTCCCCCTCTCCAAAAGCAGAAAATAAATGTGAAAAACATTGAGGTCTCAAGAAATTATGTCACCCAGTCATAACAGTGTCATAACAAAGACATAGAATAGTAACTAGATTGAATGAACTGTTATAGGGAACTCTCCTAAATGAGGAAACACTACCCCATTCTGTGAACATGTAAACTGGGTTTAGAATCCCTAAAAATAGAGATTGGCTGGGGGGATTTTCTTTCATTTCAAAAAATATTATTGTAGCTGGTAGTATGAATGATTTTGTTCCAAAATTTGTTACTTCCAGACAATACAGTTTAATATTTTGACCTGTGTCCTTAACATCACAGAAGTTGGCGTCAGGAAGTTGGTCAGATCAGTTGGATGGGGAAATTGGAAAAGATCACCCAGTTCCCCTTTTGACAACACTACCTATGACATTTTCCTACAAAGGAATACATCTGTCTCATTTCATAATGATCTTATCAGTAGGAAAGTAAAGTTTTTAAATGAAGAATTTTGCATTATTAATGCCACATTTTCAGGAATGAATCTTTTAAAAGATGTTTGTGCATATAGAAATAATGAGAGAGACAGAGATACAGAGAGAGAGAGAGAAAGACAAAGAGAGTGAGAGAAATTGAGGACAAAGGCAGGAAATATGAAGTGTCTTGTGAAGTTTTTCTTGGAATCAGGTTCATATTACAAAAGAGATAGGAGTGGATTTTGTAAAAACGTTAAATTAAAAAAAGACAGAAACAGATCTCCTATTTCATCTGCACATTACAGAATTTATTCCTAAAGAGCCCACTTATTTCATTTCACAGAGCCATAGGGAGGCGAGGTATGGGGTTTTTATAAGACCTTTAACACCAGAAGGTTCAGGTGGATTTATCATCAAGTGAATTTCCATTTGCTTGCTGAATCTTCCCTCCATAGTTGATTAATATAATAAAATGCTATTGCCCTAATTAAATTTTCCACATAATAACAGCATTGATCCCAGTCTCTTATGTGTGACTGGGCATGCAGTTCTGTAATAAGAATAATCTATAATAACTCAAACTCATAGTCTCTTTGTACTTTTCTTAAAATAATGCTCAAAAAAATGTGGTAAGCACATTTTAAAGTCAAGTAAAAATGTAATGCTACATGACGACAAGTAAATCATCAAAGTGGATTCCTAACCCCTGATTTATGACATTATGAGAAATCTCCTGTTATTTCTGTAGATGTCTTGGAATCCTCCAATCTTTGGTTAACTTTGGCTCCCTATAAATATATGGCTTTCAACATTAAAAAAAAAGAAAAGTTGTGATAAATAGGTAGCAATAAGATGTCATTCTATAAAGCAGTGACTCTCAACTTGTGGGTCACGACTCCTTTGGGGGTTGAACAATGCTTTCACAAGGTCGCGGGGGTCGCCTAAGACCATTGGAAAACATATTTCTAATGGTCTTAGGAACCAAGACACAGCTCCTCTATCTGTCTTCAGGTGGGTCTGCCCACATGCAGATATGCCCACATATGAGTATTAAAAGGTCACCACATTATTAGGAAGGTTGATTTATAGGTTATATATATGTATATATATATATATATATGTATATGTATATGTATATATACTCCTCTAAAGGTTAATAAATAGTAATCTTTAAAAAGTCCTAACGTAAAATAAATTTGGGGTCATGGAATATTCTCCATAAACAATGAACTTTTATTGTCCTAGAAGATTAGCATATCATGATATAAAATCAATTACTTTTTCTAGACAGTATTTGGCCCAGGGTCCCTTAGGCTGCTTTTCTGTATATTTTCCTTAAGTTGTTTGTTTCTCCCTCTGACAAAGGTAACTGAAGCTATAAGATCTGTCATGTTTTAAGATACATCTTAATAAACAAATAAAACATGTAGCATGTTTAATTCAAGTAACAGGGGAAATGAAGAAAAAAAAGCCCTCTAGACAGAGTGTCTAGAGACCTGATATGACCAGCTATGTAGTCATGGATAAGTTACTTTTTTTCTGTCTACTCAATTGGAATGTGAGGATGATGGACTAAATAAGTTATAAGGTTCCTTCTACATCTGAGAGTTTTAAGATTTTATTTTACCTCAGACAACACAGACAAAGCTGTTAGGTTGTGCAGTGAATAGAGTGCAAGAGGGCTGGAGTCAAGAAGACTTGAACTGAATGTTGGCCTCAGATATTTACTAGCTTTGTGACTATGGGGGAGTCGTTTAATCTCATTTGCCTCAGTTCCTTCACATGTAAAATGAGCTTGAGAAGGAAGTGGCAAATCCCTCCAGTATTTTGGCTAAGAAAACCCCAAATGGGGTCATGAAGAGTTGGACATGACTGAATGGATTGAGCAAGAATAACAGTGGTATAAAAGAATTCTGGCCTTGGGGAAGACCTGGGTTTAAGGTGTCATCCTTCTGCTTCTTTAGCTGCCCAGTACTCATCTGTAAAATGAAGGTGTTGAACTAGACCAGTGCTTCTCAACCTTCCTAAGGCCGTGACCCTTTAATACAGTTCCTCCTGTTGTGGTGATCCCCAACCATAAAATTATTTTCGTTGCTACTTCATAACTGTAATTTTGCTAGTACTATGAATTGAAATGTAAATATCCGATATGCAGGATGTATTTTCATTGTTATAAATTGAACATAACCCTCAGGTTGAGAACCACTGCACTAAATGGTGTTTAAGGTCCTTATAAAAATAATAACTTTATTGGTTACACCAGTCTGACTTCTGTCACTTAGAAAAGAGAGCTTGCTAATCTTCTAACAGGAAGAGCCTGAGGCTGAAATTCCTAGTCCCCTCCATCATTTCCTGTTTTGGTGTCTTCCTTTAGCCATTACATTGGGTTAAAGAGTGCACTGATTGTTATGTCCTCAACGTTTCAGTATATTCTGTGAAGTGGATTTCAGTATGTACTTTATTGCTATTATCCAAGTGAATCTCTCCTAAACAACCTTTGTAATCTGTCCATTTTTTTTCTTCCATCTTGAAATGTGACTTCTCTGCACCCCATCTCTTCAGAACAACTTCATATTGATATGGAAATTACCTAAAGATAATATTACTGAGTGTTTGCATTTTAACAGAGAACTTCTGAAGTATTAACCAATTAAGAGTAGCATTATCAGTCACTGTAGCAGCCACTTGGGGATAAGATTTTAGACTGGATACCTGGACATTAAAAGCTATGATAGATAAATATATCGCATCTACCCCGTCTACTCATAAAACTGCCTCTATCTGCCCATCAATTTATTGTTCATGGAGTCTCATGGTCTTGAAGACATAACCAGGATAAAAAGTCTTCATACTTCACCTAAGTATGTTCAGTGATGTTGCAATAAGTATAGGAGTTCAGTCTAAGTATAATTGTATTTGGATGATCTGCGGATAACCTTTACTCTCAGGAGGTTGATCAATTGAGTATAGGTAGATGAAAATATACTTTGGCTAGTAAAAAAAATCATTAAGTTTCCACATAAAAATATTTTTAAAATCCTTTTATAGAATGGATATGGGCACCAATCCCATTATATTACTTTTTTCTGTTTGGACTGACTTTCTCACCCAACATACGCTGTCAGGGTTCCCAAAGCAGATAGCAACATTACTATACCTCATTTTCAGGGTCCTGGGAACAGTGAGGTTTAAGGGTTCTGGAAGCCCAAAATAGCTACACATGGGTCCTCCAAATTAATTCTACTCAGGTCTTTTTTTCAGCCAAAGAAAAACAAGATTTATTAAGGATTTGCCATTTTGGCTAGTCTCTTAAGGAACCTAAACATTTGTAATGCTAAGGTGAGGGTGCCAGATTGAATCTGAGCCTCTTAATGGAGGTGGAGATGGATTTTATATACAGAAAGACTGGGAGGGATCTAGGGTTGGCCAAGTAAGCTGGGAAAGAGGGGGTCTAGGGAGGATCTTGATGGGAGTGGCCAGTAGGCTGGGGTGACCAAAGGTCCAATGACAGGAACCAAGAGAATGGGATTTTGATGGCATCAAGGATGGGAAGTAGCAGAAGGCAGGAGATAACAGACAAGGGACGACTAGGCTAGGTTAAGAGTAATGGAGAATTGGGCCTAGAGATAATGAAAGGCTTAAAGCCTCCGGTGAACACCAGGTCAAGTGGGAAGATTCAAAGAGAATTCAAGGGGGTTCACAGTGCCTGTATTCTCTCAGGAATAACACTGGTTTGGGGGAGCTGGACATCTCACAACTATAGCTTTTAAAGCCCCCACTGGGGTGTTTCCTATTTAACAAATCAGTCAAGATGACACTATTAACTCTGTCGAGAAACATTTGTACTATACTAAATGGGAAAGAAGTAATAATAACATGATATTCTTTCAGTGACCAAGTGACACATTTGCCTACCAAAGCATGTAGTGTTTTTGTTGGGAAGAATGGGCAGAGACTTACAGAATTAGATCTATAAAGTACATGTTCCCAGTTATTATTCAGTCATTTTTCAGCTGTGTCCAATTCTTTGTGATCTCATTTGGGGTTTTCTTGGCAAAGATACTGAGGTGGTTTGTCATTTCCTTCTCCACCTTATTTTACAGATGAGAAAATTGAGGTAAACAAGGTTAAATGACTTGCCGTAGGTCATACAGCTAATGTCTGAAAGCAGATTTGAAGTCAGGAAAATGAGTCTTACTGACTCCGGGGCTGACATTCTATGTACTTTGTCACCTAATTTCCCCTACATATGTCCACAACAATTCACAGTTCTAGAATTAGGACTTTAATATTTAATATTCTGTTCAGAAATAGTTTGCACAATTCCCAGTTAGGTGGGATCATTATTATGCTGGCTGCCATGCTCAGGTCCCTCCTTTTCTAAATCTCTCTACTGCTGGATGAGGATTTTTCTTTGTTAAATACTGCTCTCAAGTCACTCCTCTTATGGGTCACCTCTACCATATAAAAACATTAAAGAACAAAGAAACCATTAACCAGGAAATCTGCAGAGCTTTTACATTTCTGCTTCCTTTGGTGGGTTATGGGGTGGGGAGTTTCTACCTTTAAGCAACTGATGGCAGTACAAGCTTTGAGGTCTGTACCTAGCTTAGACTAGAGTTATTTTCTGAGACATAAGATCAGTTCTATTCCATTCTCAGTTCTCTGAGTGCTAAGCTCAGATTTGTTCAGCTCCCAGCTCCCAACTGGCAAGTCTTTTTCTTCCTTTTTCTTTCAGGCTTTGAGGTCTGTTTCTAGAATGGTGAAAGGCAGTCTGGACTGGCATGGCACATTGGCAGAAGCAAAGAGAGAAGTGGTCAAAATTAGGCTATGGGAGAATTTGTACATTAATTAAACCTTGATCTCTAGATGGAACAGGGAATGGTCATGATCAGAGAGACGTGCCCAGTGTCTCTTACTTCCAGATGTTCTGCTACCCTTGTTAGTGGCATGTAAAGAACTGATGGTACCTATGGAGCTTCCACATATGGAAAGGAGCTAAGGGAGAATGGCATAGGATTTTATACTCTCATGGTACTATTTGATCTGTGTCTCAGGTCCTTACTCAAGCATAAAATTAACCCAGGAGTATTTCCTTTGTTGTTGTCACTGCCTTAAATAGATGTCAAAACTTTTTAATTTGAAAGTGGATATGAACAAACTATAAATGAAAATGTGAGCAGTTGTCTCTATACTTCCATCTGTAGTTTTGTTTAAAGTATGTTTTTTCTTTGTTAAAAGAATTCTAGTTTTATTTTAGGGGTCTGTTAGAATATTTCCATTATGGCAGGTGTTAACTATAAATAACATTTAGTAAGAAATAATATAAAGAATGTGATTTTAATTTATTTTAAGCTACAGTTTTTATTGGGATAAGGAAATTTTAAAATTGTTTGAATAATGTACTTCCAAGGAATGCTCATTTATTGTACTTCCTGAAATGTATTTTGTAATGCTTTTTGATTTTACATGCTTCAGGCATTGAAACTGCATTATCAGGAATACACTAATCAGAATTTTAAAAGACTTCAAAGTTTGAAAATTTAGCCTGGTAAAAATAAAAGTACTATTCCTTTAAGTCCCTGACACATTGCGATGTGTGCATTGCATTGCGACGGGTTGCATCACTGAATTTAGCATGATGTAACCCAACGCAGCATGATGTAAGCATCGTCATACGTTAGAGGTTTAAAGAAAGAGTAATTCTATTCAAATTCTCTCTGCAATTGAATTTTTCCAGTTTTATGCCTACCTAGATATTTGCTACATATTTAGAACCATAGTATGAATGTATAGTGATGAATATTCATTTTTGTATCTCATTTATGATATTTAGGAAGAAAAGCAATTAGGAAAGTGTAGACATTTTTCTTTCTATTTTTTAGTATAAAATTAATTTTTTAAAAAGGATGACTTTTACTTTGTATAACAACGTGTGAAAGTCAGCTTGATGGTAATTGTGAGAGTTCTGGACTGGTAGTCCGAAAGGAGATAGTTCACATTCTACCTGCTTTCTAGCCCCTTGCCCCCAGGCAAACCACTTAACCCAGTCTCAGTCACCTCTTCCATAAGATGAGTTTAATAATGACTGCAGTACTTCTGTCACTTTGTTGTTCTGAGGGTCAAATGAGATATAATGTATATAAAGTTTTTCACAAGCTGCAGAGAGCTGAATAAATGTCAGTTATTCAATTACTTATTAATAATATTCAAAAATGTAATTTAAAAGAGAGGAACATTTTATTTTTATTCCAGATATCCATCATTAAGTAAAATTTCAATGTATCCTTTATAACAAAAAGTTTTTTTAGAAAAAAATAATATAATCTCTTTGGCTTAATGAGACCAGTAAATTAAATTCCCCAATGTTATTGTGCCTAAGCAATTGCTTATTTAGAGTTTGAAAAGGGAAAGAAATGAGCTTTATTGGGTAACTTGAGGGATAGGGTTGTCTAGTAGATAGTGCAATGACTCAGGAAGACCTCGGTTCAAATCCTACCAAAGACACTAAGCTTTTCATACTGGACAAAGTATATAGCTTCTTTGTGCCTCAGTTTCTTCATTTGTAAGATGGAGTCAGACTCAATAAGTTCTGATATACTTTCTAGCTCTAAACATAGGATCTTGTGATTATTCTTTCTCAAACTATTTTGTATATTAGCACAGGCTCGAAATATATTTTCCTGTTTGGGACCCTGCTAGACAGTAAAGTTTCTTCCTCCTGACTGTGAACTGTAGGCCAATACATGCCTCCTATTCCTGTTAAAATTCTAGAACACATTATTAAGAGTATGGTTAGTGAACATTCCAAAAGGGAAACAAGAGAAATGATTCCTCCCACTCAGGTTGCAGGTGTGGATTACTTTGGGTAATATGCAAATGTGCATAAAAAAGGCACCTGAGCAGACAGTGAACCTGCCCACAGGACATTCTTTGCCTCCATAGTTTTTCCCCACATGTTGTTCATTTACCCCAAACATCAGGAGGGACAAAGATTTAGGAATTGTATGGCCATTGATCTCATCCATGGCAGTATGCATGGATTGGTTTTACCAGCAAATTCTTGGCAGTTCTCAGAACGTGTTAGGCTATAGTCATGAAAATATTGATGAATGACTTTGGACATATGGGTCAGGGGAGGACCCTAGATCTAGTAAAAAATATTTTTAACTGCCCCAAGAGACAGCACATGTCATTAGGGAGTGTTAGACTTGTACAAAGAAAAGAACTGCTAACTGTTATGGTATATTGAAAGAATGTAATCACTCGGTAACTTTCAACCCTTGTCTGTGTTGACTTTGAATCTCGAGGAGACATAAGTAAGAATATAAAACCTATTTCAGTAATGACTACCCATTTTCCAAAGTTTTCACAGGGATATCTAGCTTAGAACTGGAACGTTTCTAGGATTACTGAAGTATTTTGAAAGAAGTGTTTCTCAATGTACGTACTTCCTGCCAGGATCCATCAAGACCAGAGCATAGACTTTAAAAACATAATACTCAAAAAGATAACAGCTTTGACTGGCACAGAGAAGTCTAGCACTATAGCTTGTTCAATTCTCCCACTTCCCTGTGGCTCCTCCAGCTCCCCCTTCCCCCCCCCCATCTCCAGTTCTAGGTTTATCTATAATTTTTAATCCTAGGTTACTACTGTGCTGTAAGAGCAGAAACTAGGCAGAAACAGATTAAGGAAGGATGTCAGGACTCTTGGAATGAGGCTGTTTGGACCAACAGAACAAGAAGAATGTCAGGACAGATATAATTTTCCTGAACATTGTAACTCCCCCTCTCCTCCACTACAAACCCCAAATTTTATCCTCCCTCCTCTTGAGCTCTATCATGGAATCCTGAAACCTTTCTGGGAAAGCCTGATTACCTTTCTTATTAAAAAAAAAGTTTGCTTTGTCTTTGTAAACAGTGCTACATGTGAGATTTTTCTAGTCTGGATATAAATATGGGAATTTCAATTGGGAGAAGGCCATCAGGAATATCCTCAGAGAAAACACGAATAGATTGAGAGAAACAAATTACTAGTATGCTCTCTAACAGAGGGCTCAGTGGGAAAAAAATGATTGAGAGAATTAGAGATTCTGGTTTATGACTTTGAAAAAAACTAAAATATTACTGAAGAAATCTCCAGCATAATTTTCTTTTAGAAATTACTATGCAATCTCCAGCATAATTTAATTTTAGAAATTATTATGGTACTTCAAACAGGATGACAACATAAGTCATTTTTTTAAAAGCTATAAGTCATTACAACACAAAATAACTTTTAAATGTTTGTGGTAATATTCAATTCTGACCATACCAAGAATTTACTTCTTTTTTTTATTGAATAAAGATGAGTATCTTTATACTAGGAAGTCATTCTAGGCAATGAATCAGTGGAAGAGTGAGGAGGATGCATAGGGGTTGTTTGACAGTTCCATGCACCATTCCAGTCAATAATACACAAGGATTTCAAAGAATCAGCATAGCTTCATCAAGAGCAGAATATGTCATATTGTCTTTCCTCCCCTCTCTTTCCTTCCTTCCTTCTTTTCTTTTCTGTCCTCTTTTCTTGTCAGGACTACTAAACTGGCAGATCAGGGGAATTTTGTAAAGAACTATAACTTGTGTAAGTTTAATCAAAAGTATTTTTAAGTAGCTGTGATATTTTTGTGGAAAAGATACAGAGTTGAGGACTGGATCGTAGTAAATTATTTATGTTCAGAATTGGTTGAATATCTAAACCCAGCATTATCATTTTGGTTCCATGTCATCTTGGAAGAAAGCCTTCAGTGGAGTGTCCCAGGGTCCTGCCCTTGGCTTTGTGCTTTTAAACTTTTTTTTAATCACAAAATTGAATACAGGCATAACTTGCAAATCAAATTTGTGAACACAGAGCTGGGAGTGGCACCTAATACATTCAGTGTCAGCTAAGACAAAAATATCTTGACAGGCTAGAGCACTAAACCTAAGGTGAAATTTAATAGACATAGATGAGAAGCCTATGGTTGTTAAAAAGTTAAACTTTTTCTCAAGTATAAGATGAAGTAATGTGTTAGAAATTAAATTCAGTATGAATTAATAGGGTTAAGTGGTAGCCAAAATCATATGTGAGACACACACAACACACACTATACATATGTTTTACATGTATGCATATGTATTTATGTCTATATGATCCCTATATATTCCATATTTATTGACTTTTATCTATATGAAATAGTTATATACCTATATATGATAGTTCTACATCTGGAGTATTCTGTCCAATCTTGTCTAAAACAATTTAGAAAACTCATTAACAGCAAGCTGGAGAAATTCCAAAGAACCACAAGGGTGATAAAGGATCTTAAATCCATGACATATGAGAATTATTTGAATGAACAGGGAACATTTATTCTGGAGAAGAGAAGATTGAGAGAGGACATAGGATCTTTTAAAAAAGTGTATGAAGTGGGGTGAATAGAGAACTGGCCATGGAGTCAGGAGGACTTGAATTCAAATCTGGTCTCAGGCACTTATTGCAAAACTACTGTGTGACCTTGGGCAAGTCACTTAACCCCAATTGCCCTGCCTTCCCCCCTCCAAAAAGCAAGAAAAGAAAAGAAAAATGTATATGAAGGGCTATGAAATGGAGAGTGAATCATTCCTTTTGACCTCAAGGGACAGAACTAAGAGCAGTGGGAGAAAGTTACAAAAAGATTTTGAATTTATTAGATAAAATTTCTGCTTTTAGTAGTAGAGCAAAAGGGGTTGTATTCAGGGTTAGTGGGATCTCTCTGATTTTAGGTCTACAGAAAGATTAAATCATTGCCGTTATATATGTTATAGTGGAGATCATTTGCACATGTGTGCCTGTGTGTGCAAATGTGTGTGTGTGTGCATGTGTAGTGATATGGGTGTAGAAGTGGATGTTGGACTAAATGGCTAATGAAATCCTTCCCGATTCTAAAATTCCGATATTGTGATTACATTACTTCAGTATAAAATGCATAAAAACCCAGCATTAATTTAGTAAAAAGCATAGGGAAAAGAATATTTAAAGCTATAAGGAGATGGAATACAGTGAAGTGTTGATTGAATTGTTATAATGTGTATTGAAAGCAAACAAATTCTATTAAGCAGAATTCTCTGTTATATTTTAGGAGTTTTGAATATAAAATGTTTTCCCAAAATGAGAAGAGGTAGGTCTTCTTGAGCTATACAACATTACAACATGACTTTTGGGTAAAAATCTTTATAACATTTTATTTGATTTTTATCTTGGATGATCCAGTGTAGAAATACAGAGGACTATTATTGAATATACAAGGAAGGAAAAAAAATAAGAGGATAAAAATCCTCAACACACTTAACACTGTCAATATTTTTTATGTTTTCCTGAAAAGAAAGCTACTAAGATATTGATGGCTTGTTTCATGTCCATTGACAGCTTTATCACAGTCTCTATCTGTGGACCATGAAAAATCACCTATACAGTAGTTAAAAGAGATGATGAAGAGCTTTGAATTTTCTCTTGGCATTTCCTTCTCTTGTTAAAAAGGTCAGATGTGGAATTTAAAATCCTCCCCACATGGAGCATGACAAATGTCACATCCACAGCGAAACTGGTATTGTTGGTGTGTTGGGCAGATTTCAAAAGTGTAACATTTCTGACCTTTCCCCTTTGACTGCTCTGCAAATTTTGCTTTAGGTACAAAGTTTTTCCCAAGGGCTATTATAGGACAAAAAAGAGAGGGGCACCATTTGAGAAAGAGATTGCTTATGCGCTGAATGTTGACAGATTTAATTTGATAAGATAAAAAATTTATTTCAGGAATGATTTGTAAAGGACTTCAGAACAATAAAAGTCTTAACCTTGAATGGAGGAGTCTTTATCATGCTTTAAATACATATGGGGAGAAGATTTTATCCTTACCCAACTTAGTCATTCCAGTCAGTGTTCAATAAACTTTCTTTGTAAGGGAATTCCTTTCAGAATTGAACTACATTGCATAGCATTATGAACTGATTCTTTATTATTTGAACTTCAGAAGAGGTAGAATTGTCTGGTCACACTTTTCTTAAAAGCTCTTTTTTTGGAGCGGGGAGGGCAGGGCAATTGGGATTAAGTGACTTGCCCAAGGTCACACTGCTAGTTAGTCCAAGACCAAATTTGAACTCAGGTCCTCCAGACTCCAGGGCTGGTGCTCTACTCACTGCATCACCTAGCCATCCCCTTGAAAGCTCTTAAATCACCTAGTGGTTTTTCTTAAAATAAATGTAGATAGAATTTAAAAGATAATAATATAGCAATACTCCAAAACCTGAAGGAAACTCAACATTTCTAGTGCAATTTTTTTAGCAATGGGATTATTTAATAATAGTTAAATGTCATTATTTAACAGTAGTTAATTATTTATGTTATTGTTTAACAGTTAATAAATTTAACATTTTAACAATCATTGAACATAGTCTATAAACCTCACGATTCAGTGTGCACATAGTATATACTTTGAAAATAATGTTGCTTCTAATTGAATTGATTTTTGATCTTTCCCCTAGGCTGTTCTTCCACTTTGGTATAGATCTCTCATTTATAATAATAAATAATAATTTATATAATAATAATATAAATATATATATATAATATGTAATATATATGTATGCGTGTATATATATATGTATATATAACATAAGCCTGACTTCTAAATGGCCATCTTCATTAAATAACCGGTGGTCTCTAGATTTTCCAAGAACATGAATTCCTCAACTTGTCTTTTAAAGCCTTCCATAATACACTACCAGCTTGTCTTTCCAGGTTTATTGCATATCGCTCTTTTTCACACACGCTTTGTTCCAGCCAAACAAGCCCACTCGTTGTTTCCTGAAATTGGCATTCTCTCTCCTCCCTCCATGCCTTTTCACAGGCTGTTTCCCATCCTTGGATGTACTCCCTCCTCACCTCCCCTGGCTCCTGTCAGGGTTTGGCACATGTGCTACCTCCCATGTGATGAGGACTTTCCTCATTCTCCTAGTGGTTGGTGCTCTCTCCATTCTGAAACAATCGTGGATATGATTTTCTGTTTACATATTGTCACCTCGAGTGAATATAAATTCCTGGAGGTCAGAGATTTTTTCTTTTTTTTTTAATCCACAGAGTAGTCAGAACCCCAAGTTCTTATACCATTTTCCCATTAGTATAAGGCTTGTAAAATGCTTTCTATGTGAACTAGATCTTACAAGTACTTTTATTCCCATTTTGCTTATGAGAAAACTACATTTCAAGAGAGATTAAGTGATTTGCCTATAGTTACAGCTCCTAAGTGTTGGAACTAGGAAAAGAACCCAAGCTTTCTGATTCCCAAGTTTAGAACATTCCATTAACTCTGTGCTGCTGCTATACATTAAAGAAGAATAAAAAGATGATAAGTATTTGGAATTATTTTTGTGATGACCATTCTCAACAGGCAGTCACAACATCATGAGATTTATGTGAAAACCAGGTTTCTTGCAAGAGAAATGAACATGCATGTGGAAGCCAGAGTTCACAGTCCTTAGAGAAGTTTACCTTTTTTTGACAGTACTACAAAAGGAGAAGAAAACAAGAAGGTGTGTGGCATAGGAGGGGAAAGGTGGTAAAGGTAGGAAAAAGCATAAAACTCCTCCTGAAGGGATAAGTAAGGCAGTGGCAAAACCATATTCTTTTCCCTTGGGAACTGTTAGACAGTGAAGACAAAAGGGTCCCCTTAACTGCAAAGGACCCCAGATGCACAGGCATTTTCCCAGCATGGCCAGACTGGCTTCCAGTCTTGCTTCCCAAGAATACACATTGAATCCAGTTTGGGGTACAAATAACAAATTACATCTGCTGGAGGTGGGTTGGAGCAGGGAGAAGGCTTCATTCTTGACACATTCAAGGCTTCTTGCATGCTCTGGGTCCAGTGTTTCTGGAAAATACAGCAATTCAGAAAGACAAGTTCAACTGGGTTAGACATATTGAGATCAACAGGTGGTCAGTAACGAAGTATTCTGGACTTACTGACAAGACTCGATACAGAAAAATCATTTCACAGGGGTGGAATTAGATGATCAGTGTCCCTACAGATGATGCTCCTGTTATTATAAAAGGCTAGCAAACTGAGGGACTGGCAAGCTGCGATTCCTATCTAATAAGAAAGCTACCAGAAAGAAACAAGGGAGCAAAAGACTGTTTGCCATCCATTCTTTACTGGACAAATTAGTGGGAGTATTAAAATTTTTTTGTAATATATTATTTAGAGAAGAAAGACACTATTAGCTTGAAGAAATTATCATGTAATCCTCTAGACTTTGAGACAGGCTAATCAGCATGTGACCAAGGAGAAGACCAATGTAAGTAATCTACATATTCTTTCATAGCCTTTCACAAGACTCCATTAAAAAAAGCCTGGAATGCACTCCTTCCTCAGTTCCAGCGACTAAGGTCCCTTCTTTTCTCCAGCTGGAGTACCCCTTTTACTTCATCTTGATCCCTCAACTGATAAAGGCTGTCTGTCACAACTTACCTTTTATTTAACTACTTATATTTATTATTTAAATTGACTCTATCCATTTAGGATTAGTCTTTGTTCTCTTCCCATGTTCTAACATGTTCTAACAGAACATGTTAAAATGTAAGCTCTTCTCCAGTATAGATTATTTCATTAATTATATTTGTGTAATCAGCACCTAGCACAGTGGCTGATAGATGGTAGTCACTAAATAAATACTTGCTCATTGGTTGCTTAGCTCTGCCCAAATAAGACATTCAGTCCAATAAAAAAATTTTAAGTGCCTAACGCGTACCTACCACATGTTAGGCTAAGCACTGGAGATACAATTAATAAAAAGAAATACAGTCCCTGCTCTCAAGGAACTTACAGTCTAATATTATATTACATTGTATAAAAACATAGTGTCAATATTTGCAGTAATTCTATGGAATTATATATCTTTTGGGGATTCTGGTGCAAATATATATATATAATATATAAATATATAAAAATTATTAAAAATAAAATCAGGTTCTAATGTATCCTCTGTATGAACATGTAAATACTGTAATGTTGCATTCCATAGGAGCCTAGGGTTTAGTTCTGCAGAAGATCTTCAAGATCAGCTAATAGGGTGGTTAGGTGGTGCAGTGAGTAGAGCACTGGCCCTGGAGTCTGGAGGACCTAAGTTCAAATCCAGCCTCAGATACTTAACACTTACCAGCCATGTGACTTTGGATAAATTATTTAACCTTGCCTTTCCCCCTCAAAAAAAAAAAACCAAAAAGAAAAAGAGATCAGCTAACCTAACCCTCTCATTTTACAGAAGAAACTGAGGTAGAGAAATGAAGTGGCTTGCCCAGAATCCAATGGAGTCATGACAAGCAAGTTGGTATTCAAGCTTGATCTTTTCTCTGTATGCTGTTGACCCACCTCAGACATTGCTCCTCAGTGAGGGGGGCAACATTCTTCTCAATAAGAACCATCCTATATTGCTTGATGGTCAGTTGGAAAAGATTGCCTAGAAGAAGTGGTATCCAAACTGGACCTTAAAGGGTGGTAGAATTTTAACAGTTGGTGATTTAGGAGGAGCATATGCCAGACATAGAGAATGACATGAACAAAGAAATAGAGCCAGGGACATGTAGCACCCAGTGTGGGGATGATGAATAGACCTGTTTATCAGAATATAGAGTATTTGACAATAATTAGCATGAGATAAGGCTATCAAAATGTAGGTGAGAGCCAGATTTTAGAGAATCTCAGATGCCAGTGTAAAAGGCTAAACTAATTCAGAGGGTGCTAGGAAGTCGTTTATGGTTTTTTATTTTTTTTCATAGTATAGTGACTCTTGGGGCGGCTAGGTGGCGCAGTGAATAGAGCACCGGCCCTGGAGTCAGGAGTACCTGAGTTCAAATCCGGCCTCAGACACTTAACACAAAAAACTAGCCGTGTGACTTTGGGCAAGTCACTTAACCCCAACTGCCCTCCAAAAAGCAAAAAACAAAACAAAAAAAAAAAAACATAGTATAGTGACTCTTTTTTACATTTATTTTTACTTATTTAATTTTTTTTTTTGTACAGTGACTCTTAAGGACCCACTGTTAACACATTCTGAAACTCTAGTCTTTGGTCTGCCTGTGCTCATTTCCACAACGAAAGTTCTCTTTTCTCTTGCAGAGATGAATAGGACCTCAGAACTGTGTCATTCAGAGACCTTGTTTTCATACTTCCCACTATCTCCAAGCTAATGGAAGTTTTTTCTAGGGCACAACCACAACCCTGCTCAGGAAGGCCAAAATACCTGACAGATTACCCAGAAATATACACTCAACTATGCAATATTATCATTCATATTCACATTTTCTTTGCTTTCCCAAAACTTAACCCATTAATTCATGCATCTGGCAGACTTTTTTAAAAACCTCTTACAAGATCTCTGGTAGGTGCTGGAGGATACAAAATTAAAAAAATAAAAATAATCTGCCCCTTGAGGAGCTTACGTTCTTTTGGGGTAAAACAAAGCATTCATAGATGTTTAACATAATAAATGCCAAGTCATTACAAAGTAATATGGAAGGAAGTTACTAACAATGAGGAGGAATCAGAAGAGGCTTCAGGTAGGAAGATGTAGTGAGCTGAGCTTTGAAGGAAGCTTAAGAATTTAAGAGGTGGAGTTGAGGTAGGGCAGCTAGGAGGCACAGTGGAGAGAGCGTTGGGCCTAATGTCAGAAAGGCACTTCTTCCCGAGTTCCAATCTGGCCTCGGATACGAATTAGCTGTGGAGCCCTAGGAAAGTCACTTAGCCTTGTTCGCCTCAGTTTCCTCATCCATAAAATGAGCCGGAGGAAGAAATAGCAAACAACTCCATTATCTTTGCCAAGAAAACACCAAACAGGGTCAAAAAGAGTCAGACATGAGTAAGCAACAAAAGAATTGAGGAAGGAGTGTATTATTGGAATCGGAGCATTCTGTACTATGGATCTGAGATAGAAGAGAGAATCTTTCTATAGGGAATAGCAATGAGATACTTTGGCTGGAAAACAGATTGTGGAAAACAGAGTAATGTTCAGTAAACCAGAAAAAGTGGGTTGTTGCCAGTTTGGGACTCCTTTCAAAGATATTTTCCCTAGCTCACATTGCTGAACATTTCAAGCGTGACACTAATGTTTTGTGCACATAATATTCTCCATACTCTACTCCATAGCATTCAAAACCGTCCATCACAAAGAGCCAAGCTTCCATTATATGTGTGTGTGTGTGTATTTTTTTTTTACCAACAGCAAGAGAACATGTTGTATCCTCTATTATGCCAGCTTGCATGCCCTGCCCTCTTTGTCTTCCATAAATTGTTTTCTGTCTTTCAACTTGGGCATTCCCAGAGTCTAGCAATTAACATGATTACAACTGATCAGACCCACACATTAGAAAGCTAGTCTAGCAAGAGTGTGTATAATGGTTTGCATGGGAAAAGAGAAAAAGGAGACTGGATACAGGTAAGTGAGTGAGGAGGCTTTTGCAATGACACAGGTGAGAGTTAATAAGGACCTGACCAGACTGGTTGTGGAGGAAATGGTGAAAAGGGGATGGATGACATGAGATGTTGCAGTGATTGCATTAATAGAACCTGGCACCTGGCTGTATGTGTGTGGCTAGGAAGAAGGAGGGAGGAGTCAAAAGTTACTTAGAGATTATGATTATGGCTGATTGGCAGATTGTTGGTACCACTGATGGAAATAGTTAAATCAGTAGAAAGAGTAGAGTGTAGGTATAGGAGGAGATGATAAGAGCAGTTTTAGCCTTTATCAGTGGGGCTCATCGATCTTAATCAGGAAAGCATCTGTCACATGATTCAATTCTGTAATAAAAATGGAAAGAGAAAGCTCATGTAGCATGCTGCTACTTACTAGTTAAAAAAAATACCCAATATATTGCTCCCTATAAAGGAAGGAAAAAGAAGCCCATGTTGAAGTGAATGCAGTAAACACCTCATTTCCAGTAATACTTTATTAAATTCACATTTGAATTTTAAGTCAGAACAGGGCTAGATTCAAAACTTGCTTCTGATACCTATTGTGAGACCATGGGAAATTCATTTAATATCTCTGTGCCTCAGTTTCTTCATCAATAAAATGGGAATTATAATGGTTATGGTACTCAGCTTATAGAGTTTGTTTGAGGAACAAATGAAATTAATAATACATGCAAATTGCTTTGCCAGCTTTAAAAACTACCTAAGTGGCACTGAAATTATCAAAATTTTTATTGCTCTTTTCCAACCATAAAGAATGGCCATTGAGACAATTACATAGATTTTCATGAAGCTTACATCTTTAAAGTACCTAAATAATAAAACTGACCTGAAACCTTGACTTGATTAAATCATCCCAAATATTACATACTTTCCTGATGTCAACGCAATCACAACATAATAAACATTTATTAAATAGCTATTATATAGAGGATTACTGTCTTAGATAGAGGGGATAGGAATACGAAACATGAAATAATCCTCACTGGCATAAAACTTACATGGTGTTTTGGGATGAAATGTGCATATTTAAGGATATACAGAATTAATGTAAAATAAAGTATTTAAATTCAAGGTATTTGTAGACTAAGGGTATTATTAGTAGTTGGAGTGGGGATAGAGCATGGAAGGCTTTGTTTAGAAGTTATTTCTTGAGTTTTGTCTGGAATGAAGTAGGATGTTCTGTGAGTTGTGACAGAGAAAGGTCTAGTGCATGAAACATTGGACTTGGTATCAAGAAAAACCCAAGTTCAAATCCTGTCTTAGACATTTTCTAGGTATGTAACCTTGGTCAAATCATTTAACTTCTAGCTACCTCTGTTTCCTCATTGGTAAAAAGAAGATAGAGCAACTAGTTGGTACACTGAATAGAGTGATGGACCTGGAGTCAGGAAGACCTGAGTTCAGATCTAAACTCTGACATTTACTAGTTGTGTGACCCATGATAAGTCCCTTAACCATATTTGCCTGTTTCTTCATCTGTAAAACGAGTTAGAGAAGGAAATGGCAAACCACTTCCGTATTTTTACCAAGAAAACCCCAAGTGGGTTCATGAAGAATCAGACATGACTGAAATGATTGAACAAAACCATAACAATAAATGAGCAGGTACCTATTTCTTTAGCGAGTGTCATACCAAATTGATTCTGAGATTGATTTGGACTATGTACTCTTTTATCTAATGGGATTAGGAAGAATTAACTTAAGACTTTTGAAAGTGTAGGCAGTGGGGAGGGGAAGAGGAAAAGGATGAATGCAGATATATCAAACATAGGAGAGATAGTGATGAATCTTCTTATCCAAGGATCCATTTAAATAATTTGTTCCTCTCCTGTGGAGAAAATTTATTGGAACTATTTTGTTTAATGCAAATAGAGTACTATTGAGATAGCAAATTTGTAAAAGTTTGTAGTTCAGTTGTTAACTAAATGCGTCTTTGAAACATTTCATAGGATTTCAGAACTGGAGATTACCTAACAGCATTGTTATTTTTCAGATGGGGTTACCGAGGCCTAGGATTGTGAAGTAAGTGGTTATGATCACAGTGTGGAACTGAAACTAAACTCCAGATCTCCTGATTCCTTGTCTAGGTCTCCCACTGCTCCTCTCCAGAGTTCCTTTCTTGTCAGCCGGGTTTGAAAGGCCTGGACACTAGAATTAGTCATTTCCTTTCACATTAAGTACTATAATCTTGTTTTAAGTGAGGCACATTCCATTCTAAATAAAGCTTTCTTTCTTTTTTCTCACAAAGGCTTCCTGTGCTTTAGAAATTCCTTAGTTCAGAAAATGAAGTTATGCTTGGTGCTCAATATTGCCTAATTTTCCTCCTAAATTTCCCTCAGAATATATGACAGAAGCAATGAGTTTCATTCTTAATTTTATTTGGACCCTTAAAGTTTTTGTTTTATTGGGTGTTCAGTTTTTCACATTGCTTTTCATTCATTCATATAGTTACTTATACCTGTGTCATCATCATTAATGGGATTATGTGGGCATAGTACTATTTTTCAGCCTCTTCTTTATTTCTATCAGTCTGTGATCTCATCAATGTGGAATTCCCTTCAGTGGTTAAGGTGGTTACATGTTTACACATTTTTATACTGTACATCAGCAATGCTTGAAAGTCCTCTATTTCCTTGAATGACCATATTTTTCCTTGGAAAAACTACTCAGTTTTGCTGGGTAGGTGATTCTTGGTTTTAATCCTAGCTCCCTTGATCTCCAGGATATCATATTACAGTCCCTTTTATCCTTCAACGTAGCAGCTGCCAGATCCCAGGTTATTCTAATGGTGTTTCCATAGTATTCAACTTGCTTCCTCTTGGCAGCCTGTAATATTTTCTCCTTCATCTGGGGACTCTACAACCTGACTATAACAAACATTCCTAGGAGTTTTCTTTTGGGGATCTTTTTCAAAAAGTGATCAGTGAATTCTTTCAAGTTCTGTTTTGCCCTCTGGTTCTAAAATATCAGGGCAATTTTCCTTGAGAATTTCTTGAAGGATGATTTATAGGTTCTTTTTTTGATCATGGCCTTCAGGTAGTCGAATAATTTTTAAATTATCTCTCCTGGATCTATTTTCCAGATCAGTGGTTTTTTTCAAGGAGATATTTCACATTGCCTTCTATTTTTCAATTTGTTTGCATTTGTTTAATAGTATCTTGATTTCTCATAAAGTCACTAGCTTCCATTTGTTCCCATCTAATTCTGAAGGAATGATTCTCTTCAGCGAGCTTTTGAAATTCTTTTTCCATCTGGCAAACTCAACTTTTTAAGGTATTTTTCTCCTCGTTGGCTTTTTGGGCCTCTTTTGCCATTCGAGTTAATCTATTTACTTTTTATTTTTTTATTTAATACTCTCTTTTCATGATTTTCTTGCATCATTCTCATTTCTCTTCCCAATTTTTCATCCACTTCTCTTATTTGATTTTCAAAATCCTTCTTGGACTCCTCCATGGCCTGTAACCAGTTCGTATTTTTCTTGGAAGCTTTTGGTGCAGGATTTATGACTGTGTTGTCTTCTTCATCTTCCATGCTTTGATCCTTTTTGTCCCCCAGAAAGGAATCTAATGTTTGATTGTCGTGCTTGCTTTGCTTCCTTTGTTTGCTCATGTTGCCACTCAGTTGCTTGACTTTTGAGCTCTTTGCCAGAGTAGAACTCTGCTTCCAGGGGGGAGAGCTTTGTTCCTTTGCAGCTGCTGGAGCTATTAGTTGGGTGCCCTCTCTGCTGTCCCCACAAGCTGTGTCTTACTGGTCACACATCTCAGGACCCCTACCCAAAACTGAGATTTGGATCCATGCAGGTTAAAGCAGGAAAAATTAACCTCTGAATGGTCATTTCATCCCGCTGCATTCTGTAGGCCAGGAGCCCTGAAACAGCCCAATGGGGCCATCTCCAGCTTCTTGCTCCAGGGGCAGAGGCTGGACAGCATTCCTAAGGCCACCTTCCCCCAGTTCCAACAGGGTTCACTGACCTTTTACTTTGTCTTTGACATTTATGTGTTCGTATTTCTAGAAAACACCATAGCTGCTGGTGATCTACTCTCTAGAATTCTGCTCTAGCAGCTGCTAGTTGGGGCCACCCTGGGGCTAAAACCACGGGCTCACGCAGTGCTGGTCTCGACTCCCAGCATGCTGTGATATGGGTCTGCCTGCCGTATTGCCTTCAGAGTTTTGTTTCTCTGTGTAACTTTGTGGATTCTGTAGCTCTAAAGTTTATTTAGAGTCATATTTTATAGGTATTTGAGGTGCTTATGCGGGGAGCTCACAGCCTTCTTCTATGCTGCCATCTTGTCTCTGCCTTGTTATTTCTTTTTCTAATATCCCTTTATTGCTTTTTGGTGGCAAGTTACTTGGGAATCAGTTTGGTTTTATGAGAGGCTTAAAGGTAGATATATGAAACTGAGTAGAGAAAGATAGAAGCATTAAAAGCTAATTTTTGCTTATTCTAAACAAAAAAATAACTTTCTCCATTATCTCTTTACCTAAAATGGGTAAGCCCAAGACAAAATTGCCCCATTATGTGATTTACCCTGGTTTTTCTGAGGCAACTTCTGGGTCCTCCAAGAGCATGAAAAGTCCCAACCGTGTATATCCTAGTGCACCTAGATTTGGCAGGTATCTACAACCAGTAATGTCTCCAAACCCTGATTACAATCTGACCAGATGAATTTCTAAATGGAGATGAAGGACTGGGAGGGAGGGAGGGACTGAGTGCCTCATTTAGTCCCAACATGAACCTGAGGTGACAGGATTCTATCGTTAGAGCCACATGCTACACTTACATTGATATGTGGATCTTAGAAAAATATAGTCTGAATACAAAGTTTAATGGGACTGTGAAAGTATCTACCTAAATTTCATTATGTTGACTTCTTTATGTGAATAGTTATAAAAGTTACTTATGAAAGTAACAATCATGGTCTATTTTAATCATTGTTTTATAATTTCCTGTGTAGTCACTAGTTATCTAAACTTGCACATTCCAGGTTGCAAATCTTTACCTTTGCAAATGTCAGCCATGTGATGTGCAATATGCCATTTTTAAAAAAATATTTGAAAGTCATGTGGGTGTGGGGAAAAGATGTGAAATACTATCAAATTAAAATCCTAATAAGAGAACAAAGAAGAAAACTTAGATGTTTAGTTTGACTGCTCATTTAATAATTTGATCTTACTTTTTGAATTTCAGTAGTAATACATACATACATACATACATGCATATATATATTTTATATGTGTGTATACAGGCACTAATAAATCTGTACTTTTCATTAAGGAACAAAATCACAGGCCTCCCCTCAACAATTAGAATATAGTATACTGGATAGAGAAGACTCTCTAGTCAGGACAGTTTAGGGTCAGGTTTGACTTCTGAAACATATTTACTGTATCACCTGGGCAAATCACCTTCTCTCTTGGTATCTCAGGCAACTCTCTAAGACTTTAAGCTGCAGATGAGTTGTTTATCTGTATCAATGGAGGTGGTATCCACACTGACAACTATGCAAAAATAACATCAGAAGTATGGACTACTTTCACCACCACACATAATAAAAACAAAACAACTAAAGGATTGAGACAGGTTAGTTCAATGTGCTATACCTATTCCTTTTCACTTGATTTTCACTAATGTATAGAACAGACATTTGTTCCTTTACGAAAAGTACAGGTTTATTAGTGTGTGTATACACACACACACACACACACACACGTATATATATATATATATACGTATGTAGCATGCATAAGCCTGGTAGCAGAAAGGAATGTTGAATCCTCAAGTGGGAGCATTATCGTCCTTTTCACATAAGCTGAGTTAAGTTTATTTCCTTCAAAAGTATTGAAACCATTTTCAAGATTAAAATGGGCATGCAGCTAAATCTGAACTGCTAACATTTCTTCTTGGTGACCTAAGTATGAGTGTCGGTGCATGAGCAGTGAGGAGATTTCCCTCCCGCCCCCAACCTTTGCACACAATTTTGATGCATTCATCAGCAAAACCAATATGGAGGAAAGAAGACTTTGTCCAAGTGAATTGATGCTATGTCTTTGCTGAATATTCTTTCTATGCTATGACTAAATAAACTTTTTGTTAACTTAAAGATGGCCTATAAGTATCTCCTTGTATTCTGCTTTTGAACCTAAAAAACTGCAATGGTAGGGAGGTGTTGATGACAGATGATGAATGAGTTCTTAGAGGATTAGCAGTAGGATAGTGATACATTGTACTCTTGGCATCTTCCTTCACATCTTTCTAAATATGGTATACCTCATTCCAGTCAGTGTAGGTTAGGGTAAGCTGTCTAAATTTCAGTTCTAATTCCAATCTCATTCATGCGGATTGGATTCAGTTCAGTTATATACATGGATAAGTTGACTCTCTTCTCCCCCCCACTCCCACCCTGTAGTTAAATGCTCCTAAGTGATGCTAATGAATTTAGGATTTAAGTGTGTGTACATATGCTCATGTGAGTATATTCATAGACAGAGTTATAGGTGTGCATGTATTTTTCATATTTGTAAAGACGTGATGAGAATTGTAGGTATTGTTTTTGTATGTTTTCTCGTTATTCAGTCATTTTAGTCATATCTGACCTTTGGTGACTCCATCTGGGGTTTTCTTGGCAAAAATATTGGAGTGGTTTTGCCATTTTCTTCTCCAGTGAATCCATTTTGTCTGGCGAGCAGAAGTTAATTGACTTGCTCAGGATCACACAGCTAGGAAATTATCTGAAGCTGGATTTGGATTCAGGTCTTCATGAGTCCAGACCCAGTGCTCTATCCAGTGTGCCACCACTTGCTACTTTTGTATGTTAGGACTTCTTTATTCTGCGTCAAAATGAATTGCAAATTTATTTGTTTGTTTATGTGTAAAATAAGGTAGCAGTTAATAATATTACTATAATGGTAGGTTGATTTATTCAAAATTCTTATGGAGCTCGATTATATAGCTGATTACACTGTTTCTGGGGCTTTGCTGTAACACTTTAAGGTTATTAAAGTACCATTTTTTAATTCTTGAATAAACATTTTATAAACTATAATCAAATCTACCCCTTACTATTGCTTAGAACCAAACCTGGCTATTTCATAATTTCACTTCTCTCTTTAGTCCTCCAGTCCTCAGTGCTGAAGCCAGAGTAGTTGTGAGACTGGAAATCAGCAGTTGTGAGCGTTAGGCCTCAATACTGAGGCAGCCTTTCTCTTACTTCAAAGTTAACTGCAGGCAAAAGATAAAGGCAAGTCAAAGCAAAACCCTTTGACTAATGTTTTAGGTGAATTGTTACATGTTTAATTAATGAATTGACTATCAAAGGTGTAGAATTGGAACAGAGAAGACCTTTAAGGTCCTTTAGTACAACCCCAGATTCCACAATGGAAAGAATGAAAGAGTTGGGTAAGACTTCTTAATTAATTCATAATTTTTGGTTTTGTATTCCCAGAATCTAATATGGTACCTGGCATACAGTAAGGATTTAATAAATGTTTGCTGAATGTAATTGAATTGAAATAGAGTAGTGTATGGCATTACCAGAGGGCCTTTTCTGAGTATTTTTTTCTTTGTGTGGTTCTGGGAAATTTTTCTGGCCAGAGTTATGATGAAATTTTTCCTGAAAAAACAGAACAAGTCTCTGGAATCTTTGGGTGATAATTGCATCACAAAGTTCTTCATAGTACTTCTTCGCCTTTTCCTATCCATAGTTCATAGCTCATATTGAAAGCTAGAAGACTTCTCAGAGGCCATTTTGTCTAATTCCATTTCCTTGAGTGTAGAATGGGGATAATAATAACACCTATCTCCCAAGGTTGTTGGGAGGGTCAAATGAGACAATATTTAGTAGACTTTTAGTAAATGCTAATTCCATTCCTGCCTCCCCATTTTCTAGGTCACAGGATTATAGATTTTGAGTTAAAAGCAACTTTGAAAGTAATCTGGTCCAACCTCCTTATTTTTATAGGTGAGAAAATGGAGAGTTCAAGTGACTCCTTCACCCTTGGTCACAAAGGTAATAGGAAAGATTTGGACCCAGGTCCCTTGAAGCCAGAAACAGTTCTTTTTTCTACTTTGCCATATTACCTCATGGTATTCCCTCAGATATACCTGGCTAGAATTAGAAAGATCATGACAGGCATAAGTTGTAGCATCCTTATATCATTTTCAGAAGACAATCTGAATGTCAACATCACTAAGAATATGAAGATCATTGAGCATTAGCTCTTAGATATATCCTCTGCCCTGCTTGATGACCACTATATAGATTATGTGGCTCCTCCTTTCCATCTAGTGGAAGCTTTGCTCTTGCTTTCTGAAGTCTTCTCTTATGCTATATCTCTTTTCGGTTCTTTAGAGAGTTTTTCCTTCTCTCTTACACTGTGCATTTCCCTCTTTTCCAGCATCTGTCATCTCCCTGCTTCTTCTTAGCCTTCAGACATTCACAGATCTTCCTTTTCTTATGAACATCACAATTCTGTTGCCTGTAGAATCACTGTCCTATTTGTGTTCTTCCTTTTATTGACAAACTTCTTGAGGGTCTAGTCCATTTCCTCTGCTTTCTCTTTTTCCTCAATTCCTTGTGGGCTTGTTTGGACATCATTCATTTTCCTGAAATTCCACTTTTAAATATCCCCAATGTTTCTTTCTTGTTTGCCAAACACGATGGCCTTTTTTCTGTCCTCATTACCTTGAATGTCCCTCTAACATTTGCCACTAGTTTAGCTTACAGGATGATTAGCCCCTCTATTTTTCCCATCAAAGATTTTAAAATGTATTAAAATCTGAATTCCAGATACCATCATCATGTCCCTCAAACACCATATCTTATTTCAAATAGAAAAAAAATGACAACATTTGGAAAAATCATTATACCAGTTGTTGTAGAATAGTTCCATCTCCTTATCATGTTCTCTGAATTAATGGAGGAAGTTTGTCCCTTCCTCTTGTTACTGGATTCCTGCTCATCTTAGCTTAGGAAAATTAATAAGGAGTATAAGCCCTATATGAATGATTTTTTTTTGCTTTTTGTAGGGCAATTGGGGTTAAGAAGCTTGCCCAAGGTCACATGGCTAGGTAAGTGTCTGAGGGCAGATTTGAACTCAGGTCCTCCTGACTTCAGGGCCGGTGCTCTATTCACTGTACCATGTACCCTGTATATGGATAATTTTTATAAATCCTCTTCTTTTAAAGACTGTAAACTACCTTTACCACTGGATACATAATGATCAGATCAGGGTCAACAAGCCAGATTCTTTGATGGAGGAAATCACTACCTGGACTACAGCGTTAATTTTTCCAGGGAAGCAGAATCCACCATTTGTAAGCAACTCTCCTTGTGTTTCTATTGACAATGAAGGCCACAGAGGACACATTATTTTATCCTTGTCCTTTCTGAAATAGAGCTTTTTACCAAATGACAGTTGGAGACTTCTTCAAGCTAAATGACATCAGACTATGCCCTTGGTATTTTACAGACCAGATTCTGGGTATATCCACAGCAATAGTAGTATGAATCCAATTTATCAGGTTTTTCTGGGTAACTGCAGCGAGCTGAAGCTTCATTTTGTTACCTTTAAACAAAAACGTATTTGCTGAAATGATACCAGGAACAACCTGAACAATTTTAAATGTATAGATTTAGATAGATAATGTATGCATGTATGTGTATATTGATATAGATATAGATACTTTGTGTCAAGTTCGAAAGTTCAGTAATTTCTTCCATTTACTGCTTTTGGATTCTGTCATTAAATGCATGTTGCTATCATTTTAATGATTTTCTTTTTATAATTAAAATTAATATTGTGTAGGCCCATGAGGATTTGTTCCTTAATTGCCCAAATGCCTTACAGTTATTAATTGTTGCAGCAAGCTGCTCCCCAACACAAAAGTCCGCATTTGGAAAGCAATATTCTCTTAGTGATGATGTAATTTCTGAAGAATCAAAATTGTTAGCAACCTAAAAGGGAACTGAGAGACACAAAGTGGGGGAGGTAGAAGGGTATGTATTATCAAAGAAAACTTGCTAGTGAAAATTGGCACAAAAATATCCATAAAATATATGACTGCAAAAAAGGATTAAAAGATGGAACAATATGTGAGTATTAAACCAGTACTTACATATGAAATATTTAAGAGACCTATCAGAGGTATTCTGTTGTTTTGGGTAGACAATGACTGCAGCCATGAAATTAAGACACTTTCTCCTTAGAAGGAAAACTCTGACAAATCTGGACAGCATACAAAAAAGCAGAGACATTACTTAGCAGAAAAAGATCTGTATATATTCAAAGCTATTGTTTATCTATGAGATAATTGTTTATGGCTATGAGAGTGATATTATAAGGAAAGTTGAGTACCACAGAATCATGTTTTCAGGTTGTGATGCTGAAGAGGACTTTTGAAAGTTCCTTGGACAGTAAGGAATTCAAATCAATCAATACTTAAAAGTTTTAATTCAGGTTATTCACTGGATGATCAAATACATAAACTAAAGCTTAAATCTTTGCTACATAATTGAGAAAACAGGACTCATTGGAAAAGACCCTGATGTTTGAGGAAAGATTGAGGGTAAAAGGCAAAGGGGACAAGAGAGGATGAGATGGACAGTCTCGTTGAAGTAATGAACATGAACCTGAAGAGACTTCAAGAGATAATGGAAGATAGAAGGGTCTGGCATTTTATGGTCTATGGGATCACCAAGAGTTGGACATGAGTTAACAAAAGAACAACAACAAACTTTGCTTTTGGATAGAAAGCCCATATTAACGTTAGATCCTTTGAAGAATAGGTGCATCATAGTATTTTTGGACCAGAAATCATCTTATGTCTTAGAATACCACCTTCTAGATTGTCATTAAATTGTTAAAATCCAAATTCCACAGTTTCTTGTAAGGTGAGTAATCCAAACTGTAGTGAAGATGAAGCTAGTTTAATTTTGATGTTTTATAAACTGTATTTTTTTTAAATTTAACTCCTCACAAAACTATCTTTTCTGCCTAGTTCTGGGGCATTTTTATTAAGTCAAATTATGATTATAATATTCTCCATTATACTATTAATTTTCTCAAAGTGCAGGCTATCTAGTCTACTGACTAGATTTGTCTATTGCATTCATTTGTCTATAATTAGGACAATACCTGAGAACATATTGTGGTGTCCATATTCTCATTCTTGCTAAAGTATTTAATAATTTCCAACAATAATTGATGTAAGGTATTAAAACATCTATGTATCTCTGTAGGCATGCATATGTGTATGCACACAGATTGTTGTTGTTTAGTTGTTCCAGTCATGTCCAACTCTCCATGACTCTTTTTTGGAGGGTTTCTTTGGCAGAGATACTGTAGTAGTTGGCCATTTCCTTCTCCAGCTCAGATGAAGAAACTCAACAAACAGGATTAAGTGACTTGTCCAGGGTGACATAGCTAGTATCTGAGGCCAGATCTGAATTCAGGACTTTCTGACTCCCAACCCAGCACTCTATCCATTGTGCCACATAGAGTCCACATAACACATACACGTATATGTATGTGTACGTATATATAAACTTACGTAGATTGTGTGTGCATCTGTTTATTTCCTCTGATGGTAGCTCTAGTCAAGACAACATATTTTTCAAATATAAATTGACTTGTCTTATTCTATTTCACTGTTCCTATGCTTATCCTTGAAAAAGATTTTTTTTCCTCATCTTATAATTTAGGGCCAATCTTTTTTTTCTTTAAATGACTATAATACACTATAGAGGCTTATCAGGAAATCTGTTGTTGGAGTCATAACTTATTGTCATTGAATTTATATATTGTTAGTTGTCATATATTCTATTTGTCCAAGTCAATAAATCTATTAATTTCCAAACCAGTTTGTAGCGGTCTTACTTGCTGTAGGAGCAATCTCTGAACTTTGAAAATGTTTATATTAATTATTCTTCTCTCACCTCCTTCAGAATTGGATAGCATTTATTAATAATTTTATTCATCTTAAGAGGTTGCTGAATTGAGCTCTTATGAAGAAAGGAAAAAATGAAAAATATAAAGCTATAAAGAAGTTTCAAAATATTTCAAATTTCTCTTATTTCTTTATATTTGATCTTTTCCCTCTTATATTGTTGAGCATTTGAAGGCAAGAGTCATGTCTCATACTTATTTGAATTGCACAAGCACCTACAAAAGTGCCCTTCACATAATAGATTCTTAAGAGTATACATTGACTAAATTCCTTGTATAATGCATCTTTTAGGTAACATTTGTCATAATGTTTGGAAATAGGTACGAGTGGCCTCTAGGAAGGATGGACTAACTGGGACTAAAAGAACGCCTTGCCTTTAAAGCATACCCTCCTACATTTAAGCTGTGCATTCTGTTGAGAATGCTTTTTCTGTGTTTATGCTAATTTTAAAGTCCAAGCATAATGAGCTTGACTTTTCCAATCTATGTATTATGTAGATGGCAAGCTGCCATAAATCTGTCTTTGGAAGTCCTCCCTTGATTTCTAGGAGCTATAAGAATTAAGCTCTTTCTTCTTTTCCTCATCCCTGAATAGCAGGAACTAATGGATGATGCTTTTCCTACATGTCATAAGATGGTGTTTTTATGTCATTTGACTAGGACCAGGAAAATTGGATAGTGTTTAATTTAAAGTATGTGTAATTTAAAAGGGTGGAAAGGACACTGGTGAACATGCATAAGTTGCAATATACTGCCAATAAAAAAATAATGTGGGAGAACTAATGTAAAGGATATTGTCAAAGAGAACTATAACAGGAGAAAAAAGGAGGACCAGTGAGAGAAAATAAGGAGTATCATGAGCGACCTACAAGTTTCATTGATATTCATTACATGCCAAGAGATTTAGAGAAAGGACTCGAGGACAATGGGTGGGCCATTTGTTAAGAATTTATGGAAGGACAGGACATTCATGATAATGGAGGGAAGATTTGCGTCTTTTCAGACCACATATTGATCAAAGCATGTCTTGACACTTGACTTGTATTTATCTATTTTAGTTTTTATGTTGATGAAATAATTATGAAAATAGATCATTAAAACTGATAAATTTAATAAAATGCTGTGGAGTTGTTTTCTTGTGTTAGGACAAAATTAAAATGTAAGTTATAGGCTAGTGTCTAATTCGAATTATACTATTACTTTGAAATGTTGCTTTAAAGCTTTCTACTGTAATGAGAGCAAACCCTGCAATAGTGTCCAAATGACATAATTTATTAAAAATATAAACTTCCTTCTAAAACAACATTTGAGGAGCATCTTGTATGTTTTTGTCAAATGAACTATTTGTAGAGCATTTAGCTCAGTGCTGAGCACCTAATTGATGCTTAATCAGTGATTGCTATATCCTTTCCTTCTAGAGGAGAAAGTCAGAGGGTCTGGAACATAGGCAATTTCAAGTTAGATAGTTTACCATGTGAATAAAAAGATGAAAAGGGGAGAAGGAAAGAGAAATAACAAAAAGGAAAACAAGAGAAGGTAGGGAGAGACAGAGGACATAAAAGGAGGAAGACAAAGGAATTAAAGGAATGAAGATGGGCAATTGATTAGAGAGATGGATCGGCAGAGGAGAGAAACAGCACAGGGAAAATCAGAGGCAGAAATTAGCATAACTGATAATCATAGAATGTTAAGGCTAGGCAGGGTCACCATGTTCTTTTAGACCAGTGGTTCTCAGCCTTCCTAATGCAGCAACCTTTTAATACTCATATGTGGTTTCATCGGCATGTGGGCGGACACACCTGGAGAAGGATAGAGGAGCGGTGTCTGGGTTCCCAAGACCATCGGAAATATGTGTTTTCTGATGGTCTTGGGCAACCCCTCTGAAAGGGTCGTTTGACCCCCAAAGGGGTTGCGACCCAGAGATTGAGAACCACTGTTTTAGACCATATCTTACAGATGAGAAAAGCATAAATTCTGCTTGAGAGTTCAGTGAAATTGGCATTTGAGGCATGCTCTTCTCACTCACTCCATATGTGTATAATGTGACAACTCTTCTGAAAGAAAAAAAACATATTTATTTTTAAAAATTAAAATAATAGCTTTGTAATACAAAGTGGAGCATTGAGACAGGAGGCAAATAGCTCATGTAATTGAGTGGTTTGACTCTGAATTTAATTTCCCCTTCACTATCATTTCTCTTAGCATTTTTCTGCCTTTCCTCAGGTTGTCCTTGAAGGCTGCTTTGTCATCATTACCTTCACTGTTATCATCAACAGCATGCTTTGCTTCATACTGCCAATTTGCATGATTCATCTCTTTCTCAAGGATTCACTGTCATATTCATTTATGTGATATAGTGTACATAATCATGTGTGAAAATGAACATATATGAAACCGTGTATACATACAATACGCATTACTGCATATGGCATAGACCTGTATCTGTATGTATATGTGCAGTATATATTTCCATGCGTATATATACAAACATTTTTGTGTGTATATGTGTATGCCTTATATAACTGAGGTTCTCCTTTTCTATTCTAAGGTCCTTATCAGTGTCTTTCAACTCATTGTAGGCCTTTGAAAACAGATTTGAAGACCGCATATTTCCAGAAAGAAATATTTCTTCAGGGAAATGTCTAACCTTTAAAATCATAAGAGCTTTAAGATAGTCTAGATCTGTAAGGTAATTTAGCTGGATATTCTACTGAAAGTAAAGATATGGTTTTATGAGCTTTTCCTTTTTTTAAAAAAATTAACCATTTTTCCTTTTATTGAAAAAATTATATTTTTTAATTTGTCTTTTTCATATTAAGTCATTTAAAAATATTTCCCCTAGCTTCATGATTGGAAACCTTCCTCTTTAACCAAAAAAAGTAATAAAATTAAAAAAAAACAACCAAAGTAAACCTATTTGACAATATTTGCTATCCTCTTCACTTTTAGTTGATAATTCCTTGGAATTTAGCTACTTTTTAATGATGTTTTCCTTTGCATTGTGGTTGTCATTGTAAATATTATTCTCAGGGCTCTGTTTTCTTCAAATAATACATAACCTCATGCAAGCATTCCAATATTTCTAAATTCCTCATATTTGTCTTGTTTTATAGTATATAATATTTCCTTACGGTTGTCATTTTTGTCTTATATAATGCTCTCTTATGTTTGTCATTTCTTACAGTATATAATCTATTAAGTTCATATATTCAAAATTTGTTGAACCATTTTCCTATAAAATGGGCTCCCACTTTGTTTATAGCTTTTATCTTCAGCTATAAAATTTACTGCTAAAATATTTTATTATATGAGACCATATTTTATAAATATCTTTTAAAAAACCTGACTAGTCTTGTTACTTTATTTTTAGTGATTTTTTTTATTTTAAGTTCCAGATTCTCTCCTTCCCTAATCTCTTCTCAATCCAATGAGAAGGCAAGAAATATGGTATGAAGTCATAGGGAGGGAATAAATAAATAAATAAACGTATATATATGAATATCTATATTTATTTATTTATTTGCAATAGCACTATTCTGGAGAAAAAAAGATGAAGAGGAAAAAATATGCTTCAATCTACACTCAAAGGTCATTAATTTTCTATCTTGAGGTCAATGACATGTTAAATCAAGAATCCTTTAGAATTGTCATGGATCGTTTTATTTGTCAAAGTTTCTTTGTCTTTCACTGTAAATTACATCATTACAAATAAGGCTATAACTGTACATTTTTCTCCTGGTTCTGCTTACTTCACTTTGCATCAGCTCATATATGTCTTCTTAGATTCTTTTGAAACCCATCTTCTTCATCGTGTTACAGTACAATAATATTCCATAGCAATCATATACAATGACTTGTTTAGACGTTTTCCACTTGATGGTCATTCCCTCAATTTCTAATACTTTGCTGCCCCTCCACCCCCACAATAGTACAAACATATTTTGTACATATGAGTCTTTTTTCCCCCCTTTTTTCTTGATCTCTTTCGAGTATAGAAATAGTACTGATATTGCTGGGGGGAAAGATATGAACAGTTTTGTTGTCTTTTGGCCACGTTTCCAAATTATTCTCCAGAATGATTGGAACAGTTCACAACTCCACCAATAGTGCATCAGTATACCCATTTTTCCACTTCCCCTTCAGCATTTCTCATTTATTTTTTTTGTCATATTAGCCGATCTAATTGGTCCTATTTCAGACTTGCTCTTATTTGTATTTCTCTAATTATTACTGATTTAGATAATTTTTTTTCATATAATTATTGATAGCTTTGTTTTCTTCTTCTGAAAATTGTTCCTTTTCTTTGACCATTTACAGTTGGGGAATGGATCCTATTTTTTATAAATCAGTCTCAGTTCTCAATATATTGCTTTATGTCTAAATCACATAGCCATTTTGTGCTTGTCTTGATATTGGGTGTAAGATGATGGTCTTTGCCTGCTTTCTGCTGGAATGCTTTAAGTTTTCCCAGCAGTTTGTGTCAGATAGTGAGTTCTTACCCTAATAACCGGGGTAACTGAGTTTATAAAACACTAAGTTTCTTTGCTCATTTCCTTCTGTGTATTGTGTATTTAATCTATATTGGTGGAGCAGTGGATAGAGTGCTGTGAGTGGAGTCAGAAAGACCGAGTAGAAATCTGGACTTGGACACTTACTAGTCGTGTGACCTTGGGCATTTTCTGTTTAACCTTTGCTTACCTTATTTTTCTCATCTGTAAAATGAGGGTAATGTTAGAACCAACCTCCCAGAGTTGTTGTGAAGATCAGATGAAATAATAATCATGAAGAATTTAGCACAGTTTTTAGGACATAGCAACAGCTATGTAAATGTTGTTATTATGTTGTTTTGGTGATTACCTCTTTGGAGTATAGTTTGAGATCAGGTCCCCTTCCTTCACTTTTCCCCCCACTTTATTTCCTTTATACTCATCTTTTGTTTCTTCAGATGATTTTTTTTATTGTTTTCTTTAACTCTATAAAGTGATTATTTGGTCATTTGAATGACATGGGACTGAATAAGTAAATTGTTTTAGGCAATATAGTAATTTTTATTACATTGACTTGGCTTAGCCATAAAAAATTAATATTTCTCCAGTAATTTAGATCTGTCCTTATCTGTGTGAAGGATGTTTTGTAATTGTGTTCATACATTTTGTATGTTTCCCTTGGCAGTTGAACTTCCAAGTATTTTAAACTATTTGCAATAATTGTAAATGGAATTTCTCTTTCTGTCACTTCTTGCTGTATTTTGTTCATAACATATGGAAAATGCTGTTGATTTGTGTGGGTTTGCTTGAGGTCCTTTAACTTTAACTTTGCTAATATTATTAATTATTTCAACTTGTATTTTAGTTGATTCTCTAAGATTGTCTAAGTACACCAGCATATCATCTGAAAACAGCAATAGTCTTGTTTCCTCATTGCTTATTCCTTTAGTTTCTTTTTTTGTCGTTGCTATAAAGCTATTATTTTGAGTACAATATTGAGTAATAATGTATATTTTTGCTTTATCCTTTATCTTATTGGAAAGTCTCCTAGCTTATCCCCATTGAGGATATTGTTTGTTTTAGGTTTTGGATAGATACTACTTATTTTTAAAGAAAGTAATCATTTGTACAGAAAGTAAAGAAAGTAAAGTACAATAATATCTTACTTACTTGGAATACAGGTAGAACTCAGATTTCTGGAATCCATAGATTTCCAAAATGGATAATACACTACTTTAACAACCTTTTATTTATTCTTCTTGTCTGTAGCTCCTATATTCTGCTATCCATCCATGAGTGACCTCCCAAAATAATTATTTATGCACAGGTTTAAATCATTATTTTTAAGACTAGGACTTTCTATCCTGCCCATGCTAGAAGTAAAAGGCCCACCCACTTCTACTACTTATAGACACTGAAGACTTAACCTATTCCTTCTTCTAACTGGGCTGGTTCACCCCTCTTTAGGCAGCCTTATGGCTTCTCCTTTCTCTACTTCCAGGGGCTCAGCATATTTAGCCTGACTTCATGTGAATAATAGATTAGCTTTAGCTCTACGACAGCTTGGATCTCTTTAAGTTCAAGCAATCTAATAGCCTCAACCTCTTTGGTAGCAAGAATCATAAGCAAATGCCAACATACTCAATCTTAAGTGTCTCTCCAATTCCATACAGTATAAAATATATACTGCTTAGCCTAAAATTTAGGCCCTCCAGAGTGGGATGTTTAAAAAGGTTAGAGAGACATAGTTTCTGGGTAATTCAATAATTTTATTAATAAGGCCAGCAGGTTATTAATAAATGGATGGTCATTTGGTGTCCTCTCTTAGCCTAAAGACAATCATGGCAGGGGACTCACAGTTTATATACCTTTCAAAACAGTTGATTGTCTATCAAGCAGCAATCAAATCTAGTTGGTTAACTGATTGGAGGGGGGCTATATTAAAATGAAGGGCTGAGGATTTCTTGGATTTTTGAGTATTTCTATACCAGACCACCCATAGCTTTAGGCTTTCAGTTCAAAAAATACAACCCCCCCCCCCAATTAAGCCTAAGTGAGCACAGTGGACTTCTTCACCCTAGATTAAATTCCTTGTAAAGTAGGTGGCTCTGACCCAGAAGGGGAGAGTCAATGCAATCTCATTGTCAGTATTGTCCTTTAAGAAAACTTTTTAAAATGAGAAAGTCAAAAGAGAGGGAGAGCTGCTGAATTTTCCCAAGATAATTGGTTATTAATAGTCATACAATAATCATGCAATAATCTCACAATTGTATATATTAAGACTACCTCCCTGACCTTTACCCTTCTATCTCTTCTTCATCGTCACTTCTAGTTTTTTCCCAATTCCTCTCTCTTCTCTTTCGTGTATGCTTTATAGTATATATAGTACTATATATATTTATATATAATTTATACATAATATAGTATATGTATAATATATTATGTATAATAAATATATATTTATATATACTATATATTTATTATAGCACATATAGTATATATATGTATACTATATATAAATAGTACTATACTATTTCTCAATTATATCTGCATATTCTTGCCTCTGAGAATTTGTGCATTTTGTCTTTTGTGCTTAAAATAATTTCTTGTCATCTCCTTATCTGTTGAATTTCTTCCCTTCCTTTAAGACCCAAATTAAATTTCTTCTTTCTCATAATGCCTTCCCTTATTTTACCACTCCCCTCCCTTAGTGAAAGGTGAGCCCTCCTATCATAGTTCTCTGATAACTTTCCTATTCCCAATGCACATCTCATTCTAACTTGTTTTATAGTAATTTGTGTACATATCTCATCCTCTGATTCAATTATAAATTCATTTAGGGCAACATCTATACTGTATCTCATCCTTAGTACAGTAGCTGAATTGACTATGTTGAAAAAAATTTAAGTGTCTGAAAAACAAAAATCTGTTGGAAGGGAGGAAGAAAAGAAATTCCAACAATAAACAGATACAATTAAGGACTGTAGGTTACATGAAACATGTTGTGATTATTTAGCTTCTTGCATAGACAGAAGAGAACATTCTCATTGGTTGGCAATATCTATAAAAGGTCAGACTTTTCACTTGAAAGCTAAGAATTGGCTTGTGGGGGCAGGGGGGAGGGGGGAGAAGAATAGTATGATATCTGAAAGGCCTGAGAAACAACTTAGAAAAGAGCAGCCAGCACTGACATTTGGAGCAATGATTAGAAGTGATGGCATTAAAGGGAGAAGCATCTGATATCACTGGGAAAAAGGAAGTGACACAGAAGAAAAGTCGGGAATAAGAGTGAAAATTGCCAGAAATAGTGATGGTGGCCAGATTTAAATAGGGTGGTCTAGGAGATGACCATTATCTCAACTACCACTTAAAGCCACTTTAGGAGGCTTTGAGTTTCAAGCAGGCTGGTCAACTTCTCAAAGAAATATAGCCTCCCCACCAAGATCCCTCAACTCCAGCCCCTCCCACCAGGACTGAACAATAGAATAATGATAATGCTAAAAGTTCAGTAGTTACTGTCCCTGACTACCTCATCTCCCAGCCCCCCATGCCTACTTGTCTCTCCCTGCTCACAGCAGGTTTTACCCTGTAAGAATCCCTAGCCTCTCCTGGCCTCTGGACATCTCCCTTCCCTGGGTGTCCTCCTTTAGGAGCTATATCCTCCAAGCAGCCTTCTCCCTTTGGGGGAAGGAAGGAAGGCTCTCCTCAGAAGGGCTGCCTCCTTAGGGGACTGCCTACTTTCCCCTTTAAGCTGGGGTCTCCTTTAAGAGGAGAAGGAGCCTGCTTGGCATGGTGTGCTATCCACAGTAAGTTCCTTTAACTGATTTGAAGACAACCTGAGTGAATTCTTTTGAGATGACTTGAATACCAACACTTTGGGGTGCTCCTGCACCTCAACAGTGGCAACAAGAATGGAAAACAGTCAGTGCTCTAACATGGGAAAATCATAGCCAGAATAGTTCTGCATTTTGGATCAAACAAATAGTCATCTTCTCTGAAGAACAGCAACCCTTGTAGCATAAGCCATCTCTGTTATATGCTCATATAAGGTGGTAAATGCCTTCCTATGAAGGGCTTTAAAAGCCAAATGGAAGATTTTAATTTTGATTCTGAAAGCCACCATAATTATCAAATAGGGAAAAGTGACAAGATAAGACCTGGTCTCTTAGGAATATCAGTTTTTCTGTTGATTTGTCTTTAATGTGGAGAGATTTGAGACAGGAGACCAGCAAGGAGGTAATTGCAATAGGTAAGCATGAGGTGAGGAGAGGCTAGCATCAGGGAAGTACCAGTGCCAAAGATAGAATCTCTCATAGGCATATATGAGAGATTCTGTGAAGTTGAAGAGATAGGATTTGGCAACAGATTTGATATGATGGAGGATGAGAGAAAGCAAGGGGATGAGGACGACAGCCAGGTTGCAAGTCTGGATGACGTGGAGGACAAGAGTACCCTGAAAATAATGGGTAAATTAAGAAGAGTGGAGGATTTAGAACTGGGGGAGACATGACGAGTTTAAGATGACTAAAAGACAACTAGTTCATAATGTCTAAGAGACAGAGGGAGATGGAAGATTGGGAGTCAGGAGAGAGGTTAGGCCTATATTAATAGATCAGAGACCATCCTCATAAAAATGATGTTTACCAAGAGAAATTGTGGGAAAGAGGACAAAGGAGAGAGCCTTGGGAAGGATCCCTGGCTTTAGTGGGCATGATCTAGATGAAGATCCAGCAGAAATGTAGTGGTAGGAGGAGAACCAGGAAAGAAGCAGCATCCCAAAAAATCAGAAGAGAAGTTCAAGGATAGGGGAATGATTAACAGTGTCAATGACTATAAAAAGTTCAAAAAAGATTAGTTCTGATAAAAGGTCATAAGATTTGGTTAAAAAAAATAAATCACAGGCTTCTTCAGATAAAGTCGGAACCTATTCTTCCTCTAGGCAACCCATACCACTTTTGGTTAGCTCTAATTTTTAATAACTGGAACCCATCCTTCCTCCTTAACCTTAACTTAAGCCCTTGCTTTTCGTCCTGTCCTCAGGGCCCAAATACAAAAAATTCTTCTACATTACAACCCTTTACATTTGTAGACTGTAATATTTGGAATATGTTGACACATTATTTTGTAATTGTCTTGTAAAAATGCTGTGAGGGCTAGGGAAGGGATTATCATTTATATTTTTGCATATGGTAAAACCTAGACGAGGAGGAGTAATGTAACTTGCCGGAGGTAAAACAGCAATGTTTGAATATGTACCTGCATTTGCTTAGTCTACTAGTTTAGCCAGACAGTTAACTTTCTCTGCTCAGAATATTAGGCCACTTCTGATCTTTAACAGCATTGTTCCCAAATGTGGTATGAAGCATATATGTAGTCAGTTTGAGAGTGATGAAGAGACTTAAAAAAAAAGACTTTAAAATTAATGTTTCACTCAAATTGGATATCTGAACAAGTATCATAAAAGCAATTGATACTTCACAAGTTAAGTTCCAGATGGGACTTAGTGATATTCAGTTGAAGCAATGACTGTATGGGAGGCAAGACACTTAACCTAGGGCTCTAGGCAATTTCTTAAGACTCTCAGTTGCAGAGAAAGTACTGTGCTGCATTGGTAGAGGGAGTTTTGCCTTATCTGGGAGCCTGACTGTCAGTGAAACCTTTGGTCCTATCTCCATTATCCCTACCTCTGATTAGATCAGATGCTATCATCAACATAAATATCTAAAATAAAGCATTTCATTATACCAGGTTAGTTTTAAACTTTTTCAATAAAATTGAGATGACTTACAAGTTTAATAAACCTATTTTCTAACATTTTCTTCTGATAACCACTTTTGTTGCCTTAAGGCAAATTTGAATCCCAGTCCCTTTTCAGTTACTGCTGTAACCTGGTTCTACTGCTCCAAACCTTGTCCAGTCCTGAAATAAATCTAAGCCATGAGCTGAGGAGTAACTCCTCTTTAATTGAGATAATAGGGTAGCAATCCTGCCACCCTGGGGGATGTTCAGTAGACTTCCCAACTAAAGAGACCAAAGAAAAAGGTTTTTTTTATAGCTTTAGGAAGAGCAGAAGAGGAGATATGTGAGGTAGCAAGGCCTGGTCATGAGAGCCCAGTGGCCCTTGACAATTCTAGCCAAGGAAAAACAATTCACTCTGGCTGTTTTGTTCTTCTTTCCATGAATCCCTTTGGAAAGGGATGAGGATACTACAAGCTGAGATCCACAAGACAGCGTCCCTGGGTTTGGAGATCCTAGGGTGTGATTCAGATCAATCTAAACAGAGTAAATATCTTAAGAGTAGGAATGTAAAAGCATTACTGAAGTTCTGACATTATAAGGATCATTTGAGAGAGTGGCAGTCCATATTACTCTTACTATTGACAATTTATATCATTATATTAACAATCCTCTCAACCTCTATTCCCACATTTTCAGGCAGCTGAAAATTTTTTAGCTTTCACCAAACAACTGACTATTCACCAATTAGTTACCGTTCATTTTTATTGAGAGCATAAGCTGTTTAAGAACAAAGTTATTGTTGTTCTTCCATCCTGTGTGACTCTATATGACCCTGTGAACTTTGTCCAGCGGGCTTTCTTGGCCAAGATAATGGCATGGTTTGTCATCTCCTTTTCCAGTGTATCCCCATTTTACAGATGAAGAACTAAGGTAAATAAGAGTTAAGTCACTTACCCAGTGTCACACAGCTGGTGTCTGAGATCCGATTTGAACTCAGATATTCTGACTCCAGTCTCCTTGCTCCATTCACTGCGCCACTTAGCTGCCCCTTTGTTCTTCTGAGAACAAAGTAGGACATAGTAAAATGCTAAATTGCCAGGTACCAACAATTAAAGAATAAGACTGTCTCTAATGAGGTGCTAATTGTACTGTTCAGACAATGAGTACAAAAGGAATTTGAATCAATGTAGGCTGGAGTTGTGAGGCACCACTCCCATGTTTATCCCCAGGTTCTCCTACACTGCTGCCTCACAGCCAGTGTTTACCAAAGCAAGACAGGATTTACATGCCCTGCTATTTTTACTACTTTACCAGAAAATTAGCTTGCTCTTTTCTGTGAAGAATTCCACCCTGGGATTATGAAGCTTTGCTTTTATTGGTATAATGTGTGGGTATGTTGCCTATGTAGATTATATGTGTATCCACATAACTTTATCTAAATATGACTCATGAAGAGGCTTTGAGAGATATCTTGTTCCTCCCTCTCTCTAAGGGAGAATTTGATTATTGCCTTCAGGAGAACAGCAGTTGAAATCATGAAGCTATCTCTCTTCAGGTAGAAGTTGCTAGACTAGAATTTTATCTGTCTTTTTTCCTTTTCCCCCATACCCCGCCCCCAATATTGCTAACCTAGGAGAAATGACTATTTTCTTAAGACTCCAGGTACTTTCCTGATTGCTATCCATTAATGAGAGATGATTCCCCAAGCTTATAGTTCACTTTTCACCTGTTCCCAAAAGTGCTGATTAAATAATAGTCAACAACGAGTAAAGCCATTTTCCCTAGCAAATAGCAAATAGGAATTTGAAAAGTTATACAGATTGGAATATATCATATGATAAATAGAGTGATTGAGCTTTTCTACTGGGAACAAGATGTCTTCATTCTCTGGGTAGAGAAAGTCCTCAGTCTCATCCAAAGGGAACTTCCCTGAAGACTTTAGGGAAGCAAGCTGAAAATCAGGGTTATATTGGGGTGCTGGCTTTTACCTCTATATCAGCCTTCCAAAATTTGTTCTCTTTTCGCCTGTATTTCTCCCTTTAAAGGGTTTGGAACTACAATTATCCTTTCACATCAGGGATTTTAGCGACATAGTGCCCTTGATATCTGGAACATCTAAGGAAAACTTTTGGGCCCCCTCTTCATCCTAGAGAAGAAGTCTAAATTATTAGGGTATTAAAAGATAATATACGTTAATATTACACAGTACTATACTTTATGCATTTTTAAATTTCTAAATTTTTTCTGTGTTGTCTGCTGGCCTTCATGTGTCATCTGTGGGTTCTGCAAACCCCCCCCTCCAATTTTCATTTAATTTCTTATGCAGACCCTCAATATAGTGAAACCACTATGGGGAAAGTTGTGATGTGGAAGGGTTAATTGTGTATGTGCCCTTTCTTAAAGTAGGAAGGAAGAAGAAGGTCTCTTCAAAACTCTTGGTTCAGTTTTGCCCTTAATGCATGTAGGCAATGTTGAGTCATGATTATTTCTACCAGTGAGGAGAGTATTATGCAGATGCTCAGGTTTGAACCCAAGGTTATCTTCCCATTAACTTTCCTTCACATGCTTCCTTCTGAAACAAAATTACATATTCAAGAAGGAGTTTCCTCACCTGACTGTTCCTTATACCAGTTAAATCACAGGTTGAGTCCTGTCCCTGTGGTCACGTTTATGGTCTGTATGTAAGGAGGATTTTGTTATTCTTTTTAGAGTTTTGTTTCTCAGGATCCATGGCCATGACAATGTCTAGTTTCTAGGTGTTAGATAATAGCTCCCAGAATAGCACCAATGTCCTGGATAGTAATTCCTAGAATTATAGTGACAGACAGTCCTACTGAGGCTGTGCAGTGAGATATAGGAATGACAATGCAATATTTACTACACTCACACAGAATAATTATATGGCTAAAGTTAGCCTATGAGTTTAATGTTGGCAAGATAGCTTATTTGTGTGTTGTACTGTAAAGCAAGTAGCCCCTGGTCAGTGAGTGGGGAACCTATAAGGGAATCTGTGTGTGCCTTGACCAGTCCCCATTGAGGCTTGAGGGGATTTAGAGGAGTGCACAAGCTGTGCCTGTATCAACGGACCCCATTGAGACATAGAGGTAGTTGCTCCCCATTCTGGGAGGCTCCTGTGAGAAGGGTGATTAAGGAATGCTATAGGAGTCGGCACTCCCATTATCAGCAGTCCTTTGAGAAGACTAGACTAGAATGAAGATTCTTAACCCTTCTGGAGCTGCCTTCCTCTCTTTCCTGTTTGATCGTATCAAGAGTGTACCCGTTAGAGACAGGAGTCCAAAAACTCTAGTGGCTCCTATGTGTTATCTGTGAAACATGGTCTATGGTAAAATCATTTTGTGTTCTTTTTAGTTCATTTTTTTCCCCAAATGAAAATAGTTGACTCTGAATCATTCATTACTTTAAAAATAGAATTCCTGTCTTCATAGCTTTCTCCTGTGTTACATGCTATTCCCTTTGTTGAGGTGTAGAGGTGATCAGAATCCTGAAATTCAAGGGTCCAACCTCAGATGGGGTTCCTACCTCAAAAGAATTCAACCCAAGCCTTATTTCAGTCAGAGACAAGGTTTATTAAAACATAGGTTGAGGTGGGTGAGAGTTTAAGAATTCACATTTGTGAGTTTGTATTGAGAAGCCATTGGCCAGACTCTTAAGGAACCTGAGTGATCTAATAGATACAAGATGGACACTTACATACTCTAGTAAAGGAGTGGGTCTGAATAGAATCAAGGAGTGTCTAGGGTGGGGACAGGTGAAGGCCAGGAAGGTCACCATGAAAGGGCAGCTAAACAGATTATTGGCCTATGCCTCAGGTGAAAGGCAGGGATCTGAGTTCAGGGGCGAGTTCTTAAAATTCATGGGGAAAGTTCTAGGGGGAGTAGTCCAAAGTTGTCTAAAGCCCATCACTTTTGTTTATCACATGCTAAGACTAAAACACCCACTCAAGTAAAAGGCCAGTCTTTTAACAATTCAGAACTGTGTGTGTATGTGTGTGTGTGTGTGTGTGTGTGTGTGTGTCTGTCTGTCTGTCTGTCTGTAGTGGGGAGGGGGAAAGGAGGCAGGAATAAGAATTGTTATAGGTCCTATTATATGCCAGGTGCTATGCTAAGTGCATTTTATAAATAGGATCTCATTGGACTTGTCATTTGTGAGGATCTCATTTGGTTCCAGCCACTTTCCTGTTTGCTTTTCATTAAAGAGATATGGTTTCCCAAGCTTAATAGTTCATACTTTTTCCATTCTTCCCAAGTGCTAATTAGATGAAGGATAAGCAATAAATAGTGGTCATTTGAATAAAGGCTTTGGTTCTGCCCTCCACGTGAAGAGTCTGCTACATTTTGTGATTCACAACTATACCAGCATATTCATAACCACCACGGGTGTTGTGAACATTGCATTATTATTACACTCTACTAGTTCTACTTCTTCATTAAAACATGACTAATGTGAAAATATGTTTAATATGAATGTATATGTGGAGTCTATATCAGATGGCATTCCATCTTGGGGAGGGGGAGAAAATCTAAAACTCAAAATCTTGTGGAACTGAATGTTGAAAACTAAAAATAATTAAATTAATTAAAAAAAGAGAAAAGACTTCAGTGCAATTTAGCTAAACTGTAAGATGGAACTCCTTTCAAGTCATTTATCCAGCCAAAGAAGAAATAGTGGTAAAGGACAATAAGTCAATAGATTTTGATGGGATCTCTGGACATACTTTTATCTACTCAAATGAGCTCATTTTTCTCACAACAACCCCTTGAGGTAGGGTACTGTTATTTTTTTCCATTTTTACAGTTGAGGAAACTGAGACAGATTAAGGGGTGATAAGTTAAAAAAAACCTTATAAAATACAAGCTACTGTGCTTTGAAATCACAAGAAAATATGAAAAGTAAATTGTTGTCCCCAGGAAGCTTTCAGTTTTTCACTAATGAAATGATTCCTTTAAAGTTGGAAGCAAGTTGTCTAGCTCAGGAAGAATATGCTCGTCCATGATAGGAAAAAATGTGTTCATTCAAATTACGTTTAGGTTCAGTTCAAAGGAAGCAGTTTCCAATATTTTGATTTTTATCATATTTTCATAATGCAGCCGAGATGTTTTCGTGGTGTTATGTATTCCTTTTCCTTCACTGAAGTTCTACTTCTAGGCCCAGGATAGTATAGCCGAGGCTCTGTCTGCTTGAAGTTTGTGCAAGCAGAGCAAGAATTCTGGCAAGGCCTGTGTGATCATATTTGTAACTTACTTTGCACAGTGACTGACACACTGTAGATGCTTAATGAATGTACATTCCCCCACCAAGATGGGAAGCCTTCGAGGACAGGCCTAGCAACCATCGTGCGTGTCTCTTTTCTACTTTACTTTTGTTTACTTTTTTTTTTTGGACAGGGCTAGTACAAAATATACACATACATGCATACATACACACACATATACACACACATATATACGCATACACATATAGATACACACACATATCTCACAACTAGAACAGAGTATGACCAGAGTTGTATTATTTGCATCCTTGTGATAATTGTTGATGGAGTGCTCAGGGCCTAGAGTTCTGGTTTGTTGCAAGGGAGACAGCTCCCTTACACTTATGGTCATTGTAGACATTGCTTCTTGATAGTTTTCTTGCTGACCAGGTCCTCAGCCTTTATTGTAAAAGTCTGTAATTTCCAGGATACATCCTGTTAAAGTGGAATGATCCTACTTTTGACTACCTGTGGGATCTGGAGAAGTCTCTTTAGTCTTTCTGGGCTTCAGCTTCCTCATCTGTAAAATTCTGGGAGTAGATAAAAATATGTCCAGAGATCACATCTAGATCTATTGACTTATTGTCCTTTACCACTATTTCTTCTTTGGCTCTATAAATGACTTGAAAGGAGTTTCATCTTACAATTTGGCTAAATTGCACTGAAGTCTTTTTTTAAATTAATATAATTAGTTCTAGTTTTCATCATTCAGTTCTACAAGATTTTGAGTTTTAGATTTTCTCCCCCTCCCCAAGATGGAATGCCATCTAATACAGACTCCACATATACATTCATATTAAACATATTTTCACATTAGTCATGTTTTAATGAAGTAGAACTAGTGGAGTGTAATAATAATGCAATATTCACAACTCCCATGGTGGTTATGAATATGCTGGTATAGTTGTGAATCACAAAATGTAGCAGACTCTTCACATGGAGGACAGAACCAAAGCCTTTATTCAAATACCAAAAAACAGAGTCCCAGAACCAGGAAGCCAAAGTCATTACAGTAGCCATGAAATTGATACACATGTTTAATGAAGTGAACACCCACATGCCCAAGTCTTCACCACAGAACAGACTCCCTCAGGCAGGAATCCTCCTCTCTTACTCATGGGCAGCTCCTTAACCTGGTTCTTGGAAGTTCTTACCAGAAATTCCCGAAGGAAAGGTCTCAGCAGAAATTCCCAGAAGAAAGGTCTCAGCAGAAGTTGCAGCCTCCAGATGCTCACTGAGAGAAATTCTGACTGTCTTGCTGGTACTGATGACTGAAGAATAAAGAGCTGGTGCTCTTCCTAATATACAGTATAGCTCCTTTCTGTTACATCAGCACTTTCTCCCAATGTGTTAACTACTTCTGTGTTAATTAAATAGCTTAAACAAGATGTTAACTTGAAATAAGGTGCTAAGTACCTGCTTACTTGCCAATACAAAGGGGCATGGAAGATCTTCAGATTCCATTAACAATACATGGGGTGAACCACTAGAAAAGAAGAAACAAAACAAAAGGAGAGAGAGAGACAGAGAGACAGAGAGAGAGAGACAGAGAGACAGAGAGAGAGAACCAGCAGATAGTGTGCTTCAATCTGCATTCAGACTCCAGAGTTCTTAATCTGGATGTGGATGATATTTTCCATCATGAGCCTTTTGGCCACTCAAGTCTGATGTTATTGATTGCAAGAAAGACATTGTTCTACTATCAGCCAGGTACGGTTGATGTTCTAGGTGAATGTGGTCATCCTCTGCTTGTGCAGATCCATGAAACAGTGCATAATGAAACATTATGTACAATAGAGTAGCAATTACAAGTTAGAAGGAATGGAATGACCTTCCCAGAAGGAATGTTTATCTTCCTTATAAAACCCATGGAAAGTGGCTTCTGACTGAAGTCCACAAGGGTACCATGTTCTCCATCAGTACATCCTTGCCAAAGGGTTTCATGGAGCTGACAGAGACCACAAAAGCCATCTTATTCTAACCTTCCCATTTTACAGATGAGAAATTGAGGTTCAGCAAAGTTAAAAACTCAATGTCACATGTGTAGTGAGTTAGAGTCATGATCTTAACTTCTGACATTCCCCCAAGTATTTATTGCAACATACCTCCTTTGGGTTAGAATAGTATTGATGCCAGTAGGTGGAAAATACTTGATCCCAGCAGTTTCGGAGTATTGTCTGCTTCCGAAATACTTTACCATCTTCTGTTAGTGAGTCAGTGGGGTTATTATCGTGGTGAAGGGCAGACTACACCAAATTGAGGTCCTTGTCCCAAGCTTTGTTATCCTGTCGCCAAACTCAGTTATTGTACTGCAATAACTACAGGGCTTCTGCCTACATTGCCTCCACGTAGAAATGTCTCACCACTACATGCTTTTGGCATTCTATATGTTTGGTTTCCAAGGACCTTATTTCAGAAAAATTTATACACACACACACACACACACACTCCCTCTTTCTTTCTCTCTCTCTCTCATTTCAGTTTCCAAAGACATTCTCCTAAGGAAGGCTTGAGTACATTGTGGTTGATATTGGTAGAGGGGATATTGACACTAATTATTGCAGTTCCTTAGAAGATTTAACTATAGTTATAAGACCAGAAACTTTACAAGAATTCAGGATCTACTGTTTTCTACCTGAATCACCAGTTTGCTCTTTTCCGTTACCCAGTATAGTGATCTTAAAAAAGCTTGTGTTATCAATGTTTTTTTCCTCACACGTGTAATACTTCCTACGTTAACAGGTATCAATTGAAATTTAGAAAATATCAAATATTGTCTCAGATTTTAAATAATGCTAAGGTGATAGTTCTGTGTGCCTGTTTCAAATTTCCTTTGGTTATTTTCCAAGACTTAGATTCTAACTCTCTGTAATTACTTAGAAGTAGTGGTTAATTTTTGATGAATATCTGATTTATTTATGGGACATCTTCATTTAAATCACTAAGTCTAAGGGAAATAATTACCTTAGCAACAGCAAGCTAGATTTTTATTAATGGCATGAACATTTAGGTAACACGAGGTTATATAAAGCTTAAGTTTCTGGCACTAGTTTTAAGTGTTGATTTGCTTGATTCTCTGCTACTGCTGTCTTTCATATGGCTAAAGTTCACTGCCATTCAAAACATAGACTAAGTGTGCTATTTGTTATTTAACCTTGATATACTTATTTTGAGAAGCAAAATCTCCCAATTGATTTCTGAGTTAAATGATTTTTGATCTCTCTGTTAATCGTCTTATTGATGCAGATACGGTTCACATCGGTTGTTGATTCACTAGCCTGCTCTTTTTGATGCTACAGCTTCTCTATAGCATTTCTGTTGTTGTTCAGGCATTTCAGTCGTGTCTGACCATTCATCTCCCACCACTGGGGATTTTCTTGGCAAAAATACTGGAGTGATTTGCCTTTTCCTTCTCCAGCCCATTTTGTAGAAGAGGAAACTGAGGCAAACAGGTTTAAGTGACTTGCCCAGGGTCACATAGCTAGTAAGTTTCTGAGGCCGGATTTGAACTATGGAAGATGAGTCTTCAGGCTTGCCAATCTATCCACTCTGCCACCTAGCTGTTCTCTACAGCATATACTCTCAATTTTTTAAGTTTAATTCCTCCACAACATGAACTGAGGAGACTTTCATTAGACCTTGTTATTCGGCAAAATTTATTGGGTGAAGAGTAACAGCTGGTTCTAACATGTAAACACACAAAATGGCACAGAGAACAGACCTCAGAGTCAGGAAGACCTGAATTCGAACCCAACCTCAGACACTTGATAGCTGTGTGACCCTGGACAAGTGATTAGAACTCTGTCTCAATTTCTTCATCTATAAAGAGGGGATAATCATAGCACCTACCTGACAGGTTATTGTAAGCACCAAATGTGGTCACATTTGTCAAATGCTTTATGAACCTTAAAGCACTATGTAAATGCTAGCTGTCATTATTGAGAGTTTGTTAACAGCACAGTTCTCTTCCATTCAATTCAACTAATTTCATTAAACTCCCACATGTGCAAGAAAGGCAGGTATTATGTTAATCACAAGACAAGTAATATACTTACTTTAAGTAAATGTAAAGTACTCACTGCCTTCAAGAAGTTTATTTTCTACTCAAGGGACCATCACATGCTAACAGATAAATAAGAGACGATGTATAGGAGAGAAAGAGCACTAACAGCTTGCAGGGAGGCTTTCTGTAGGTGATGATTTGTAATTCTGAAGAAAGCTAATAATGCTGGGAGGTAGAGGTAAGTAGAACATGTATTCCAGGCACTAGAGACAATCTGTACTAGGATAGATAGACTAGAGGCAGTATGTTGAATTCGCTTTGGCAAGTTTGAATCTGACTTTATGAAAGGGAATAATGGCAAATAAGCCTGGAGAGGTAGGTGGGAGGCAGATCACTAGAGGGTTTTGAATGCCTAAATGAAGAATCTGTATCCTGGAAGCCGTAAAAAAAACGATTATTAAAAAAAAATAAATGACCAATGCGTTTCTTGAAGTGTAATTTTGTAGGTCTGATATTACTTTTGAATACCACAGTATTAACTGGTTTTCTCAGTACTCCTTAATACTCCCATTTATTAAATTCGTGCTAGTTGTGATAAAGGTATACTTATTTTAGATCCTGCATCATACAACTAATTTAGTCCTTTCAGTAAGGTATGTCAGAGATGAAAACATTGCCTTTCTTTGATGCTGGTTCTTGCGTCATCATTGAGAACAACTCTCTTTTTACTGTTCTCATTTCTCTTCCAAAATAACTTCTTAGGAATTGCCTAACTGCTTTGAGTGATAAATAGACTTTTTCCAGATCCTTTCTTTCCTTTTTTCCCCCATAGTGTATTTTTCTTCCCTTTCTTTTCTGTTATTCTTCCAAGATCATCATATAAGTGTTGAGTGCTTAGCTCTTGGTCAGATATCAAGGATACCAAGGTCATCCACTGCATCTTCGCCCATTGCCAATTGTCCTGACTTGTGTCTTGCCACTGGACTTCTACTATTCTGGAAGAGGAGAGTGAGGCTGACAACTTTGTTCAACTCTAACACATCAATATTAGGTTATTGGTCTTTTTCAAAAAGAACAAATGCCAACAAATCAGAACCACAGACCTTCTGTCTAACTAGACTCCTTTTTCAATGACCCATAAGAATAATAGCCTTCTAAGGAGACATCTGTATAATATCATTATATTAGATTGTAAACAGTTTATCCTTGTGTAGTTACTTATGATGGGCCACTTATATTCACCTTTTTGTATTTGTCTTGACCCTTGTGTTTGCATTTCCAAGTCTTTCTATTCAGCTCTACTGTTTTCATCAGATATGTTTGGAAGTTCTTGTTTCATTAAGCATTCGTATTTTTTTCCCCATGTAGGAGTATATCACTTTTGCAGGGTAAGCTATTTTTTGTGGTAAGCCTATATCCTTTACCTTCAAGAATACTTTATTCTAAGCTTTCTGTTCTTTTATAGTTGTGGCTGGTTAGGTGTGATCCTGACTATGGCTCTTTGCTACTTCAATTCTTTTTTTGTTTGTTTGTTTTACTGATTGCATATTTTTCTCTGAGCTAACATTCTTATATTTTGGTTATTTTATTCCTAGGAATTTTCATTTTGGGGTTCATTTTTCATTCTGGGATATAACTGGTAGATTCTGTTTCTACTTTTTTCTTTGATTCTAAGATAGATGAGCAGTTTCTAGGTACTTTCTTGTGGTTATATGGCTATAAACCACGTTTATGTAGTTTTAGGTAGCACAATGATTCTTAAATTCTCTCTCCTCCATCTAGGTAATTGGTTTTTGCAATGAAATGCCATACATTTTCTTCTATTTTTTTTCAGTCTTTTGACTTTGAATATTTGTTACCCAAATCCCTTGGAGTCATTATAGAATCCCAACCCTAGTGTCCACGGACCTCTGTTTTCATTTTTGATACTAGTGATTTTTTATTTTTTATTTTTAACAAAATAAATTAACCAATTTTTTAGCTATTTCTCTTTTCAAAAAAAACCAACTCCTAGTTTTTTGTTTTGTTTGTTATTCCCTTTCATAAATGTCATTAATCTTACCTTTACTTTTTATGATTCCCCTTGGGATTTTTGATCAGGACTTGGTCTGGTGCTGATACTAGATTTTCTTGGAGGTACTGTGGGGTGAGGAGTGTGTAGTATGGGACTCTGCTATACCTTTTTCCTGCCATATAGCCATCTTGTCTCCTAAGTAGTACTGAGGGAGAAATACATTCCAGGCATGAGGAATAGTTTCTCCAAAGACATGCAGGTAGGAAATGGAATATTGGGTATAAGAATACCTGGAAAGGAAAACAGAAAGCAGACTTCAAAGGTCATTAAAAGCTAAACTTTAGTTTATGTTTCATTCAACAGGCTCAAGCAGGCATCTCTGAATATTTTTGAGGTTCTGTTGTCTTTTGCTGTAGATCTGTTCTAAAACTTGGTAGTAGAACCTAAAACTATATCTAGAGGGAAGTTAACATTCTTTGTAAATGGGGTGATAAAATATGATGGAGGAGTATGAGGGGAGCTCTTTCTTGATAGACTCTCTTGGTCATTTATCCTCCATCTGGCCACATACTGTGATTGTGTAGGAGAAGCAGATATATAGGTAAACTGGGGGGAATGGAAACAAAGTAAACTTTCCAGAGTTTTGTATTTATTCCAAAGATTAGGTCTTAGTCTAACCTCTGACCAGTAAGGAATAGCTCATTGACACTGCGCATCCATATTTCCTATACATGAAAGAATTCTCCAGTAATTTAATGTCCTAAATTTGCATCAAAATCAATTAAATTATGCTCTACTCTTCTAATGTAACATCTGGATTGTTGGTTTTCTGTAGCTGCTTGACAGTGAGGTTGACTGTTTGGCCTAGGTAGTTGTTGTTTACAAGTAACAATGCCCTACAGAGAACTTATTGTAGAGCAATAAACAAAGAAAACCTTTGACAAACCAGTACATAATAGTTGTGATGGTAAATTTCTGAGATATGAAAGCATAATTAGTCAATTACTTCATCATATATCATTTTAAAGGAACTGTGGATGCATTTAATCCATAAAGTCAATTTCACTTGTTATTCTTTGAGTAATCACTCATTTTAATCATATTTAATAGTCTTAGGATGAGAATCTTTATAGTTAAGATTGAAGATGAAAGAATGATGAAATGATATTGACTATTAAGAAGTATGACATCTTTAGACAGAAATATGCAGTGAAGAGTTTGTCATTGTAGAGAGGGAGGTGACCTTTGAAAAGCTTTTCCATTCAATTTTGAAATTATTTCGTGCCATCTGAACCACAAACAATGGGTTGGCTATTCTCCACTGGTAAGTAGCTGGGGGATGCTTCTTCTAACTCAGTAATGTTCTGAACCAGCATACTCGCAGAGTTCCAGGCTGCCACATAAACAACAAGTGGGAAAAACATCATCTTTCAAAATTACTTGCAAGATGTTAAGTGAATGATTTGTGTTCTTTCTGAATCCATGCTTCATGCTTCATGCTTGCTTCTTAGTGAACTAATAATTAATGTACACACTACTGGTGGATTCAGATTATGGTGACATAATTATGGAATCATCCAGTATTAGCACCAATTACACACAAAAAGTACATACCAGATGTAGTCTCTTTCAGTGCCTGCTTCCTTTATATCTTGTTGGCCACTGTGTCCCCAAAATTTTCATTTTACTGTGCATGTGCCCATGATAGGGTTTCAGTCTGCCCATCCCTGAGTGGAAATTACTGTGATATCCTGAGGAAAATAGGGCAGAGATTAAAACAAGGAAGAGAGCTGGAGAAGGAGGAGTGAACAATGACAAACTCAGTGTTGGTGTTTCAGTGTGTTGTGTGATGCATAAGTTGAGAATCTCTTCCTTGAACCAGCTGTAAGACAAAGAACAATGATGTTTTTTGATACTGTTTTACTTTCTTTTTTTTAAGTAGTATAGCCAGTTATGCTAAAGTGATATGTGGAATTCAGGGATCTTTTTATCTGCATATATAATTCCCTGAATCTTTTAAGTGAATTCTACATGTCGAAAATGTTTATCTTTTCACAGTGCTTGTCTTACTGCTTTTTTTGAATTGTCAAATATGACAAGGCTTATTATTAGACAGTTCATTAGGTCCATTTTTACTCAGTGTGTTTGATGACAGAAGGATATTATGATTTGCTCTGATTTGATTGAGAAGTTTCTTTCATTTCATTGTATTGGAGAAGTAATAAAGGTATTCAGAATGACACAAAGCTTATCTCTAACCTTGCACTTGAACACACACTTGCAGTGCAGTGTCAAAAGCTTCATTAAATCAATATTGTTTTAACTGTGTGGTGAAGAGATTTCCATCTCTCTTTCATGGCTGCTGGGGTAAGAGAAGTCATAAAATAAAGAACAATACCACCTTCTCCATCTATTTTATTTTTCCCTCTAAGTTTCTCTCAGTTTTGAATAATGAATGGATGTAATCTTGTGAATTATCTTGTGAATAATCTTGTGAATGCTGACTAGTGATAGGGAATTGGTCCAGTCATTGATTTGTGACTATTTCTAAGGCATCTGACTCCTTTTTTACTTTAAACTAAAATTTAAAGGAGTGAAAGAAGCTTGAGGGGTGGTCATATGGCTTACTCTGTGGTCAATATGCACTACTCTGATACTTCTATTGATTCCTGTTGCTTGCATGTGTTCAGGGGTAAGGGAATAATTCCAATTTGGAGGAGAAAATGGAGAAAATGGAACTCAACAAAAATATCTAGTATTTCAGTGTACTGCTATGGGCAAAATATTAAGTACAACATGAACTTTTAAACAAGAAATAAAGTTAATTAGTAATCGCATATTTCAGAAAAATTAGCATGCAGCAAAAGGATACATCATACCTCCTTTGAAATGCAGATCCACCGCACCCTCTCCCAACCCCCAATATTCTCCAACTTTCATCAGGCCTTTGTCTTCACTGTCCCACTAAAAGTCCCCATGATCTATCTGACTTCAGTGCTTTCTTTCATCCCTTTTATTTACTAGATTAACCTTGCCCCTCCAATTTCTTTTCACTTATCCAAGTCTTAAACATCCTTCAAGGCCTCCCTTAAGTGCTACCTCTTCCATGAAGCGTTCCTTCCCCAAGCCTTCATTGATCTCACTATTCTCTTTATTCTTATGGTACTTAAAATTATACAATACAACTTAGTCCGACTTCCGTGTATTCATAACTCATATTTATAAAACACTTTGTTCACATCATTCCCTTGAGATAAGTGGTGTAAATATTATTAGACCCATTTTATAGATTAGGTAATTCAGTCAATAGGAGGTTAAGTAATTTGTCTATGGTCATGGAAAACAGAAAATGCTTTGAATGAAGATCTTATGACCTTAAATCCAGTCTATTGTCCATTGTGCAATGCTGCTGTTTCATAGATATTAATATCTCTTTACCTTGCTCCCCCCCCAGACCTCCACATAAATAGTGAGATCCTTGAAGGAAAGACACATATCTTAGAATTCTTTATCTCCTTCACAGAATCTAGCAGAGGGCTTGAACACATGAAATATATTAATATATCCTCATTGGTAGTTACCTGATTTTGAAATATATCTTTAATAAAAAAAATACAGAAAATATGAAAAGGTTATAGAGCCTTTGAAAATAGTTTAAGAAGAACAGGTGAGAAGAATTAGAGATATTGCTCTAGTCTAGAGTAAATACATTGAGCAGCATGAAGCCAGAAACTTATAAAATACTATGTTTTAGAAAGATTCTTTAAATTCCAAAACTTTTCCTCTTTTTTTGGGGGTGGGGGAGGCAGGGCAGTTGGGGTTAAGTGACTTTCCCAAAGTCACACGGCTAAAGTGTTCAGTGTCTGAGGTTGGATTTGAACTCAGGTCCTCCTGACTCCAGGGCCAGTGCTTCATTCATTGCACCACCTAGCCACCTCACTTTTCCTCTTTTTCAAAGAAAGGATGCTGGACTAGAAATCAGGTGATCTTAGTTGTCTGATTATTGCTAAGTAACTTAGCCCTTCTTAGATTCACTTTCCTTACATGTTAAGTAGGATAAAAAATACCTGTAATACTTACCCCTCAGGGTTATTGTAAGGATCAAATGATGTAATATTTGTAAACCACTTTGTGAATCTTAAAGTGGCACATGGATGGATGCCAGTTACCATTTAAAAAAAACCCAACAAACTAGATTATTTAATTTTTTTTATTCACCTGAAATCAGCACAGTACTTTTTTCAGATAATGGCTGTTATTTAAAGCAAGTTTGTCAAAATCTAGATGCATTTTAGGACTGAAGAGAAAATAATCTGTCTGGATGGCACAAAACAAAGATTTTTATAGATTTATAACAGAATGAAATGATTGGATTAAGGCCCAGTAGAAAATGAGATTATGCATTGGGATTATAATAAATCCAACTAGTCACCTGATTTTGAAGATTAGTCTAAATGCACTTAAGAAAATCATGATAAATTAGAAAGGACCAGAAAGTGTATCAATAGTGGCTATTGATTGAGATAGAAATTAGCAGCTTTGGAGGAATTGTGATCTAATGGGGAAAAAAAGTAGACTTGGAGAAAGGTTGGGATTCACATTACTTATATTATTTGTGTGATCAAAGGAAAGTCTACTAACATTTGTAGAATGAGGCTATTGGAATGATTATGGAGCCATTATTCCTTCCTGGTCTTCACTGTGGTGCAGTAAATAGATTGGTGCTTCAAAAGGTCAGTTCATCAGTTCCTGAAATCTTTTGATGCTGAGGGAAAATGTTTATTTCAAGGCAATTTTTGTAGTCATTTTGTTTTTGAGGAGGAAAAACCACTGCAGTTTCTTGTATGCCATTTTTCATTCAAGAAATTCTTACTTGTAGGATAAGAACTGGAAGTGGCCTCATAATTCCTGTAGTCTATTTACTCATTTTACACGTAAGGATACAGGCTTGGATAGGTTAACTGAGTTGTCCACAGTGGCACAAGTAGTAAATGAAAAGTTTTAGGACAGGTAGAGTCAGAATCTGAACCCGGGTTTTCTGACTCTGACTTTTGACAGGGCGGTTAGGTGATACAGTGGGTAGACTGTTGGACCTAGAGGCAAGAAGACTCATCTTCTTGAGTTCATCTGGTCTTAGACCCTTACTAGCTGTGTGACCTTGAACAAGTCACTTTCCTCTGTTTGCCTCATTTTCCTCCTCTGTTAAATGAGCTGGAGAAGGAAATGGCAAACCACTTCTCTTTGCCAAGAAAACCCTAAATGGGGTCATGAAGAGTCAGACATGACTGAAAAACAGCCAAACTTCTGACTTTAAATCCAGTGATCTTTTTACAATATGATCATTTTTTCAGTGATCAATTCACAATCCACAGTTATGAAATAAATGTAAACAAAACATGTTTTCTGGAAGATTGTATGAAATGGGGGGAAAAGCTTTGTCTAAGGCCCTAAGAATGGAGGGCATGCCTTGTCATTTGAAAATCAACCCAAATTTTAAAAGATCTATCATTAGAAAGTTGACCAACAATGGAGAAATCCTCATAACCATAGAAATTCATAGAAACCTGGTAAATCGAGATGTGTTCCATTTATGTAGATCAGTGGTTCTCAACCTTCCTAATGCCACAACCCTTTGATACTTGTATGTGGGTGAATCTGCATGTGGGCAGACCCCCCTGGAGAAGGATAGAGGAGCCGTGTCTTGGTTCCTAAGACCATCTGGAATATGTGTTTTCCTACGGTCTTAGGCGACCCCCAAAGGGGTCGTGACCCACAGGTTGAGAACCACTGAGTAGAGTGAGAGCTTCCGTACATTAAATCACATTTATTTTGACTTCTTTATCATTCCTAAATCACAGAGACCCAAACATCAGAACCACAGACTCCTAGAGGGGTAAGGATTACGAAGTTACCTATTTAACCCTTTCCCAATGATGAACCCCATTTACAATCTCTTCAACAAGTCATGTTCAGTTTCTTTTTTGAATTTCTCCAGTGATAGGGAGATCACAGCTTAATGGAACATCTCATTACATTGATAGAGAGCCCTTGTTAGAAAATTTTATCTAACAAACTCTACTAAGCTTCCAGCTTGCAAGTAAGCTGCAAGCCTGAACCGCAGAGCTTCTGTAACTTGTGAAGGGCAATATATATGTAAATACTATCATCATATGTGGAATGCTATTGTTCAGTTACTGTCTCAGTACCCATAAAAACCACTTCACATGTCGATGTAAATTCTTCAGACTGAAAACTATTCTTAAACACAGTCAGGGGTGGGGGTGAGGAAGGTAATATAAATTGGAAAAAAAATTGGTTTCGAAAATAAGTGATATTGTTTAATGCTGAGTTTTGCGCTTAGCTCATCTCTAGCGACCACTTGAAATGCTAATCAAAATTTTTAATTGTGTTTAAGTGTGACAGGATTAATTTTGCTCTCTCTGAGATCAAAGAACCTCTCAGCAGCTTCTCAGTAGCAACCTATGAGAAATCATGGAATAACATGAGTGCCAAACAAGGAGCCAGCCTATCATTGAGACTTGGTGTTTCTATTTTTATTGCTATCTTAAAAAAAATAGATTAATTCCAAAAGTCTTCCACACTTAAAATGGAAAACTGATTTTTCCTATGCTGCCACAATGGGTTTTCCAGAAATGGGGGAAGGGAGGACTGTGAAAGGAGAAATCACATCAAATATGTGTATGAAATTAATTCAGAGCATGTTGGGAAAACAGGAAGCACCAGACTCTTGTGCTGATATATATGACAATGTTGTAGATGATAAAAATGCCTCAATAACGCTGTGATTGTTAAATAAATTACAGAAAATCCAACATTAGTTTTGTAATTAAAGTAGCTTTACAGTTATGCATTTTTCCCTCAGATTCAAATAAGAAAATAATCATTTTCCGGAACTTGGGAGGACAATTAGCATATCAGTTTAAATCCCAGACTGTCAGCTTTAAGAGGGTCCTCTTGTGGCTTTTAAAATCATTGCAGCCAAAGGCTATTAAGACTTGGTTATGTGTACATTATGTTTCTTCATAGACATTTTAATAAAAATGCGTTTGGTGCTTTCATTTAGAGAACTGAGAAAAGCAGTACTTGCTTGATTGTTGGATGTGCGGTCTTTTTGACTGGGTAAATGAAAAAGTCTCAGTGACTGCCAATTTTTGTATTGAAATTAACCCATTTGGTTAATTTCAGGAGAGAATTTTTGGGCCTTTAGGTTATTTCTCTTCCTGTATTATAACAGTGGTCTTGTGTGGTTATTGATTTAAAATAATCGTGTTTGGAAGAGGCTAGGTTACCTAATGTTTACTCAAGACAAAATAAAAAAATTATCCAGAAAGTTGCAAGGAACACAGCATTCAGGAAAGAAAACATACCCTGGCATCTGGTTGTTTACCAACTTCAATGCACATTGGTAGAAATCTGATTTCATTTTAGTATCATATAGCCTTCGAGATGATTGGTCAGCATATTTCTGATCTGGTAGGTTAAATAGTCGTGCCCCATTTACAGATGTGGAAACTGAGCTATGACCAAGTCATAATATGCCCACACCTATTTAAGTTTTTATTATAGGATTTAAACTCAGGTTTGTTTTGATTCCAGGTGCACTCCACTCCACTGTCTCAATCCATGTTCCTACATTTGCCACCAGATAGCTTAGTAATTTCTGGCAAAGTCAGCTCAATCTTTTTGTCTATTTGATATCATTAGTAAGTAATATGGTTGTTCTAAGTGACTGCTAAAATCTCTTCTTAGAATCTTCTACTAAGGAGACATTTTATTTTAATTGCTGACATGCTGCCCCTTGGGCTCTCAAAATCTTCATCGGCATCTTAGAAAAAGAGGCACCCTTTGGAGAGATTTTTTTTTCCCCTTGACATAGGCCCTTTTGTTGGGTAGAAAATGGCCTCAGAAAAACTTAACATATATAACCTGGACTCTACAGAGAAGATAGATTTTTCTAGGTTAGAAATACTTTTGAAGTATAAATCCCATGATGGATTGTACATCTCTTGGCCTACCAGGGGTCTAGATAGTTTCAGTGGTTTACCACCAGGTTTATTGTAGATTACCTAATACTTGGAATTCATTTCCTCCTTCTTTCTCCTAGGATAATTAGCATGAAAGCTCAAATCAAATATAGTGAATGTAAATTTTTAATCTCTAAAACAGTTTTTTTCCCCTCCCTTTTCTTTTAAAGCCCAACCTTAACTGCACATCACACTGGCTCTCCAAATCACTCACTCTGCTCTCACAGATTGGCCAGTAATAGGTTCCTGAGTTGGACCTACTCTGTCATTGTTTGGGCCCTGATTGGGTCAGAAGGAATGTAAATAGCAATTGTGTCTGTTTCGCCAAGGAACTTCCCCTCCAAGATTTTTTTTAAGAGGCCATTCTTTGCCTCATTTCATATTAAGCATTAATCACTGAATTAGCCTTGCCCCAGTCAAAGTGAGTCATGTTAAAGACTCCCACTGCATCCTAGGCCAGTTCCAGTTGTCCTGATCCATATCCAGACACTGGACCCAGATGGTTCTGGAGGCGAAGGTGAAGCTGGTGACTTTGCACAGCCTTCCCTCATTTAAACCCAATTCACTTGCATGTCATGGCATCACCTCCTTGATGTCATGGTCCTCTTCCAGAATGAAGGACCAACAGCAGTGAGGTCTTTCCTGATCCCTACCTCTGCCTCTCATCTTCCCTTCCCCAAATAATTTTCTAATTACTTTGCATAAATGTTGTATGCCCTCTTGTGTATATGATGTTTCCCCTGCAGATAGCCTGGCATGTAGAAAGAGCTACTGCCAGCTAGGGTGTTTTGTGCTTTTTGTCCTGCATCCTTACCACCACCCCCAGGTGATCTCAGAACCCAACCTTGGGAGAGTGAGGATGCAGAAATATGGGAAGACCTATACTGCCATTACCCTACACTTTTTTACCTTCTTTACCCTGGCTTGTAGATACTGTGCCGGCATTCACCCAGGATGGTTCCATGCTTTCTCATCTTTGCTTTTCTGAGCTGTTTGATTGATTACATGGTTTGAATGAGATGGAAATCGTCTACCCCATTCCTTCTGAAGAGATAGAGAACCTCTTGGTTTTACCATTTGACACTACCTTCAGAAACCCTCCAGACCTTGCCCTGCAGTCCCTCAGCATTGTTGTCTTAATAACTTAAGCTAAGGACCTTTGAGCCAAGCCACCTGATATGCCATCAGATCCTTAGTACTTTTAGAACTTCCATATACCCTGCAGATAAACATTCCTTTATGTAGTTTCCTCCAAGTAAAGTATGATCCACTTCAGAATGGGGAGCATCAAACTTTTTGTATTTGTATCCCTGGACCACTAGCACAGTGTTTAGCACATAAGAAGTGCTTAATGAGTTTTTTAAATCACTTCATTCATTTATTAATTGATTTATTAATTCATTTCCCCATAGACTTCTTGAAGAGAAGGGCTTTATTTCTGTCTTTGTGTCCTAGTTCTTAGCACAATACCCATATATAGTGCATGTTTAGTAAATGATTTTGATTGATTTTGGGCAGAAAGTAGAATTTATGATTTTTAAAACTAATCCTTCATAGCAGATAAGAGTGCCGGGCCCAGCAGTCAGGAAGACTTCTCTTCTTGAGTTCAAATTTGGCATCAGATGCTAGCTGTGTGACCTTGGGCAGGTCACTTACCCTTGTTTGACTCAATTTCCTCATCTGCCAAGTGATCTAGAGAAGGATATGGCAAACCATTCCAGTAACCTTGCAAAGAAAACCCCAAATAAGGTCATGAAGAGTCGGACACAACTGAAAAATGACTACACACAACAAGATTGATCTTCATGTGCCTTTAAAATTGTTGATTAAGTCTTATGTGTCTTTAAAATTTTGTTATTTAAGTACATAGATTTCTTAAGTATATATTTGGGCATTCATCTTGTCTTCTAAGCAACGTTTTCAGTGCCACTTCCATGTTTTCCCATACTATATGTATTGGGTCTTGAGGTATTAGGGTCCAGAGGTGATTATATTATAACGAATATTCAGGAGAGATTGCATAGTAATCATACATGTGAGAATACATTATTATTATTCTTTGCCCCTAGTGCCACTGATTAGTTTTGTGTGCTAAAGTACAGCTCTAAGGCCTCAATATCTTCTAACCTTTTCCAAGCTTTTTTTCTTCACCATAGGCATTCTCCTCCCATCAGAACCACCTGGACTCTGATCCTAGCCCTCTGAGCTGTTATAGGTGAACTATTTCACCTTATTATGCCAACAGTCTGGCCTCCATGTAACTTTTTGGCCATTTCCAAACTATGCTGTAGCCTATGTTAATTTTTTTCATCTTTAGCTTCTGACTTCCATTTTTGTGTTGTCCTATTCCATTAGAATTTGTGCCTTGAGAGCAGACACCATCTTGAGAGCAGAGAGCAGAGAGAGGGAGATGACAGATGGGGGCAGGAATGGAGGAGGGGGCAACAGGAGGAAGGTGGAAGGGATTAGAGAGAATAAATTGCCCCAATATATATTTGAAAGCTGAATTCTAGAAGTGAACTAAATATATATATATATACATTTGAAAACCTTAGAGACCTTTTAGAATTGATTCAGGGAACCAGGTAGATTGAAGTAAGGAAAAGTTTCATTTTTTATTTTTAGTTTTTAAGTCTTCAGCACACAGAGTAATGCTTGCCTCATAGTAAGGACTTAATAATCACTGAATGATTGATTATTAAAGTAGGAGCCCTATTAGGTTTTAAATAGCTTCAATCTAGAGACGCATTCCCTTCCATAATTCATGTCATGTTTTATACTAAAGAGTAGTTTTATCTTCTTCTAATAGTTTAGTTTAGTGTTTTAATAGAAAAGCAAATTAATAAAAAAATTGAGGTTACATCTCTTTGAAAATTGTTATTTGTGATACACACATTCATTTGATATTTTTTATTAGAAGAATCTGTTTCAAATAAGTCAGTTGATACACAGATAAAAATTATACATGAGGCAATATTAGTTTGAGAAGTGGTAACCCAAGAAGCAAAGTAGGATACCTCCATATGGTGATGAATAAAAGGAAACTCCTAGCAGTATTATAGCAATTAATTATTTTTAATTGAAATTGATCATAAGAAAAATTAATATTGAGAAGTATAAAGAACACTGGAGCCCACAATTTAGCTTCTTTATAAAAGATGAATTATTCCATGGCCACAGTCACCATGGCTATGTCTATATGAAAAGAAAGAAATACAATTTTTTCAAGGGGATAAAATTTTATATACAGTTGTGTGTTCCTGGAAAACAAACTCTCTTCTGTTTTCTGGAATTTGTCCCCAAATCTATTTAACCATTAAGAATTTTCACCATTTTGAAAAAGTTTTAAATATATAAGTTGCCCTATTTCCTAGCAGTATGTGGGTCTCCCTCATTATCTCTAAAAATTAACGTTGAAAGAAGGAAGGAGAGGATGGGATATTTGATTCAAATGTTGGCTCATTATATAAGCAGTTCATGTTAATGTAGACACATGTATATTCCAGATATAGTCCAATTTTAAAATACAAAGAAAATGGAGAGTTGAGCCAATTACCCAAATAATTTCAGTAAAAAAGAATGTCTCCATTATATATCTGTTTCATACTAGAGCAGCATGAATCTTTTTGTGGTTCATTTTTATAATTGTATCAATTCTCTATTTGATTTTGCATGCAATAGAAATGTGAAAAACATATGTACATGTGGTGTGATCCAGGTGAGTATATTTTGTATTAACAGAACTCCTCAGTGGGGGAGAAAAGGGTTACAATTATTTCTTATCATTTGCCACACCAGTTCTTTTTAACCTCCTCAGTTAAACAATTATTTCTCAGATACAGAACTTTCCCATGTACAAAATTTGCATTTCTATCAAGCAAGGAATTATTGAGGGTTTGTTTTCCCCTGCCATGTGGCTTAATGCTTCCTAAGGATTAAAGATACAATAAATCAGTTTCATGACTGGCTTTGAGCATTTTAAAATTGTACACTTTCAGAAAATTGAGATATTTATTTAATCTTATTAAAAGAGTTCAACTCATTTAGTCTCAATAAGTCCCTTTTGCTTGCATAGCTATCATATTATGAAATATATTTTTTATTTAACTTTTGTCTTACATTGTAATCAGAGTAAATTCAGTGACATTACAAAACTTGACAAATTATAAAAGTTGGAAATTGGCAGAAAATGGCGTACATCAATCATGTACATTTCGTACTCTTTAAAACTTGAATATTGAATAGCTTGGTTTTACCTTTTTTAATCTCCCATTAACTTTGCTTTTGTGGTAATCACACTTTTGAACCCCCAGATTACATTTTCACAAGATATATTATCTATATATTTTTAAAATAACATTTTGAATTTGTTCTTGACATCTTTATGTTTATATGCATTTTGCATCCTTTTTTTTGAAATTCAAATGTAACAGATTTCAACTTTTTGTGTTACATTTTTCTTTTTTTGGCTAGTATCTCTCTCTTTTAATTTTTTGCAAAACTCTTGTTTTTGAATTCTCTTTTTTCCCTTTATTTTCCTCCTCACTATGACCCCAGGAGCCAACACAAAGAAAAGCGCAGATGATATAACCAGTAATGATCGTGGTGAAGATGAAGGTATTTTTTGTTTTTTCAAAGCTCAACCCTGATGCATGACTATGATTTTTTTTTTCATTTCAACATTCTTTTTCCCCCCTTATTTGAAAAAAGGAAAGTACATTTTAATGTACTACATTATTTCTTCTTGTATGGAGACCATTTTCATTTTTTTTAAATTCCCAGTTAACATAGAGAATGACTTCTGTATCCTTATGATTTTGTCAAGGTTGTTGCTAAAGTGTATAAATAAATAGCACAATATTATTTCCAACAAGTGTTTTTTTTAACTCTTACACAGGAAGAGAAAGTGGAGTTTAAAACATGCATGTGTACTCCCTTTTCTCCCTTGCAAAAAGTTATTTTGTAAGTGCACACACCTTATATTTTTAAATGGTGACCTGTTCTTTCCTCTTTAACTACACATTGTAAATTATGGAATTTTAGAATTCTTAAAAAATGTCTTTCAAAAAACCAAAACTTTAGGTATACAATGTTTTTTCTTTTTCTGAATAACTTGGTTCTAAAATGGAGTATGTATGAAAATGATATGGTTCACAGTGAAGTACACCAAAAAGTGTTTTAATGAGATGCTGTTATTTCTTTCAGGACTATTTTCCTTAGCAGAATTTTTAAGAAAAATGGGGATTTCTAAGAATTTACAGAGGTCAAAAAGCTAGTTATACTCTCCCCCCCCCCTTTTTAAACTAAAACAACTATTTAAAAAAATTTTTGTTGAAATGTTTTGTTGCTATGGAAATTTTTTTCTTGAAGGATCCCAAATTTTATGACAGACTATATACCAGAGGTGAAATGCAACCATTTTTTTTAAGATGGAAAGTATGTGGAAGCTAAGCAAACAGCTAGTATGTTACATTCTTCCCCTTGGCATGATGGATGAACATAAAAAGGTTAATCCTTGTAGAAGATGTTTGGTAAAACAAACAAACAAACAAACAAAAACAAAAACAAAAACCACACACAAATTTCTCTTACCTTAATAATAAAATACCTGGAGCTCACTTTATTTACCACAAAGAATGAAGGTCCTGGGTGAGCTTCTGGTTCTAGGGTCAGAAGATAATTTAAAGCTGGTAAATGGGATGCTGAGTTATCCCTGCTGGCATGGTGGACTCCTTCAAGGTGCTATTTTATCAATTGCTGCCCTTGTTGATTTCATCCATAAATCAAATACTGGGTGAGGAAAACATTTTGTCCCCATTGCTCTTTTGCTTGGTCTTTTCTTAACATTATTTCACTGCTGGCCTCGAGTTCATAGCCCTACCACTGCCTACAACAGTTCCATAACAAGTCTTCTGCACCCTAGAATAGTATCGTTTGTTACTACCCTATGCTTACAACTTAATCTCCCTTGTGGGAGTGAGTCCAAAAAGACTATAATTTTACTGCCTGTTAGTGGTAGTTCTTTGGCTCCTCCACTTACTCTAGTGATTTTCTTACAATGTTTTTTCTTCCCAATATTATTATTGTTTATTTTAAGGTGTTACTTTCAAAATACTCAAAATGCATCCATTACCACTGTAAAAAATGTTTTCTGATTGACATTTAAAGCTCAAAAGGTATGGTTTATTTGAAACTGATGTGGCATCTGGTTATTACTTCTTCAAATGACAGAAAATTCTTGTTCTATTTTTTCATTAAAGGTAAGAGCTGTTAATCTGATACACACACAGAGGCACACACAGACACAGACACACACACAGACGCACACACACACACACACACACACACACTCCTTCCCTCTTTCTCCAAATGCACTCTACTCATACCTTCATCTCAAATAAATGGATCAACTTCTGACTGTATTAATACCAGTTGGATTAAAATGGGAAATTGATTGGAAAGGATAATGCAGAGTATAATAAAGCAACTTAGTTAACAATTAGGAAAAATATTTTGGCAGTGGCTGATTTTACATGGCTTTGAATTTTCTGTTGCAAGAGTAATGGAAATTGTGAAACGCATTATATGTGCACACATCACTCTTTCCTGTACCTTACTGTGAACAACATTTTAGAGGCACATTTTTTATCATGTTCTGTGTAGTTCCCTAATATGTCTTTTGTTATAATTGAATAAATATATTTTAAATAAATATACAATTTATAATATATAATTTACTTCATAGCTATAATCATTATAAAGATTCAGAGAAAGATGTATTCATTTTCCACAAGGTGAAAAAAATGTTTTAAATGTATTTCTCAGTTCAGGGAATGAGTTTAAAACAAATATATATATATATTATATATTAAAACAAATATATTATGTATAATAGCAGATTAATACATGCACAAATACCTATCCTTATTTGAGAGATTCAACTTATCTGTAACTTTTAGTGTTAAACAGTTGTCTGGGGACATTGAAAGATTAATTAGCTTTCCCAGTGTCACATACGTACTCCACGTTAGAGACAGAATTTCTACCCAAGTCTTTATGACTCTTAAGACCCTCCCACTGTTCACTGTCATATTATTTCTAACTTGAAGACTTGCAGAGTACTTCCAGTGGTCTGACCAATGTCAAATTGGATGAATGGCCAAAAGAAATTAATTGTTTTAAGTGAAGGAGTTGGATTACGTCATCTCTAAGGTCACTAAAATCTAAATACATTGATCCTATTAAATTAGAAAAAAATTGTATAGGATGGATTTCTCTTATTCTTCATTTTATGTAAAATTAGGTCTAGAATAGCTATTAGCAGGGAGCTATATTTTCATTAGGCTAAACTAATTATTTTAGCTCTTCAGAAGGGCATCCTCAAATTACAGACAATCTTTAGATTTCAGTTATCAGAGATAATTTCAAGATATTCTTCGATTTTTTTCCCCCTTCAATGTATAAAAACACATTACTAAGTGTTCCATAGTACATGTACAACAGGAATTTTTATCATCACCTCAGGGGCTTAACATTTAACATTTACAAAGCCAAAGTGAATAAGGGATGTGTTTCCATTTGTATTTATATTCGGCATGAGAAACTGTCATCTTAAGAAAAGAAAAAGAAGACTTTTTTTGGTCATATAATTGTTGTGTTTTTTTAAAATACATTTTTAAACTCTTGAGGGGCTCTGTTTTTATTTTCATCATCTATTATGTGATGAAATCCTGATAGTGTCCACCATGTCATTTGTTTTTTTAATTAAACTGCTTTTATTCTATGATAATTTTAAATTTTATAATAGCAATTCTAAAATTAATTAAATGATGAACATATTTCATAAGTGGTCACTCATGTATATCTCCAAGTTATATTACTTGAGTTAGACCATTCATGAAGAAAAATGTGTCTTAACCTAAAAGCTATATTTTTTCCACAAAGTATCTGTACACACACACACACACACACACACACACACACACACACACACACCTCTCTTCTAAACATTTCCCTGGTTTTCCCAATGAAAGAGAAATAATATTGCGTGGGCTGCATAACGGGCAGAGAATACTAGATTAATATTACTTTCTAGCATCTCACCTAGGACTACAAGCATATAAATGATGATGAGATTGACCCTCAGTTGCTAAATGATTTTCTTTCTACATATTTAAATTAAAGCATGCGATTTGGAAAATAAAATATTGCTTTATTGTATTGTTCTTGCTTGAATCTTCTTTTTCCCCAGACATTCATGATCAGAACAGTAAGAAGCCGGTCATGGTCTATATCCATGGTGGGTCTTACATGGAGGGAACTGGCAACATGATAGATGGAAGCATTCTAGCAAGCTATGGAAATGTCATTGTCATAACCCTCAACTACAGACTGGGAGTTTTAGGTAAGTGGTTCTCTTATAATGATACAAATGAATAATGTGGTTCATTTTGATAGGAATGTTTTATTGTCCTTGAATACTTCCACTCCTAGGAAAAAATCCTTTTCATCTGCATTCATGATGTTGAATATGCTTTCTTCCTTTGAATTAAAAGTTAAAATCTCAGTGTTGAAGCTCATTTTTATATATGTGTTTTGTTTCTCTAAGACTTAAAACTGTCGTGCATGCTTTTTTCCAAAGTCGATTCTCTCAAAAATTATATTGTCTTTTCATGTTTATCAGATTAAATTAAAATTCACCTTTTCTGCTTTTGGGCCAGTGTTAATATAATTTTGACAACACTACATAATATGTCCATGGTATAAACATCCAGTGAAATGCAGAATAGTTTCCAAGTACTGTTAATAGTAACATCAGCCAGGGCGGCTAGGTGGCGCAGTGAATAGAGCACTGGCCCTGGAGTCAGGAGGACCTGAGTTCAAATGTGGCCTCAGAAATTTAACACAAGAACTAGCTGTGTGACCTTGGGCAAGTCACTTAACCCCCAACTGCCCTCCAAAAAGCAAAAAAAAAAAAATAGTAACATCAGCCCTGTCATAAGATGAGCAAGTCGTTAATCAAATTGCCCAATTATTTGTGGATTTGGGAATTTTGACTGAGATAAATATGGAATCTGGTTACCTTGACCTACATGAATTTTTATTAAAATCAATGTTATGTAACATGCATTTTTATTGGATTTTTTTATACTTCAGAATATAAGGACATTGGTAATGCACATGGAGACTTCAGAGTTTAAATTTGTTATTATTTTCCTTTTATTTGTCATTCTATACTAGGGATAGAAGAACTTAAGTTTGATTTTTGGAGCGAGACATTTCAGCATTTATCTTTTGTGACTTAGGGAGGTGCTTTCCCTAGTTGAGGGGCCTATACTTGTATTTTAATAATCAGTAACAAAGTTGTCCTTCACACGCATATTTGGTGGAATATATATACAATGCATGTGCATTTAAAGGGCAGAAAATAAGTTTTTAATATTCCATAATACTTATTGTTGAAAATAACTGTGATAAATTCCAGTAATAAACATATTAAACATTTAAGATATGCATCCAAATAAGAAACATAATGGCAATTTACTTTATGAATAAGTAGACATTATTGACAGTATATTAATTCTAAAATGCTAATTCTGTTTGTATAGTATTTTATGGTAACTATACCATCAATTTGCATTGTATAGTGAACTAGGCACATATGAATAATTGCCTAAGAATATTGGACAAAACTGACTACACATTTTCACAGAATTGACCTATTTTGAACAATGTTAAATTATTTGAAATGTGTAAATTCTTTTTCAAAATGACAATGTTAAAACCCTTTTACCTTTTTCTACTTTCCTTCCTTCCTTCCTTCCTTCCTTCCTTCCTTCCTTCCTTCCTTCCTTCCTTCCTTCCTTCCTTCCTTCCTTCCTTCTTTCCTTCCTTCCTTCTTTTCCTTTTCCACTTTTTCCTCTTCCCTTCTCCCTTTTTAACCCCCTCCCTTCCTTCTTCCATTTGTCACTTCTTTTAGGAGTCTTTTTTCTAATTATTTTTAAAATGAACCTTTTCCCTTAATTATCTATATACTTTCCAGAATGGTCCAACTAGTTAAAAGACTTCTTGTTATTGCTTTGGCCTTCTGTAATTGAAACAGGAAGTCAAGTTTCTTTTCTTTTCTTCATCTTGCACAAAAGGCCCATTCTAACAAAGAAACAGAGAAAGAGGACAAGCTTGTGGGTCACTTTACAAATCAGTTTCAAAGGAAGCAGTGTATTTTACTGCATGTAGTAATATCAGGTCTTGAAAGAGCCTTTTGGCTCTATTTTACAAGTGAAGCTATGTAAAGTTTGCCAGAACCACACAGTATTCTGTTGTACATATGATATATCTATGTTCTTAATAATGCTAGATTTCAGGAAAAAATGATTTTTCTCTGAACATCAATTATTTTAAGAGGGTCTAAGTTGTCTCTTGCTTAGCATTTTTTTTGCCTTTTAGTATATGAATTATTTCTCTAATAAGCAGCACTAATGTGCCAAATACTTTTTTTCTCCCCAAAGATCCAAAATTTCTCGATACTTAAAGTTTTGGGGGTATATAAATAGTATCTTTGGTAAAGAATGAAAAGACATTTATTCAGTCTTCAGGCAAATTGTTTACATTTCATGGACCTGCCACTGTGGGGAGATAAAAGATACTAAATAAATTTTTTTTTAATTTAACCCAGTCAGATACTATTGTGTCAAATACTATTGGTTAGTTGTTTCAGAATTTTTAAAAGTGTCATTGTTCATTTAAGACAATGGACTTTAGATATAAAATATTTGTAAAATAAATGCTTTTTCCTGTTCATTACTGTATTTTTAATATTTATCAGATGCCTGTGTATTTTAATGAAAAGTCATAAAGGTTTGGCAAAATATAATATTTCCTGTTTATGTATTCAAATGTACAGGTATATGCAGGTATATGTAAACACTATGCACACATTTGTTGTTTATACTATATAATATGTATCCTGAATATGATATAATCATATACATATATATATATATATTTATTTATATTTATACTATAGTGAGTTATGGAACATAATTTTAAAATATTTTATATACATACATATATATATATATATATAAGCTTTATTTCAGAAAATAGAGTCTTACATTAAGGACCATACGTTTTCATATGTAGTGGCAAAATTAAAATGAAAACAAATGAATGGCAAAATAAACTGTAAAGAAAATTTGTAACCAGAAAGGATCTCTGGAGAACTGGGTTCTAATTCTGGCTCTGACTCTAAGCAGTCCTGTGATTACAACTGGGCTAACATTAGCTTCATAGGCCTCATTTGAAAAAAAGAAGGGGCTATCTCTTAGTTAATTTTCTTCTTAGCAATTCTGTGGCCATGAAATTTAAGTCCTGTTTGTGTGTCTCAATTGGTCTCTTTCTGAATGTTTTTTTTAAATGACAAACCAAATCAATGGGGAATCAACTAAAATAACATATAATATGTAATAGAGCAAAAGTAAATGGGGCTTGGTTTGCTTTCCAGTACATATGTTTTACTATTGTTATTTTTAAAGGTGTTATAACTCTCCAAACTCCCACTCTAACTCTGCAAACTCACAGACTTCAAAACAGCCCCTAGAAACAAAGTTTACCCTTTTGGCTCTCTCTTGATTTGTTTAGTTCAGCATTTGAAATCACCAGATAAAATGGTGATGGTGGGGTAAGATGGGGAGACTGATACCTTGTTCTGAATATCTCATATGCATGTTATGAACATAGAGCGGAATGACAAAAGTAAATGCCATCTGTAAACTGTGATGCTCCATGCAAGGGTAAGTTGTTATCATCTTATTTTGTGGACTTTTGACTTGGATCTTAGTTACCATTATACAAACCCTTTTCATTTTCAAAAATGTGCTTGTTCGCTGCTGTCAGCTTACTGTGACTGGCCAAGAAGGTTGATATTTCTATGTTAATGGTCTATAATCCCATATTCATACCTAGTATTTGATCTACAAAATTTGGCTGTATATATTTAAATGATTTTCCTTTTTTTTTGTAATATCATGTAAAACCTGGAGGTAAAAACAGTTCTGCTTGAACTGAGGTTTTGTCCAAGTGTTTGATGCATAGTTCTCACTGATACCTCAGATTGGGTTGTCTCTTGGAGTTGTTTTACAGGCTGTTACGCCATAGCATTTTAGATTTAATTCTGTACGTTCAATTAAGTTTTCTACTCCAACTCACTTCTCAACAGCTTCCTCTGTGTCTTGCTCCTCAGAAAAGCTGTGAAGCATTTGCAGGATCTGAACCTGACTTGAAAATATTTTTCCTTTGGGACAGCTAGGTGGCACAGTGAATAGAGTTCTGGCCCTGAAGTCAGGAGGACTTGAGTTCAAATTTGACTTCAGACACTTGACACACTTACTAGCCATGTGACTTTGGGCAAGTCACTTAACCCCAATTGCCTTCCAAAAAGCAAAAAAAGAAAAAAACATTTTCCTCCTGTCCATTACCCTTCCCTCCAACATGTCAAAACCAACTGTTATACCCCAGACACATAATTAATCAAGTTCAGCTTGTTATTATCCCATTTCTAAAGAGTTGTATCTTAAGGAATAATGCTTTAGGACTGGTAGATTAATTCTATGCCCTAACACCAGTGCCCTCACATCTCTTGCCATTTAATATTCATTATGCTTTATTAGTGTGATTAATGGATTAATGGGAAAAGATAATATAAGAAGCAGAAATAAATTTATGTCCAACTCTAGGATCTGATGCCCACATTCTTGTAGAGATGAGATTTCTGGTTATCTGTACAATTGTACCTATCCTCTTTAACAGTTCTTATTTATCAGACCTTTAAAAAGTGCTGATTGGATACTGAGGTTTAAGGGGAAGAGGGATCCCTTAAAATGTTAGGTAAGGGTAATTACAGTGATTAGAACACTGGACTTGGACTTAGAAAGATCTGAGTTTGAAATATGCCATTTACACTTAACTCGCTGAGGCAAGTCACTTAACTTCACTCAGCCTCTTTCTTTTTCTGTTAAATTGGGACAATAATAAAACGTACCTTAAATGGTTGTCATGAGGATTAAAAGAGTTAACATATGTAAAAGTCTTTGTAAATCTTAAGGAATTGTATAAATGATTTATTATTATTATTATTAGCTTTTCTGCCATTGTAGAACTTTCAAATCTCATATTTTAGACCAGATTGAAATGGCAATGGTCATCCAGTATTTCATCTTTGAGGCTTACAATGTGATAATGCACCACAGATAATAAAATAGAAATGAACCCAATTTATTTGATAGACTAAAAGCACCTCTTTAAAATAATATGAAGTTAAAATAAACTATTACTCAGCTCTGAAAATCTACCTTACTGGAAGGTTACTAGACAAGGAAGGCAGTAGTAATATGTCAATTGAAGGATTAAGCATCTAACACTATTAGTGAAAGAGCTAAAAAAATCCCCCCAAAAACCAGCTTTTGAAGGACTAGCCAAGTTCACTCATAACCTGAGCAAAGATCCAGTATATAGAATTTTAGATGGGGCTACCCTTAGAAGAATGAAAAGAAAGTGAAGACTAGAAAAAAGCAGCTACAAATCTTTTTTTTTAAATAATGAAATAATGAAACCTTCCATTCCTTCTGTTGCAGCCCAAAACAGAAAGCAGCTTCTGCCACTAGAAAATCCACACAAACACAGATAACCATACTAAACACTATGATATAATACATGCATTAGAGGAATTAAAAACACAGCAGTATGAGAGGTGATCAGCACCAGTAAGAGAAATTGGTAAAGGTGTCACAGAGGAGGTGAGATTTGAATGGGGTTTTAAAGGATAGACAAATTCCATTGTCAAAGTGGCAGGAAGGATTTTATAGGCATAGGCAGAAGAACCAACATATTAAATGTGTACAAGCAGGAAAGCTCATCATATTTTATCATCTTTTGAGATACAGCAAAGTCAAATTTGACTAGAGGGAAACATTGAAAGAGAAGGATAGTGCAAGATTATGAAAGGCCTTGAATGTCAAACAAAAGCATTGAAGAATGCAATAACTTGTTATTCTTTGCATTTTCCCCCATTTTTGTTTTTCTTGGTAGGAAATTTGTGTTGATCAAAGAATTCTTGCCATTTGATCCTGAGAAACAGATACTGAATCCTTTTGTGGGGCTGATAAACAACAAGGCTTATAAATCTCACCTGATTGAGGGGGGTGGGGCTCATCATTTCCTAAAACAGAGGTAGAAAATACCGTGATGAAAAAGTTATGATCAGTCAGCTAGGAAGTTCCCAGAGCTTCTTTTTGCACTTGCCTGCAATGGCTTTGCTCCTTAGGTCAACCCGCTGATATGGAGGCTGAGTCTGGTTGTGCTCTGTGATAAGGTAGTGAGAAGACTACTACCAGATATCAGGATTTGAAGACATACACAGCTTGGATCAGATACTGTCAGCAGATGGAGCACTGGCTCACGTATTTTCCCACATTGCATATGAGTGACTGATGAATTCATAGAGATTTTTCAGGTATTTTCCTCCATAGTACCTGCTGTTGCTTCCTTATTTTGATCGTCAGCATCAGATACTAAATGATTCCAACTCTCAGTTTCTTGTAGCAGCCAGGTTACTCTCTCCATCCATACTCATTCATCTCAAAAATAACTTTTAATTCACAAATTATAATCGAGAATCTCTGAGCTGTCAAATGCCTCATTTTTTTCCACATTGACAAGATCAGAGAGTGAGACCCTCCTCTCTGGGGCTAATTTGTCCTCAGAGTACATAGACCTTGTTTCGTTATCATTTGGAGCTCTTGCTATAATTTCCATGTATAATATTTTTCTTGATGCTGAGACATGTGGCTATTAGTCTGTTGATTTTTCTGAGCCTGGGTTAAGAGAGTGGAGATGGGCTATGAAGGGAAGGAAAAGCCAGAGAGACAGAATTTCTGGGTAATTGATAATCAGTTTATCATTTAGGCTAGGGGATAATCAGTAAATTGATGGTCAGTGGTCTCGGTAACCAAAGACAAAACCATGGAGATCATTAAATGCTTATAAACTACCTTTGGAAAAGTGGGTGTTTCTGACAGGTGGAGATCAACCCCGATTATTGGAGGTGGTGGGGGAGTGGACATATTAATGAGGAAGGAGGTGGGCTAAAAGCCTTCAGCAACTCCAGCTGAGATGATGACCTGATCATAAGATTTAAGCAGCTCCTGAATTCTGGACAAAGGGATCCATGTTCAAGCTAACCACTTTCATGGAACAATGGTGTGAGCCTAATGCTTTAGGGCTAGAATTTCCTTAGATTAGATTCTATTTACACTTGAAAAATAAGTAAGCTTTTCTAGATGGGTGAGGTTACACCCAAGACTGAGGAGAGTGTTCCTGGAGAATTAGACCTGTACCTCAGGGACTGACAGATCTACAAGGACTGGTCTCTAAATGGGGAAATAGAAAGGAAAAAAAACCTCAAATCTAATTTAGTAATTACTATAATAGAAAAATAATAATTTCTCTCAGCTGTACTTGTGAAGGAAGCCGTTGGGATAAGTAGTAGGTTGTTTGCTGCTATGAGACTTGTTTTTGTGTTTGTTCTTTGTGTTTGAAGAGAACCATGACATCAGAGAGATCATGACATGTCTTGCAGTTGACTTTGACTTGAGTGAAGGAAGGCTAACCCAGGATGCTCTGAGGCTCAGTAGAACCAAAGCAGAAAGAGGGGTGAAAAACCCTGTATGGTAGCCATGGTCTTCAAGCATCAAAGACACCAATTCCTCCTTACTCTACCTCTAAAAGGACACATCATGGAGTCAAATGATCCCTAAGGCTCTTCACATTCATTTTCAGTAGCTTCTTTCTCTGAAAGGATGTGGCTCACTTGGAAACATTGACCAAGATGGCAGAAGTAGAGCCCATCCCCTGTTTGGTATGAAAAGAAAATGCAGAATTTCTTCTTATACTCCAAGTACACATCCTTCCTGACAGTCTTGCCACAATATGTCCCACAAACTCTGGAGCTTGAGTTATACCTTGGATTAGAAAATACCTATCCTGACAGAATTGACTATAGCAGGTTGCCAACATGGTCAGACCAATAACAGTTCCAAGCATTCACACAAAAGGAAGAGGATCTCCGCAGTGATGTCTCCTGGGGCTGGAAGTAGAAGCTTGGCTGAACTGGCCCTCCAAATCCTAGATTTCTATTTTGTTGCTCATAAAATATGACTCTAAACAAATGTTAGAGCTATAGAACCCACAAAATGACAAAGACAAACAAATCTCCCACTGAAGCAGCCCGGCAGGCAGATAGGAAGGGTCCATCACAGTGTGCTGGGATCCAAGCCCATCCCTGTACAAGCCCACAGTTTTAGCCCCAGGGTGGTCCCAACCAGCAGTTGCAGCAGACCTCCAGCAAGTAGCTCACCAGCAGCAGTGGAGGTTTCCAGAATTATCAGCCAATAAATGCCAAAGCAAAAATGAGATGTCAGAGTAGAACTTTGTTGGGGGAGGGGAGGGCAGAGGAGTGGGTCTGGGCCTGGCCCCCTGAGCTGGAAGCAGCGGAGGTGCAGCGGCCCTGCAGCCACCTCCATGTGGCTGCTTCAGAGCCCCTAGCCTGAAGCTCATGAGGGGGCCAAGCGAACATTCATTCATTCTTGCTTTAACCTGCCTGCATCTGGATCGCAGTTTTAGGTGGTGGTTCTGAGGTATGTGACTAGTGATTCAGAGTTTGTAGAGACTGCAGAGACGGCACCCACCTAATAGATCCCGCAGCTGCAAAAATCCCAGCAATTTGGGACAAAGCTCTCCCCTCTGGAAGCAGAGTTCTACTGTGGCAAAGAGCTCAAACGTCATGTAATTGAGTGGCTACATGAGTAAGCAAAAGAAGCAAAGTGAGAACAGCAATCCAACTTTAGATTCCTCTTTTGGGGACAAAAAGAATCAAAGCATGGAACAGGAGGAAGACAACAGACTCAGAACTCCTGCACCAAAAGCTTCCAAGAAAAATATAAAGTGGTTACAGTCCATGGAGGAGCTCGAGAAGGATTTTGAAAATCAAGGAAGGGAAGTGGAGGAAAAACTGGGAAGAGAAATGAGAATGATGCAAGAAAATCATGAAGAGAGAGTCAGCAAACTGACTGAAGGAAATAACACCTTAAAAAACAGATTAACTCAAATGGCAAAAGAGTCCCAAAAAGCCAATGAGGAGAAGAATGCCTTAAGAAGCTGAATTTGCCAGATGGAAAAATAATGCCAAAGGTTCACTGAAGAGAATAATTCCTTCAGAATTAGAATGGAGCAAGTGGAAGCTAGTGACTTTATGAGAAATCAAGATACTATTAAAAAGATTCAAAGAAATGAAAAAAAAAGAAGGCAATGTGAAATATCTCATTGGAAAAACTACTGACCTAGAAAATAGATCCAGGAGAGATCATTTAAAAATTATTGGACTACCTGAAAGCCATGATAAAAAAAAAGAACTTAGACAGCAACCTTCAAAAAATTATCAAGGACAATTGCCCTGATATTTTAGAACCAGAGAGTAAAATAGAAATTGAAAAAATTCACAGATTATCTCTTTAAAAAGATCCCCAAAAGAAAATTCCTAGGAATATTATAACCAGGTTCCAGAGTTCCCAGATCAAGGAGGAAATATTACAAGCAGCCAAGAAGAAACAATTTGAATATTGTGGAAACACAATCAGGATAACCCAGGATCTAGCAGCTTCTACATTAAGTGATCAAAGGCCTTGGAATATGATATTCCAGAGTTCATAGGAGCTAGAATTAAAACCCAGAATCACCTACCTAGAAAAACTGAGTATAATGTTTCAGAGGAAAATATGGTCATTCAAGGAATTAGAGGACTTTCAAGCATTCTTGCTGAAAAAAAACAGAATTGAATAGAAAATTTGACACTCAAATACATGAAAGAAGAAAAGCATGAGAAGGTAAACAAGGAAAAGAAATCATAAAGAACTTGTCAAAGTTGAAGTATTTACATGCCTACGCAGAAGAACAATAATTGTAACTTATGAAACTTTTCTCAGTATGAGGATAGTTGAAGGGTATATATATATGAGGGGATATGTGCATATGAATATATATGTGAGTGTGTGTATATATGTGTACACGTATACATAGACAAAGGGCACAGGATCTATTGAATAAGAAGGGATGATATATAAAAGGTGAAATTGAGACGTGAGAAAGACATAATGAGAGGAGATTGGGAGAGAAAGAAGGAGGTAAATTATCTCATATAGAAAAGGTAAGAGATAACTGTTACAATCAAGGTGAAGAACAGGAAGACAAGAGGTAATGAGTCAACCTTACTCTCATTGAATTTGGCATACACACTAAATTGGGTATCTTGCCCTACAGGAGAGTAGGGGGGAAGGGATGAGGGGGAGGATGATGGAGAGTAGGAGAGTAGGATAGGTGGGGGGGGTGAGAAGCACACACTTTCATAAAGGAACAGGGACAAGGTAGAGACTAGAACAAATGGGTGGTGGAATAGGATGGAGGGAAATATAGTCATTCTTTCACAATATATCCACTTTGGAAATGTTTTGCGTACTACATATGTATAACCTATATTGAATTGCTTTTCTTTCCAGTAAGGGTGGCTGATGAGGAAGGAAGGAAAAGAATCTGGAATTCAAAGTTTTAAAATAAAGTGTTTTCAAAAAATATTATTATTATTATTATTACTATTATTATTAACATGAAACTGGGAAATAAGATATACAGGCACTGGGGTATGGAGATTCATCTTGCCCTACTGGAAAGTCAGAAGGGGAATGAGTGAGGATACAGGAAAGAGCAGATTGGGGGAGAGGGTATATAGTGGGGTCACTGTTTGGGGTTGGTGGGTAGGGGAAAGATGGGGAGAGAATTTGTAACTGAAATCTTGTGGAAATGAGTGATGTAAACTAAAAATAAACATAAAATTTAAATTTAAAAATAAAGCAAAAAATAAAAAGCAAGTATGGTGTACTTTTATGTGTTTTAATTATGAATGTTATGTAATCTAATTATGTATTATAATGGAATGAACTCAGCAACAATCAGTGCTGTTGCAGTATTGAAAGAGAATTGTGAAATTAGTTTTTCTCAGTGCCTAGTGTATGTAGGTATTTAATAAGTGTGTTTTTAATTGATTAATTTCATAGTAATTAAAGTAACAGACTTGGAGTCATAAAAGTCTAGATTCAAATTCTATATTTGACTTTTTCTAGCTTTGTGACCACAGACAATCCATTTAACCTCTCTGACTGTCATTTTCCTCACCTGTAAAATGGAGTTGGACTCTGAGGTCCCTAAGGTCTCTTCCAACTCTGAATCTCTATGTTCTTATCATCCTAACATTGACTTTATTCATTTATGAGCTTAGACAATTTTTCTTAATTTAGAATAGGTTTCATAAATCAAATATTTTTTCCCTAAAACTAAATGTTTCATTCTTTTATTGCTCATGGCTATAAAGAAAGGAATTTTCTGCATAAACTTTACATATATATATATATATATATATATGTATATACACACACATATATATGTATATATACATAATGTTTGTTTAGGCACTAAAGTAAAATAAAACAAATTTTATGGGATATCAACCTAATTCAGTAACATTGTCAGGACATTATTGGATTTCCTTCCTTGTCTCTATCTGCACAGACATTTCAGGTAGATGTTAATTCAGGAAAATGTTTATAATAGTGAGCAGATGTGGCTATGCTGGTTGCTTATGGAACAAATACCTTTCAAAAAGGTTTTTCCCCCCACTTCCGATCAAAGATAAAGACTGAAACTATATAAAATTGGAATAGCAGTACTCATCATGTTGATTTTTTTGAAAGACTATGAGGGTTTCCTTTCGAAATAGGATTAATAGACTGATAAAGCAGAAGAATGCTATAAATATGATTCACTTAGTTTTTACTAAACCATTAGGTATTTTCTTATGCCCTTTTTATGGACTGAATATAGATATGAGAGCAAGATAATAGTACAGTTAGGTGTACTTGGAACTGATTGAGTGGCTTGCTTCTGGTCAGTTTTTAATGTTATGTTATGTCAACTCTAAAGGAAATCAGTAATTGAGTGCCCCAGGGATCTGTCCTTGACCTTGCCCTGCAATAAAGCTTTTATCCATGTCCTGAATGAAGTCATAAGAAGGAGATCAAATTTTGATTTTAAACAAGCTAAATGTAGGAGGCAGGAATCAAAATGGTCTTCACAAATAAGTGCATTGCACTTAGAGTACCTGAAATCAGATAAGGAGAAATTCCCCTTAAGTCTCTAAGGAGGTAAGCTAGAAATCAGTGACATATTAAGGCAGTTAGTCACCTATATATCTGTTGCTCCCCATAATCTCTCTGTCCTTGTTTTTTTCCCCCAGTAGGGTCTAGAGCTACTTATGTCCTTTTTTAAAACAGAAAGAAATAAAGTCTTACTTATCCCAAGTTTTTAAGTCAACTCTGCACTCCACAGAGAAAGGCAACATGAAGTTATAATCCTTTCCACCAAGTAGGAGATTCCTATGCAAATGATCCAGGCATGAACCCTGGGATTAACACTAACTCTAATACAGTGAAATATTTTTTTTTTCTTTTGCTTTTTTTGGAGGGGGAAGGGCAGAGCAATTCTGGTTAAGTGACTTGCCCAAAGTCCCACAGCTAGTAAGTGTTAAGTGTTTGAGTCTGGATTTGAACTCAGGTCCTCCTGACTCCAGGGCTGGTGCTCTATTCACTGTGCCACCTAACTGCCCCTACCCTAAAATAATTAAATAAAGGCTAAGTTTTATAACTGAGCTAAAAATAAGCTTTCTAAGCATAAGAATGAGGAGGTATGACTAGACAGCAGCTTTTATAAAAAATGGCTCAAAGTGAGTCAGTAATGTGAGGTAGCTAGTGTGATAGTAGGTTTAATTAAAAGAGACAGTATCTTGCTCTAGAGGGGTAATAACATTCTCTGGTCCTGCTACATTCTGAACTGTTCAAATCGTATCTGAAGTATGTGTTCAATTCTGGGGGCCACATTTTCAGAAGATTATTGATAAGCTGGGGAGTGCCCAGAGTCAGGGAATTAGGATGATAAAGGGCTTTGGGACTCTGTTCAAGGTATTGGCAATGGAAAACAGGTAGCCATTTTCCAGCAATGGAAGGGCTGTCATGGGAAAAAAGAATTATTCTTATTCAGTTTGACTGCACTGATTTAGAAGTTGGTGAAGTGCAAGGTGAACTGGGCCTGACGTCAGGAAGACTGGAGTTCAGATCAGACTTCAGACACTTATCAGCTCTGTCACCTTGGGTATGTCACTTAAACTCTCCCTGCTTCAGTTTTTACATCTATAAAATTGGGATAACAATAGTACCCATTTCCCATGGTTCCTGTGATAATAAAATGAAGTAATATTTGTGAATTTCTTTGCAAAACTTAAAAGGATTTATAATTGTTAGTCATAATAACGAGTTTAGGACAGGAAATTTAATTCAACTAACAAAGTTAGTTCAATAGTAGAATGAGTTGTTTCAAGAACTAGTGAAATATCCCTCATGGGTAGTTTTCAAGCACAGACTTCATGAGCCCTTTTTAAATATGTTGTTGAAGCCATTCCCATTTAGGTATGGGTTGAACCCTCTAGCTTCTAAGATGCTTTCCATATCTAAGATTTTATTGTTCTATTCCTCTTTCCCTTTCTTAACACTCTGTTTTAAGCTCCCAGGATTTTGATCAGTCTTATAGCCAGTGGAAATATCAAATATCCTTTCTTCTTCTTAAATACCTCAGCCGATAGCCACCTCTGTTCATGGCAATGAAGGTGTATTTATTTGCCTCATTTACCTATTTTAATCCGGTTCAAGACACATATGAGAGTGTTTTGGCCCACATGTGTCCAGACAGCATGTTTAACTTGACGATTCTGAGCTAGTGCAAGTAATGACATTTCCGATCCTTATTTTCCTCGTTTGTACTATGAAAAGCATTGAAATTAATGATTTCAGCTGAACTTTACAACACCACGAATTCTCATTCTCTGTCTCTTTCCACATATATATTCATAAACACATATGCATATATGTATATGTATGTGACACATTCTCCCAAGATGTAATAACTGTTGCTAGTGATAATTTGGTATCAGTCTAACACTTGGCAACATATACTTGTGATATTTCCCTTATATTTTTCTTGCCTGACTGGTGACCAGTAATATAATTTATGAAATGCCATATGGTTTTGAAGATATTGTTGTTTGCTCTGCAGAAGCTGGTGTTAGTGGTTCTTTCTGTACAATCTGTTTCTTTTAACAAATATTTTAATCAAGTGGTGGTCTTTGAATTTTTTATCATACCGAAGCCAATATATATGTGTTAAAAATTTTAGTACCTTTAGAGTTTGGTACTACAATTGAAGAATCTCTTTGGTTACTTAAGGCACTGGAGTTAAATGCAAATAGAAATGGAAGCATGCTGACTGAGAAAACCACAAATTAACAATATAAGTTATATTCTTTTTTTATCTATCTTAGTGAATATTTCCATTTACTACAGTTCAAAGAATTTGACACCTCTGACTTAGAGAATCATTTTCCTCACTATTTGGTGGCAACATATTACTGATAATATCCTTTTATGGAGTGAGGGGGAAGAAAGGTATAGACTTCTAAATATAGTTTGGCAAACCTTGAGACAAATGACATAATGCACCATTGATACCTGAAAGCAGAAATCCTCTCTAAAATGCAGCATATTCTTGGTCACTAGTTGCATGGTGAATTCTTCCTCTGCCTTAAAGATGCCAGTAAAAGGGACTTTTGAATGAGAATAATGAATGTATTAATTGCTAGACTAGCAACAATGATTCTAATTATTTGTTCAGTAAATGTGGAAGTTAGGCCTTTGGCAGGTATTTTATCCCAGAAGACACACAGGCAAATGGTGTTAGAAAATTTAAAAACCCACTTAACTATCCATCTTTTCCTATCTGACATTAGTCATGAGGGAAATCAGACCATTCATTCAAAAGTATAGGTCTTGCTTTTGTGCAGAAAAAATGCACGATGTATGTCAGCCATATTTCATGATTGCATTCCTCCTAGTATGCATGTGAAAAGCAAGTTAAACACCATTTTGTTCTATTAGCTAACTTTAATAATTGGATGTCATAATTTTAAAATCCTTTCCTTCTCTCTCTTCTCTTTTTATAAACTGTTTGGGAAAGGGAACTACAAATCAATTATCTGTATAAAATCTTGTAAAAAGTTAAGTAAAAAGGAGCAAAACTAGGTTACTGTTCTTAGTAATAACAATTCATATTTTCATATTACTCTATGCGTCACTATCAATTTTTCCCAGTAAGACTTTAAGATAAGCAATGTAAATATTATTAACTCCATTTTACAAAAGGAAATGGAGCCTGAGAAAGGTGAAGTACATTTTCAGAGCTAGACTTCAATTTCAGGTTCATTACACTTTTCTTTGGAGGATGGTTATGCTTTGGATAGAATAAAAAGAATTATACAGTAAATTATTGAGTAAATCATAGGTAGGAGAAGAGACTAATATTGGTTTATGGAAATAAAAAGAAAAAGAGACAGAAAGATCTAAGTTATAGAGGCTTCAAGTCTAGTTAATACTTAGTTCTAAGAGAGAAAGGCAATCATCTAAGAAATCTGAGAGAACCACCATAGGATCAGGAAAAATAAAAGAGTTTTCTTTATTTTCATTTAATTAAGATTCATCAAGATTTATTGCTTTCCTTAAATTTTTAGCTGCTTAGCTAAAATGATTATTTTTGCATTCATATAATCTCTTCTGTTGTGAACATTAAGATGTATGGTAGACAGAATTGCCACCATCTTGTCTCAGATTAATATGCTACCTTGTACTGCTCTACTTTACTGACACCTGGTGGCAATACATCTACATTGTAGGACAGAAGGAACATTAAGAATTCTTTTCTATTTAAAATGAAATCAGATCTCATCACAGACTTACGCAATGTACCTAGTGCATCTCTCTGCTAAGTTTTATAAAGCATCCACAACCTCACTGATAATCATAGACGTTACTCGTGTGTAATCATAGATAACTGAAAACTCTGAACTTCAGATATTGTATAATTACTCCATCCTGTGGACTTTTTCAATAAAGATTAGTTAAGGATATATGTGTTTGTTGCATTAATGGAGGCAGTGTGCTCTACTAAGAGAGAAGACTTGCTTTTGAAGTTTTGCCATCTTAACACTTGTGTGGTTCTGGGTAAGTTACTTCTTTTTCCTCATTTTCTACATCTGTAAAGCCGAGGTATTTGGATTTTGGTTATCTCTAACGTTTTTTCAAAAACCATTATCATATTAAACTATATTTATTAATTGCATTAAACCATATTTAAAATATCCAGAGGTCATGAGCTCTATAAGAGATACTTATATTTACATTCAAAGCTACCAGGTTTGCCTTTCTGAGAACAAGATCGCTTCTTTTGGTTTGGCTTGGTATTTAATCATTTAGTTCCATCTTCCAGTCTTTGTATATACAGAATAAACACTGATTCCATCCAATAAATAAGGATGAGGCTTACCCCTTGCTATAAATAATGAGAGCATGAATTCCTGGTCCAAATTGACACGAACATTGGGAATGGTTTGATAAGGAATCATTTGAATCGGGAAGAGAGATAGCAATAAACTAAGTAGAACCTATAAAATCATCTCAATTTTGATCATTTTCTCACAGAAACCTTTTTCTACACTATGCTCCTGATGATCCTATGTCACTTTCCCCCATACCTTAAACATAGGGATAAGGATTCAGTTGCATTTAATTGGAATTCCCAAGTGAGGAAAACCTCCATCTAAGTAGAGCATCAACTTCTATATAATTTATAATCATTGAGAGTTATTTAGATAAATTTTAAAAATTTAATTATTTGTACAAAGTCATTCACATAGGGGCCACAGCCAGTATGTGTGAGATAAGAACCTTGAACCCAAATCTTCCTGGCTTTGATGCTGCCTTTCTATGTAGTACAACAAGCTTTCTATTTTAAACATATTTAGGGGAGATAATTCTTTCAAGTCAGCTGATGTGTAAATCTACAAAACAGTTTGATCTGCCTCTAAAGAAGCAGCTTGCCATTGTGCATAGGGAATGGGAATTGGAATCAGGAAGACATGGGTTCCCATCCTTCTTTAGACACTTACTAGCTACGTGAACCCAGATGGACTTAACCTCCATGTGCCATAATCTTCTCATCTGTAAAAAGAGAGGATTGGTCTAGGGGGCCTTCTGAGGTTCCTTCTGGCTTTACGTTTATGATACTATGAGCATGTGACTTGTGGCTCCACACACATGAAAACAGCTAGATTCTATTGTATATATGCATATATTTAGCTGTGATATTTGGCAAAATTAATATATGTATACATGTTCATATATACCAGTGGATATAAAGGTACCCACAAAACATGTAATGTATACATATATAAATACTATATATAGGATGTAGATAGAAGTAGATCTATATACATGTAAGGGATGCTTAAAACTATGCTAAGACTTTGGAGTGTGTGCATCACTCTGTGTGTGTGTGTGTGTGTGTGTGTGTGTGTGTGCGCGCGCCTGTGCTTTTAAACCTGCTCTACGAGCTATTTTTCTTTTCATACATTTACTATATTACTCTAACGACTAAAGCAAAAATTTAATCTGGAGGGGCAGCTAGGTGGCACAGTGAATAGAATTCTGGACCCTGGAGTCAGGGGGACCTCATTAGCTGTGAAAGTAGGCAAATCACTTCACCTCTCTTTTCCTCAGTTTTCTCATCTATAAAACGGGGATAATAACAACACCAACTTCCCAGGATTGCTCTGAAGAAGAAATGAAATAGTGATCCTAAAATGCTAAACACTGCCTTGCACATAGTAATTGCTACATAGATGTTAGCTATTGTTATTTTAAAATTAAAAGGTATTCTTTGCAAAGTAGACTGGACGGGTAAGTTTGCTTTATCTCCTTTGGATGAGGAAAACACGAATGCACATATAAGTGGTCACACACTTGCAAACCTGGAAATTACTGTTGGTTAAGCAGAAATGCACTTTTCTTTCCACAACTTTCTGTATCATAATGTCATTTTCCTGAAGGTTGTCACTTTTTGATAAATGAATCTTATTTTATGCAAGGCACAGTTCTAAAGTGAATTCATTTGCATAAAAGGTTGGAATGTTTGAATTATTTTTCTAAAGTTTAATGGGAAAATGAAAGATAATTCAGCTTTATACTGTACTAAATGCATATTTTTCAGATAATAGTCCTCACATGTATATTGCATTGGAATGGGGGTGAATGAAATTTTAAGGGAATGTCTTGATTAAGTTTTAATAAAAGGTTTTTTTTTTGGATAAGGAATTAAATGACTAATGTGAGGTCTATGGTCAATCAAAAGAGATTGGTTTAGCCATCCAGCACACTAATTTTTTATACTATCACATGCACTTGAAAGGACATCACATTGAATTAGTCCATTAGCACATAAATCTTGGATAACACTAGCTAAAGACAGGAAATGAGCTGATCCCAAAGTTGAATAGAAAGAGAATAGGCTAGATCAGATTTGAGAAATTATTCAGCATTTTTACTTTCCTAAGAGGGGAAACGGTATTTTTAAATTCTTAATATTCACCCAATAATGCTATATGGCTGTAAATCATGGAATATCATAAGATACAAAGACTCAAAATTACTGCGAATTCAAAGGGCAGTGGAAAGACATGTGCTGGACATAAGTCTCTCCCACATATGTGGTAAATGATAGGGACCTGAATATAAAACTTATCTCTACTTTTAATGTGCTTAGATTCTGCTGGGAGTTGAGGATGGCTATGACACATATACAGATGAGAATAATACTAATCAATAAACATTTTCAAAACCCTTTGTACATGCCAGACTGTTTGCTGGGCACATGGGGATATAATGACAATAGTGGAACAGTCTCTGACCTCAAGTAACTTCCATTCTTTTGTGGATAGTGTGTACATAATACAAAATAGTGGAGCAAAGGAAAAATGCAAACAACGTGATCTGAGAAAATTTGAGGGAGGAGATACAACATTCATTCTGGGGTGGTGGGGAATGGTAGGACAGGGAGGTTTTTTGAAAGTTGGCACTAGAGTTAAATCTTTAAGATAGAAAATCATTTTGAAAGAGCAAAGATGAAAAAAGACTTTATTCCCAGATAGCCCACATGAATTCACAGAGATTGGAGAAAATATTTGAATAACAGTAGACACATATTCTGAAGAAAAGAGTGTGTGTGTGTGTGTGTGTGCACGTGCCGTGCATGCATGCAAGTAAAGTGAAGTAAAGCCAGGAAGGATGGTAGGAGATCATAGCTAAAACTAAGAATGCTTATACCTGGGACAAATTCAGTCAGGGAGTTGTGGTGCCAATGGTATCCTTTTCTGGATGCCATGCTCTCCCCATGCCACTCCACCCCCCGCCCCAAACAAACCAAACAACAATATGGAAAGTTGAAGAGAATTAAGGAGATAGGAGGAAGGGGAAGATGATATCTATTCTGGTTGATAACACTGTTGTGGAGGTGGAGCAGAGCAAAGAGAAAGGTAGAGATGAATAGTATATCTGGAACTCCTCAACATACAATGATCCCAGTCAGAGACTCACCAGTCAGGAAGTAGACCTCAGAGAGCCTTGGAATTTATCCATGTTTAGGAGGTAAGACTTGAACAGTGGTTCTCAACCTTCCTAATGCCATGACCCTTTAATACAGTTCCTCATGTTGTGGCGACATCGAACCATAAAATTATTTTCATTGCTACTTCATAACTGTAATTTTGCTACTGTTGTGAATCATAATGTAAATATCTGATATGTGGGATGTATTTAAATTGAACATAACCCACAGGTAGAGAACTGCTGGTTTGGAACCAAAAAAGGGAGTCTGTAAAAGCAGAGAAAGGGAAATACTGGAAGAATGGCTGGTCTACATTGTCAATAGAAGCAAGACAAATCAAGATGAGAAATGAGAAAGGATCATTGGATTTAGCAGCTAACCCATTTCTTGGTAACCCTGCAACAAGCAGTTTCAGTGCAGTGCAAGGGTCAGATGACAAATCTCTAAAGCTTGAGAAGTAGAAACTCTCATACAATTGGGTTGGTTCATTGTTAGGAAAAGCATAAGCATAAATGACCATATTATAAAGTAAAATCAAATCAAGAAACATTTATTAAGCACCTGCATTGTACTAAGTACTGGAGATACAAAGAAAGGACAAAAACAGTGTTTGCTCTTGAGAAGTTCACATTCTAATGGAGACAACATGAGAACACTATTCACCTACAAGACGTATGCAGCATAAACTGGAGGTAGTCTCAGAAGGAAGGTTAAAGGAGATCAGATAAGGCATCCACCAGAATATAAGATTTCACCTGGAAGGAAGTCAGGGTGTCAGGAGGTAGAGATAAGGATGGAGACAGGTATAGTGGATGTCAAGTGAAAATGCACTCTCAGGAGGTGGAACGTCTTGTACAGGGAACCACAAGGAAGCTATTATCACGAGATCATAGAGTATGTGTATGGAAATAAAGGGACTAGAAAGGTAGGAGGGCCCCAGGTCATACAGTACTTTAAAATACAAACAGGCTTTCATTTACCTTATTGTGCAGATAATAGTGAACCAATGGAGTTGATTGGGATAGGGGTGGGGATAGGGGTAATATGGTCACTCCTATGCTGTAGGAAGTATATTAATAGTCATATAGCTTAGTGGAAGATAGAGTGGAGTGGGGAGAGATGAGGCAGGCAACAATCTGAAAGTGAGATGATGATGCTTGAAGCATCATGGAAGAAAAGAAAGGCACATATGGAATATACGTAGGTTGGTTTGATGGGGTGGAAGAGAGACCCAGAAAGAGAATTAGAAAGTCTAAAACAGATTTTTTAAAAATGTGGACGTTGAAAGGTGGGAGGATTTCAACAATGAAAATGGACACGGATGACGTTCCAGAGAACAGAACTAACTATGAAAAAGACTAACGTGAAAGAGTGGAACATCTCATGGGAATATTTTCATCTAGATGAGTATATGATAGATTATATGTCAGAGAGTTGTGGAGAAAAGATTCAAAATAAAAGTAGGGCCATGTTATATAAACTTTGGATTCTAGGTTAAGAACTTCAGATTTAATTTGGTAAGCAGTGATGGGAAGTTCTGAACCAAAGGCATGTTTGAAGCCACAATTTAGGTGTGTTTATCTACCAGAAATGTGTCAGAAGAAATTTCGAAAGAATGTAAGAAGAGGGATGAATTTGGAGGATTTTAAGGAAAGAGATTTTTGAGGCTTTGTTTATGGTAGGTGAAGATTAATGTTCTGTCCATTATGTGTGTATGTATATATGCCTATACATATACACACATAGATATAGATATTACCCACTTTCCTTAGTCACTAAAGCTAATCCCCAAGTCTTTGTTCTTTTTCTCTCCTATTCAGTGTGTTTCCAAGTCCTATCAAGCCTTCTTCAAAATCTTTTGGGTGGGATGACCTATGCCTGCCTCCCTAGTTCTAATTACCCATCATCATGAAACTCAGAACAGATAGTCTTCTTACCATTCCTTCGTTAAGCACTCTCTATTGATTCTCTATATTCATTCCACTAATGTTTTTGTTCATCTTTACCTTTCTGACTATTCACATTCTAGCTATTCTACCCAGCTTACCTAATGGGAAAATTCTTCCCAAACACAGGCAGTCCAGTTGATTCCTCCTCCCAGTTGCTATAACATTTATACTCTGTGCCACTTAATCTAGTCCTTGATATTTTATACTGCCTTACTTTGTATTCTAATTGGTTCTTTGGTATGTCCTTATTAGCAAGATTTTTAGCTCCTTGGTCAGGGATCAAGACCTTTTCTCCTTGTGTATTTCCACATGACCAGGATTCTTATAAATATTTGTTCATTAGTTAATTGTTTGGGACACCAAATGGAATGTGGCAGACTCAATGAAAAAGGAAAAATAGAATACTAGGGGTAAAAGCTGGGAGAGACTTTATGTATGATCTAGTTCAACTCTTTGTTTTGCACAAACTCAGAGAAGTGACATCATCTGCCCAAGATCACACAAATGATTTGAATACATCTGAATTTTGTAGTTATTAACATTGAGAGCTATTTAATTTCATATATAATTTGTCTATCAAATTTTTAAATATTTTACCACTATTCTACTTTTACAAACAAAACTAAAATCTTAATTTCTCTCAAAATGTCTGTTTCTGTCCCTTTCACAGATTTTGTCTCAGTGTACACATATGTTAATGTGGTCTGAAACCAAATGTGGTGGTATTTAACAACCAGTTCTTAAAAAAAAAAAAGACGGGACTTACTTTTAAGTTTAGTCCACTTTATTAACATTTTATCCATTACTTTTTAAAGTAGAAACAATCAACAGAACAATAAATTAAGCTGTGATTTGTAGTGTTTACTGATTTCTGAAGGATAAATGCCCACACTGAAATTTTAATAATCAGCTCTCATGAGCCAGTTGGAGCTGGACATAACATACCTCTGGATGAAACATGAACAATTTCGTAATTATGATGTCCATTTAGATAGACTAGATGTTGTAATTTTTGTACATTTTAGTTATTCTTCATTATGATTTCAGCCAGCCAGCACAAAACTGCCTATATAAAATCTTCCCCTCCCCCCACATTTATTTCCCCATTTTTTTCCATTGGCATTTCTATAAAGTCATCTGGAAATACCTCAGAATGTACAGGCTTCTTGACAAGTATATTGAGCTTTGACAATTAACCATGAGTTGCCACTTCCTTGGAAAAACGGATTCCTACATTGTCTTCCAGGTTAACATACACATATGTGTCTGTGTGTGCATGTTCATGTGTGTATGCAGTGTTTATGTAGATACTATAGACCTGTCACAATGTTATCCACAAGCTCAGTTGCTGCCAGGTAAGATTTTCTCATGTAAAATACTCCCAAGACAAAATCTGTGGTGCTTCCCTACCTTTCATGTCCAATTTACCTTCATTCAGAAGCTTTCCTGGATGATCTTGAAGATGATAAAAGCACACAGACGAAGGATCTTCTGACTGTCTCCATGTTCTTCCACCTGTGACAGATAACAGGAGTAGCATCTATTCCTGCTGATTTGTAATCAGGACCTTTACTACCAGCAGTAAGCATTTTATTTGGATCTTTATCTTAAGTTTCACAAAGCAGAGATTATTTTTTCTATATTTACATCTTTATCTTGAGTTGCAAGGTTATGAAGCAAAGATTATTTCCCCAATATTCTTGTTTGTGGTGCCTTGTACCTTTACCCTATGTTGTGAAATAATAACAGATGCATTCATTAAATTTTATGCACTTAAAATCCCATGTTGGGCACATGCCATTAGCAAATGCAGTCTTTCCTGAAAAAAAATACCATCAAAAATGTATTTGGCTTTTTCCCAATAAGAGGAATTTTTCAAGTACTCCTCAAGTTTTGGGGTTATTCATTTTTATGCCTACTTTCCTCTGACTCCCATTTCTATTCTTAATGCTACCCCTCTACCAAAGACTAATGTTACCATCTGTTGAATTATTGCAGTAGCCTCTTAATGGATTTTCCCACTTCAGTTTTCTTCTGTCTCCAATTTACTGTGTGTTTTTGTATGTTTGTGTGTATTTGTGTTTGTGTGTAGTTTTTGTCACGTCTCCATCGTTAGATTATGAGCTCTTTGGAAGCAGGGATAACACTGGCAAATCCCTTAAGCAGAGATCTAATCATATCTTTTCTTAGCCTAACAATCTTCAGTAAAGTTCAGATGCATTTGCCTAGTCTAGCATTCAAGGCTTTCCACTAAATGACTCAGTCTTCCCTTTAATCTTCATCCAGAATTGAATTTCTTTATACGATTTCTTTATTGACATAATGTGTTGTGTGTCTCAAATAGATCCTTTGGTTTCCCATCTCAGTATCTTTGGTGCACACTTTCTAAAATCTAAATCTAAAATCTCCTTCATCGACTGAATTCCTACTCATTTGAAATACAGTATAAATACTAGACTCATACATGAAGCATTTCTGATCAACAGCAGATTGCCGCAGGAAGCCTTGGCTTCCTTAATATTAATAATACCTATAGTTTCTGTGAAGTAGAGGGCTGTGGGCTCAAGTAAAAGGATATCTCTGAAGACTTCCAAGTTCTCTATAACTAGAAGTTATTTCAATTGTGATGATGGTAAAGATTACTTATTTAAATCATGCTAATTAATCAGAATACCTTAAACAGTGTCTTGAACATAGTAGTTCCTTAAGAAATATTTTTTGAATGAGTGAATAACATCAAAGGTATATATTGCCTGACTTTGGAGACCACAGAACTGCTGTCAAGTGAAGGAAAGACTGTCTGAAGAATAAATTAGAGGGAATACAAGTTGCCATAATTGATTTTAGAAGTATTTTTTAATAGTTTGACAAGTTTTCTTATATGTTCTAATCACCTTATTGCATATCCTTCCTTATTATTTTAATATACTTATTATGAATGCAGTTTTTTCCTTTTTGTAGGGGGGAAGGCAGGGCAATTGGGGTTAAGTGACTTGCCCAAGGTCACACAGCTAGTTTTTGTGTTAAGTGTCTGAGACCGGATTTGAACTCAGATCCTCCCCACTCCAGAGCCAGTGCTCTATTCACTGTGTCACCTGGCTGCCCTTTGATTAATTCTTGTGTTTTTATTTCTCTTTATGCTATGATTACATCAGAGGTATTGTATGTGTGTTTGTGTGTGTATTTGTGTTTGTATGCAGTTTTTGTCATGTTGTCTCCCTCATTAGATTATGAGCTCTTTGAAGCAGAGATAAGTTTTGCTTTTCTTTGTATTCCTATTGCTAAACATGATACCTGGAACATAGTAAGCACTTAAATTGTTGTGGACTTGAATGATCTTCCCTTTGTGATGTTATAGGGAAGCTAAATGGCATAATGGGAAGAACTTGGAATTATGGAGACTTGAGTTCATTTGGTGCCTTTGATAATTATTACTTTTGGAAAAATAAAATTGACTTCTCTATTTCTTAAGTACCTTATCTTTAAAATATATGGGTTGGACTCAGTGTCCACTAAGGTTTCTTTCAGATCTAATCAATGACTTTAGTGCCCAACAGAACAGTCACTTAAAGAATGGTCATCAGTTGACTGAATTAACATTATTTTAGGAGAATTTTCACAAGATGTGTTCAGTCAATCATTTTTAAACCAGTTTTTTGACATTACATTGTACAACTTTATAATATATTATTAATTTTCATGTAAAGCATATGATATAAGATTTTATTTAGGATGCTAAATAAATTTACATTAAATAAATATACATTTATTTAGCATATTTTAAATAAATTATAAAGTATTTATAAATATATGTATATGCGTATTTAATATATACTAAATAAATACCAAACCAGTAGTGAGGGCCTAGCTGAGGTAGTGTCATATAATGAAATGAGCATTTATTTTGGGGAAAAAAGATATAGGATTAAATCCTAGCTTAACCACAGTATGTTACCTGAATGACCTTCAACAGATCATTTAATCTCATTAGTCTTTAGTTTTCTCATTTAAAAGGTTAGGAGGTTGAACAACATGCAGGATTCTTAACGTGAGATTCATGAAATTTTTAAAAGTTTTTTTGATAATTATTTTCATATAATCAGTTCCCTTTATAATACTCTGCATTTTATTTTATATACTTAAAGACATTATTCTGAGAAGGGGTCCCTTCGTCAGATTGCCAAAGAGGTCCAGGAGAGGAAAACGGATTAAGAGCCCTCACTCTGCATGATCGCTCTGATTTCTTCTTGCCCTAAATTCTGTGATCATCTATCTCTTACAATATTCCATTTTCCATGGAATTTAATAAGAATGATAAATTTTTTTTCAGAAGAAGAAATACTTTCATTCTAATATGTATCACATATTCTAATATGCATCTCATTTGGCATGATAAATGTTTCAACAAGTCCTGAAGTTAATTTCTTTTGAACATTGCATTGCAACACTTGCCAGCCAATAGCCATTGATATATTTGATGTTTCACTCACTCATCCCCACCTCTCTCTGCTGGTGGAAGTTTCTTGTATTTAGTCTCTATGGTCACTTTCATACTTCAGATCGTTCTAAGAAATCTTAGAGCATCCTTGTCCCTCCTTGTCCTTATTTCGCCATTCCTTAAGTGTAACCTATTGGCATGTGATATTTACAATTTAGTCATAAACAAACATTCTCATGACAATTAGGGGGGAAAAGCAAGAAAGGTTTACCTTTGGTAAACTGTTTAAAAGATTTATGCTTTTCTAATTCAAAATATAGCTTACAATGTGTCATTATGTATGTATGTTTGTGTGTGTGTGTGTGTGTGTGTGTAAAATCTGACTCCAAGGATTCATTGATTTCTTATTAAAATCAACATTGCCAGCTTGATTTTAAACCAAAGGTGCCCATACAGTGTGGGATGGCCATTACTGATATGCACCATAAATGCCAGTGTTCTAAATTCTCAATGTCATGTACATTTTAAAAATCAGATTATGTTTAGGAATCATTAGATTCTTGTGGATTCTCTTTTTAAGGAAGGCCATCATTTCTCATGTCCTAGACATATACAATTCCTATTTGTCATATGTAGATAATTTCAATCTCATAATTTTAATGCTTTATGATGGTATTTTCCATATCAGTCATCACTTTTTAATATTATTAGATAATATCAAATTAATAAATAAATCAAATAAAAAGGGGGGATAGTGACAGTGGTTTTTGAGTGCTGAAAGGGAGGGAGAGGGAGAGAAACTGTGGTGATGACTGCTTGTTTAGCATTACTCTAGCAGGGTTTCACTCTAAAATTAGCAAAATGGAACTGATTAGAATGTCCTTAAATTGATGCCCCTTTAAAGGGACATGAAGACATAGGCTACATCACACTGAAATTGAAACAAGAGCACTGAAATAACCCTTTTGTTTAATTTTTCTTGCTGTCTCATATATGTTTAAAAATAAAGTCATGAGCACAGGTGTTATTGTTTAAAAGTTATTTATGAAAAATAATTATATTTGATAATTTTATAATATATGCTTCTGGGAATGTGATAGGGCCATCATTGTTATTGAGATCTTTAATACTTAAATGGATCCATGTGATACATGTGAATTCTCCTTCCGCAAGGTACAGATGGAACATCTTTGGGGGGGTGGGGCTTCTCATCTTGTGCAATTTTATTTATGGGAAGTATATTTCTATATAGAACCTGAATGTCATGCCAGAGGCCTTCCTCTAGGTGTTTTCATGTTCTTTTGGGTATTAGAGCAGCACTGGGGCTGTCTTCTGTTATTTCTTTCTTTCACTATAATACCCACCCACCTCCTCTTCCACTAAGACAAATTCTGGGTGACATCTTTTGTTTGTTTGGTTTTTGTCTTTTTTGGGGGGTGGGGGAAGGAAGGGCAGTTGGGGTTGACTTGCCCAAGGTCACACAGCTAATAAGTTTTAAGTGTCTGAGGTCACATTTGAACTCAGGTCCTCCTGACTCTAGGGCCAGTGCTCTATTTACTACACCACCTAGCTGCCCCAGGGTGATATCTTTTAACAACCCAAAGTGGCAAGAAGCAAAGGCATGTGTAATTACATATTAAACAGTTTGTGTTCATAAATTTATTAATTCAGTAAATATTTATTGAGTGCCATCTATGTGAAAGGCACTTTTTTAGGTGTGATGTATGCTATTTCAAGTTGGTATGGCTGCAATAACCAGAAGAGAAATGTGCCATAATGCGTGGGCAGGTACAATTTATTGAACTACAGTGTTCATAGTTATGCTTTCTATATATCCGCATTTATAACTAAATTCCTTGAAAACTTTTAATGATTATTTCACTGATATTCACCTTTCTCCTTATGAACCAAACCAAACCAGTGTGTGTGTGTGTGTGTGCGTGCGTGCGTGCGTGTGTGTGTGTGTGTGTGAGAGTGTGTGTGTGGAGAGAGACAGAAACAAAGGCATCCTAATTTCTTATAAAATTTTTGTTCTTCATCTAACTGAGGGAGTACAATGATTATTAATAATAATTGCATATTTTAATAATACACTATTGCTGTTCACATTTCCCTTGCCCAATAATGTTTGTTGGAGCACTTTGCACCCATTAAAGTGTGATAGACCATAATTGTGAATTATCCTCCTCATGTTCATGCTCATCTTTATTATTACTTTATTCGTGGAGGGAACTCTTATTGAGAAGACTCCCTCCAGTGATGAAAATTGGCAATCATATTCAGCAACCTGGAGGATCAGATATTTTCCTTGGGTACTGACAGTCTGTGACTCTTGATTTTGATAACATAGCTGGTATATTTTAAGAACTCAGGCCTTTCTAAATCTAGGTATTATCCTCTATCTACTATGTCATGGCATCACTAATCATCATCATCATCCATCATCATCATCATCATCATCATCATCATCATCATCATCATCATCATTCCCCCCCAAATTTGGTTTATGCATTTTTGGTGAAAACTTTTCAATTGCTTCCACATTCCCTGGGGATAGTCACAGCCAAAAATTTGGATTCAGAATGTTTTAAGTGCGGTTCTTTAAAGAACTGGTATAGCATTATGGAAAGAGTCCAGAATTTTTTGAGCTCAAAAGAATGTGAGGTTGAATACTTGCTGTGCTACATATTACTGTAAGACCTTAGGTAAGTCACTTCACCTCTTTGGGATTCAGTTTCTTAATCTGTAAAAAGAGGGGTGGAACTTGAGAATTCCTCCCAGTTCTAAATCTTTTGATCTCTAGGAGAATAAAAAGTATGGGAAAATGTCAATCAGTCTACCTGTAGTTAAGAGCATTTCCCAATTTTTATTAGAATTAAGCAGGGTTTATAAGACAGGAACCTCAGAAGATTTAGTGATTTGGGGAATAAGACTACAAAGAAGAAAAAAAAAGTTTGATTCAGACAAGGAATCACATTCTTGTGATGTTTAGTGCCTGTAGCTTCTATTCTGACAATGATATCTCTACTCCAATAATACCTAAAGCCTCTTAGGGAATAACTGAATATTGAGTGAATAAGGCTCTTCTCAGTGATGAATGTAAGTGGATTCTTCAGCAAAAAAAAAAATTTGTAGGTAAAGGTTAGCAGCTGAGACAAGTCATCAATTTTCATCTTTTCATTTTTGCCTCTTAATCAAAAATGATGACTTTCATCTAGGGGCTGGAATGATGTGTTTGGTCCTCATTTATTATTGCCGGATCTCTTGTAGCTGTAGAGCTTCCTTGAGAGTCTAGATTGATTAGAGTGTTATAAAATAATGAGGGATAAAGTAAAATCACAGGTGGAAACAGTAAACTGATCTATTTTTAGGAAGACAAGAGAAGGAGTTCTATTTTTACTCCAATTTTTGCGAATAAAATTTTCCTTCCAATTGTGTAATGTCTTAAACAAGACTTTTAATTTTGTTTAGTTTTAATTATAATTTTAAATAATTTATAAATATCTAGAAGTCAGATTGTATCCCCTAGAGGTTGAATATTTATTCTATGGATATAAATGAAAAGCTTTCCAAAACCGGCTATTTTAATAGAATATTTATTTACTTATTTTGCAGGCATTCGCTTCTTCAAATGCTAATAACACTGTGCCTTACCTCCACAGCCCTCATTCTTCCCCTCCTGTCTTATACTCTGTATTACCAGGAAGAGGAAGGAAAGAAGGCATGATTTCCTACCAGTTTCATTCTCCTTGACATACGCTGTCACCTATTGAAATGTTCACTGCCTCACATTTCAAAGCACCCAAAGGGAGTACTGAGAAGAGAGCTAAGGGAAACTGAAGGAAAAAAAAAAGAAACATTAATTTTTTTAGTGAATATTACTGAGCCCCCTTGAGAATATCCAGGGTTACATATGAATGATTTCCATTCACAGATTTGCAAATGCATTCTCTTTGGTATGCATTTGGTGAGAGATTTAAAGTTATTTGGTATTGCCTATTAAAGAGACACTTTTATAATGTAACATTTTAGGACTTTCTTGAGTCTGTGTAGCTGCACCTTGAACACAGAGTATATAGATCAATGAGAAAGCAAATATTTTGTATGTTGATTTAATTGCCAGAGTAATTTGCTTAGTAATGTTTACTAGGGCTGCCTCTGTCCCTCTCCTTTAAATAGTGATGAACTGCATTTCCTTTGTTCTACTCAATTTATACCTCTAGATAAGCATACAGTATCCCATCTGCACTTGGTATTTCCCCACTTGACAAGTAAGGATTCCATACTATGTTGGTTGATTGCATACTTGTCTTTGTACATAACAGTTTTCAATAAAGAAAAGATCTAATAATTCTTTAATGCTGACACAACTCCACTCATGTTGATTCCAGCCTTTCATTCTCTGCTTGATCATCTTCATGAGTTCTATGGTTCTCAGCAATTCATAGTCTGATGGTTTGTCTTTTAAGTAATCTCCAGAACTTCGTTCTTTGATTACGTATACAGTGTTAAATACTGGAGTCAACCATGAAGCCTTTCCAGTTCAGTACAGCATGGCAGAACTTATGATCCATTGGCTTAGCATTTGAGATAACACCTACCTCTAAGCATTTCTTTAATTGAGGATTATTTCTTTACTAAAGGACCAGTTTTTATAACGGTTGAAATAAACTTGTAGAAACATCTAAAGCCAGTGTATGACTTCTCAGTTATCAGCCTCATGAGTATGATTCCTAGGTAATTAACTTTATTCTTTTACTCAGCAACAATGAATTCTTAAGTTGTTATAAAAATTCTAATCACTTGGGTAAAAATATCAACAAAGAATTTGCTACATATCATAGGATCACAAATTTGGGCCCTTGAAGGACCTTAAAGTTCATCTAGCCCAACTTTCTAATTTTATATCTGAGGACACCTATGGTTATTAAATCATTTTTAGATACATTTTATTGATATATTTTAATGACATCCATAGAAGTATCTGTCTTCTTATCTTTCCTAGAGATCGTCAATAAGAATTCTTTTAAAAATCAAAGTACCGTATCTAGAAAATCTGTTTTATATCCAAAGCATTTCAGAATGCATTTGCCTAATTTGTAATCCCTCTCTAAAAATATGGTTATCCTGGTATGGCTTGATCAATACATGTGGGCACTCAGTGATAATCACTTCCTTTTATTTTTCTTAAACTTATTTCTCTCTCTCTGTTTCTCTCTTTCTCTCATTTGTTTCTCAATATTACCTTCTTCCTCCCATATGATAATTCATATTTTGTAAGAAAGACTTAAAAAAACCACTTGATCAACATATTAATTGTATCTGACAGTATTCACTGTATCCCGAGCTCCTCAACTTCTGCTTCATCAATGAAAGGAGAGAGGAACATTTTTCAACTTTTCATCAGGCCTAATTTCATTCCATATAATTATGCAGCATTCAGGTTTTACTATTGTTCTTTCTGTTTTGTGCTATAGTCACTGTATATTTCCCCCTGGTTCTTCTTTATTCCATATCAATTCATGTATATTGTCTCATTGTTTCCTGATTTTCAAAAAAATTTGAATGGTACAGTAATATCCTGTTCCACTGGTAATGTGTAACAATTTTAACAAATTATTTAGCCAAATTCCAGTTCATCAATGGATACTGACTTTGTTTTTAGTTATTGGGTATCACCTAAAAAATCATCACTTGTTTTTCTAATTGTCTTTAACAACATATTCCAGAATTTACCAGGACTCTGTTAAGCTTTTCAGTTCATGATTTTAGAATCTATCTTCTTCCTTTTATGTTTTATTTCATGAAATACAGCCCAACCAACATTTCTCTTATTCTCTACCGTTTTTCAGAGATAGCCAGTTTTGATCTGGTTATGAAAATATGGCTCAGCAATCCCATTAACAAGTTCTTCCAGTAATCTAAGATGTAGTTTATCTGAGACTGATGATTTATTTGAACTCCTAAGGGCAGAGAAGTGCTTTTGTAATGCAATTAAGATGATTGCCCTCAGATTGTACCAAGAGAAATGACATTGAGCAGGGGCCTGCAGATATTGTAAAGGCTAAACAAAACCTCTTGGAGCTTGGGTGCCATACCTCACAATGAGGTGTGTGAGACACTCACTCTTTCACTAGATTTGGTGGGCAACAGCTTCCAGCCTGCTCTAAGACTAGCTTCCTTTCTTCTTTCTTCCTTCCCTTCCCTTCCCTTCCCTTTCCTTCCCTTCCCTTCCCCTGCCTTCCCTTCCCTTCCTTTCCCTTCCTTTCCCTTCCCTTCCCTTCCCTTCTCTTCTCTTCCTTCCTTCCTTCCTTCCTTCCTTCCTTCCTTCCTTCCTACCTTCTTTCCTTCCTTCCTTCCTTCTTTCCTTCCTTCCTACCTTCTTTCCTTCCTTCCTTCCTTTTTTCCTTCCTTCCTTCCTTCCTTCCTTCCTTCCTTCCTTCCTTCCTTCCTTCCCAAAACCTTTAACCAAGTTCACTCTCAAGCTTATAGATTGAATCACAGTAGGCCCCTGCTAAAGCTCAACTTAATGGCTGTATTTTGAAATCTCCTGCCTTACATTCAATGTCAATGATAACTGTTTATCTTTGGAACACAAAGCCTGAGGGTCTTCCCTTCTTGGCTTGATTTTTATTTATTTTTCTCTAATTAAGGGGGGTCATCCCTTGACTCACTTCTTAAAGAGGCCTGTTCATTGAATGGGATTTGCCTCACTCTAAGTGAGTACCTGAAAAGGCCTTAGCCTAAAAGGGCCAGGATTTCCCATTGCCTATCCAGTCATCCTGATGAGTATCTGGTCACTGGACACAGATGGCTCTGGAGCAGAAAGTGAGGCTGGTGACCATGCACTATCCTCCCTCACTTAGATCAAAGTCAACTGCAAGTCATGTCATCATTTCCCTGATGCCATGGTCCTCCTTTGTAAATGAAGGACAAATAAACATATCAGCTGAGGAAGTCCTCTTTATTTGAGCACTGCCTTTCTAAGCTTTTTCAATTAGCCATCACTCTTAATAGGACATTTAGAATGTATAGTTATCCATGTCAATAGCTGTTTTCTTTAGGTTGGGGAATTGTGAAACACATCAAACTGGCAGTCTTTGAACTCTACAGACCAGACTCACCAGTTTTTCACTCACTTATATGTTATGCTATGCAAACAGAATGGAGCTCATGGCAACACAATTCTTCCTACCATCTTCTTACCATCTTCTTAGAATCTTACATCAAAGCAGTTGCCAAGCCCTCTCTGTTTTTCCTTCTCAAGTCAGCAGAGAAAAGCAAATGCTTAAGATAAAGCTTCACCTTTCTCCAGCTCTAGGTAGTCCCAAATGCCAGTAATTGTCACTGGAAGTCTTGACCAATGAAGTCAGTTCTCTCCAACCAATCAGGAATTATTCATCTGATACCTTCTTTCATCTGACTGTTTCTGTCTTCCACAGTTTCTAGGAAGCAGCATTTAACCTCCTGCCTCTTCTAAGGGTCCTTTTCCACTTTAGCTTTGTTCAGTGGTTTAAATGAGAATCTTCTGACTCACCCAATGCACCAAATTTTTTTTCTATCGAATCAGCAATCCTCTTAAAATCATGCCTCTTCTAAAGATTTATATGATTTCTCTTTTTCTTATAGTCTGTAGTCATGAAACATGTTTATGCAAATTAGCCAATATTATCATGCTTCAAAGCCCTCAGTAATGTTCTGCCAGATTCTTTCTTCTTGGTGCCCTTGAAAGTGTACTTCTTCAAAATCATGGTTATCTAGGCTTCCTTTTATTTTAACAAAGAAAATATTATTCTCTTATGATATTAAACTGTTCCCACACAAGTGAGGCAAGTCTCCGCATTGTTAACAAAGAGATCTGGTCTGGTTCTCAGATCTATACTACAGATCATTTTTTTCCCAAAACTGTCCAAATCTTGTCTGAAAGTTGTCTCTGTGCAAACATTTTAGTTTATATAGAAAATAATTACTTTTCCATCTAATATTTATCAAAATGTCTATCCACAACACTATAATGATTAATAGTAATCTTAGTTTAAATTAAAACACTTTCTCTTCTCTTTTCATCATTTCTTTTAAGAAAAGGGCCTTAAAAAGACATTGTATGTTTTATTTACCATCTTCCTATTTAGATTTCCAATACCTAATAGCTCTTTTTTTGTCTTTATCCTATTTTCCTTTATGAACTTGTGCTTAGTAAGTAGCTAATTTTGTGAAGCTTTTAGTCAGGGTCTTGGTTTGGCCTCTGATGTCCTGATGTGTCTTTGGTAGTCTTCTTTTCTTGAAAGCCACAGACTTTAAAGGGTCCTACAGATCTGAGGCCATTCTAGCTGCTTCATAAATGGTCCAGATCTGTAATCCTTTTCATCTAAGCATAAAGAACTTTTAATCTGCAAGTTGTTAGTTCAAAAACTAGAAGTAATTTAGTTCTCAGAACCAAATTCATGTGGCAGTTGGAAATTGTTATCCCAACAAAGCCATCTATTTCTCTTGAATGTGTATTAACATTGAGACAAACTCATTTTAGGTAATCTTCCTGATGTAAACTCTGTACTTTACCCAGTGTCCTGTACTAATTTTAAATATTTTTACCTGCTCTGTCCAACAAGAAAATTCTAAGATAAACAGGCATCTTTTCATTGATTGTCCTCTAAACATAGTTGCCATTTTCTTTTAATTTTGCCTAGTTTTCTATATTGTCAATAGCATGGCTTATTATTAATAGCCATATTAAGTTTTACTTTACATTAAATTCTGAATGGAAATCCTAGACCCTGAATGGAAATTCTAGACCCTCAATGGAAATCCTAGACCCTGAATGGAAATCCTAGACCCTCAATGGAAATCCTAGACCCTCAATGGAAATCCTAAACCTTCAATGGAAATCCTGGAGCCTGAATGGAAATCCTAGACCCTCAATGGAAATTCTAGACCCTCAGTGGAAATCCTAGACCCTCAGTGGAAGTCCAAGACCCTCAATGGAAATCCTAGACCCTCAATGGAAGTCCTACACCCTCAGTGAAAATCCTAGCCCCTCAATGGAAATCCTAGACCCTTTAGTTTGAGATGGTTTATGAATAGAATGATAGGATACTAGTTTTAAAATGCATCTTAAAGCAATGTACCTTAGAGACCGTGAAATCCAGCTTCCTCATCTTGTCAGTGAGAAAGCTGAAGCCAAGGATATGAAATGACTTACCCAGGGACACATGGTAAGTAGATATTTGAATGGGATTTGAAGCCAGGTATACCTTTCACCAGGTTCAGAATTCTATCCACTATATACCATTTTGACTCAGTACCCCCTGAAATCTACTGAAAACTATTTCTGTGAAAGTATAAAGGAAGTCATTTAATTTACATATTTTTCAGAGTCAAGCATTTTATTAGAGACAGGGGCAGAAGTTACTTTGGCAGTCAGATGATACTTTAAGTACAATGTCAGTGGTGAGAGATCTGTATTGCTTTTAGAAGGCAGTGGAAAGTCCCTTATAATGAAAGTCTTTCCTACGTTCTGAGTTTCTCCACTCAGTGAGCATGAATTTCCTGACTGTAGCCATCAATCACACCTCTCCCTTTAACTGAAGTGGAGATTACACACACATGCACTGAAGAAAACCTCACACATTCGCTTGGCATACACATAAGCCTATGTAGCACTGATGCAATAGTTGCAGTGCCCATGGTCATGACTGTGACTATAAGTATCACATGATGTTTGAGTGCAAAATATACCAGATTCTCCAGGTAGAGGACTGAACTGAAACATTTATTTCGACACCAGAAAACGGAATCCCAAAACCCGTAAGTTGACTCCATCACAGTACCAAAGATATTCAGAAGTCATAATAATGCTAAGAGCCACAGCATCCTTCAGCCTTCTCACAAACCAATAAAAAAATCAATATTTACTCAGGACCTGATCTGGCTCCTTGGCTTAGTGTTCTCTCTCTCCTTCCCCCCCCCCAATCTGGCTAGTTCTGGCTCCCAGCTTCCTGCGGGCTCTGCTTCCCTTCAGCAAATTCCTCCCACCACAGGCTCCATATGATTACATTCAGCCTATTGTGGGGGGGGGGGTTACTTTCAAAGCAGGTGAGGTCTTCAAATTGCCCCCTAGGTCTATTAAGGGTCAGGGATGATCTTCAGATTCCCATTCCCATTATACCCTGTTTCCAAAAAAGAAAGTAAGAGAAGAGAATTCTGAGAAGATGGCAGAGTAGGTTAGAAAATTCTAAGCTCTCAAGATTTCTCCCCACAAAAGAGTTAAAATAGCACCTTATGGTGAAGAAAGTATGGGTAGAACTAAATGAGAACAGGGGCATAACCAGGGTGCTCCTGGGACAATTTGAGAAGATCAGAAGAAAAATACCAAGAAGAGTTCTAGTCCCTGTGAAGAGTAAACACCTCCAGGCTAGCTTCTGCAAGCCTATTAAACAAGTGGCAAACAAGTGGGGTTACTTGGTTTGAGAAGCTGCCTCTGCCGCAACCATGAGAACTTTTTACTTCCCCCAGTAAGGAGGGGAGTTGGGTGTCTGAGCCTAGGAAGATCTAGGGAATCTCTGCTGACCAGGAAACCCAGACCCATCTGTGCTGTGGAGGGTGTCAGGGTGAGAACTATCCAGCACAGGCCTGGTTAGTGCAGAAGCAGTGGGGCAGAAAGTCCCTGTCTGTGGGCACTTATAGGAGGTTGGAGGTCTCACTTTGGTTTCAGGTTAAAGGGAAGAACTGAAGATCTGGGACAAGAGGCACAATTTCCTATACCCCAGAGCTGGAGATGACTACAAATAATTAGGATATTGCTCAAAAAATAAAAACCAAACCCAAATGCACAAGCAAGGGAGAAATAATCCAACCATAGGAATCTACTGTGGGAAGAGAAATGACTAGGGTTCATCTTTAGAGGATACTGAAATAAAGAAACTCCCAAAGAGTAAGGTCAAATGGACACCTGCCTAGAAGGAATTCACAGAAGATCTTTAAAATATTTAAAAAATCAAATGGTAGAGATGAGGAAAAACTAAAAAAAAAAAAAAGGAAAGAAAATAAGAATAATCCAAGAAAAACTAGAAGTGTATGAAAGTAAAGTTAAACAATTAGAAAAGGAGATTCTGAATCTCAAGGAAGAAAATGACACCTTGATAATCAGAATTGGGCAAAGTGAAGCCAGTGAAATTACAAGAGATCAAGAAATAATTACACAGAGAGGGCAGAGCCAAGATGGCGGCGTAGAAGCAGCAAAGTTTGGCAGCTCCCACACAGCCACCCTAAACACCCATATAATATGACTCTAAACAGATTTTAGAGCTCCAAGACTCTCCAAAATACACAAAATGCATCTGTTGCTGCAGGCAGCTCAGCAGGTGGGGCTCATCGCAGCAGTCTAGGAGCCGCGGCCAGCCCAGCCCAAAACCCTGGCCCGGCCAGGCCCCAGAGCAGTTGGGCTGAGCCGAATTTGTAGGAGAGCAGATCAGTGGTACTGGAGGCACAGTTCCCACATTTATCAGGCCAGAGGAAAGAAGGCTAAGAGAAAGGTCAGTGAATTTTGCTAAATTTGGGGGAGAAGAGTGGTCTGGCCAAACTGCTCCCAGGGCAAGGAAGCAGCGAGAGGCCGGCTGTGGCAGCAGGAATGGCTGAAAGCAGCAGCAGCCTCCATTGGGCTGCTTCAGAGCCCCTGGCCTGCAGATAGCAGGGGGGCTGAGGCAATCGATGAGGGCCAAGGGCTCTTGCATTGAGCGGCCTGGATCTGGACTGTGGTCTTGAGTGGTGGTCCTGGGGTGGGCTTTCAGTGAGCCAAATCTGGAGGGGGGCTGCAGCACCCCACTAATAGCTCTGGCAGCTGTGAAGGTCCCAGCAATTAGGGACAGAGTTCCCCCCACCCCCACCAGGAAGCAGAGTTCCACAGAGCTAAAAAAACCAAGCAATTGAAAGACTGGCCAACATGAGGAAAAGGAAGCAGAGTAAGAACAGCAATAAAACTCTAGAATCCTTTTTTGTGGACAAAAAGGATCAAAGCATAGAGCAGGAGGAAGACAACACAGTTAGAACTCCCATACCAAATGTTTCCAAGACACTGGAAGAATGCCTACAAGCTATGGATCAACTTAGAAAGGACTTTGAAAACCAAATAAGAGAAGTAGAGGAAAAATTGGAAAAAGAAATGAGATTGATGCGAGAAAGTCATGAAAAGAGAGTCAACAACCTGACTGAAGAAAATAACACCTTAAAGAGCAAATTAACTCAGATGGCAAAGGAGGCCCAGAAAGCCAATGA
>CM053600.1:18148927-18176326 GCA_028646575.1 Pseudocheirus occidentalis | reverse complement strand
AAATTAAAAAAAAAAAAAAAAAAAAAAGAAAAGTTCCATGTGATTACATACTGTCTATTAAGGGGCAAGGAATATCTTTGAATTCCTTTTCTATTACACCAAATTGAGCAGTTATTTAAGTAGTACCTTACTACTTTTTAAAGATGAGAAAACTGAGGCTTAGAGAAAATGAAATTCTTAAGGTAGGGTTTGAATCATTTTCATGTTTTTAAACCCAGGGCTCATTTTTTTTTCTTTTTGAAGGGCAATTGGGGTTAAGTGACTTGCCCAAAGTTACACAGCTAGTAAGTGTGTCAAGTGTCTGAGGCCAGAGTTGAACTCAGGTCCTCCTGACTCCAGGACCAGTGCTCTACTCACTGAGTCACCTAGCTGCCCCTCAGGGCCTATTTCAATGTCTGAGATGTAGTACTTTGTTGATTAATTGACCGATTTACATGGTTTTCCCAGGGTCATATATGTAGTAAGTGTCAGGGCCAGGGATTGAATATTTAAGTTACTGAGGATAAAAATAACAAAGAATGAAATAATCCCTGCCCTCAAGGAACTTTCATTTTAGATGTAATAATATGAAAATGCAAAACCACATATACACTTGCAAATTCACAGGAGCATGCACAACTGAAATGAAAAAAAACCAGAATACTTACATGGCACACAAATAATCCCCTGGGAGTTCCTCATGCTGTGACAGTTTTGGCACTCCACTGGGTTTAAATTTAGTAGAGCACTTAGCGTGATTTTCAGGAGAAGACAGAACCAAGGGTATCCTTTGAGCTGAATAGCAATAATCTATTGCCACAGCTCTGGATGGGTAAAGGTGCAGAAAATGTGGTGTATGGTGGCTGTGAACTTTCTAGACAGGTCAGAGAGCATGGCAGAAACAGTGAGTTCTGGCACAGAGTTGGATCAGAGCATTAAATGTGTAAGAACAGGGCAAGAGGAATAAGGTTGGCCAATAAACCTTATTGGCTTCTGCTGTCCTACTTGACTGACCTCTTTACTTTGCTATTCTTAGCAATATGGAGAGAAGTTAGAGGCACTCTTCTACGGCCAAAATTGAATGAGCGAGGAAAGAGTTAAACATAGTTGCGTTTTTCTCAGTCGATTGTTTATTGTCATTTTATTTGTTTTGTTTTGGTTTTTATTTGGATGCTATTTGAAAAGGAGTTCAGATGTTTTAATTAAGATAAATACAAATCCATCAAATGTTATAATGAATACTAGAAGTCAGGAAGGAAAGCCAGATGCCCCCCAAAATGTAGACTGAAACCGTTTGGGGCATCTTTCCTTTCCTTAAATAACAAACAAACAAAAACTAAATAAAACAAAAAATGTAATGCTCACTTTCTGAAGCAGTGAAATAGACAATTGCCATACTGGTCCCTTCAGTTGCAGGGTTTATTTATTTATTTCTCATATGTTGTCAATGAGTATTATTAGAACATTTGCAGAACTTTATTTCTCTCCTTTCACTTTTGTATTTTTCTTTAACTCCCACTCTTCTTATAAAGTAAAGATAGATTCAAAGGAATGAAATATGATGTGGAAAAGTTAAAAAAATGAGGCTTTTTTTAAAGGTTTAGGGCAATTAATCATTATTGTCAATCAACTTTTAAAAATATATCCTAATTGTATAGAATATTTTGAGGAGAAAGGTATTTCAACAACATTACAACAGAGTTGTAAAGAAAGGTAGTGGGGAAAATAATGTCGTTGTGGAAAAATTAACTATATTAGTAGTTCCTTTTAAAACAAGACTTACCACTTTTTACATCAGTAAGGTAATCATCAGATATTTATTAATATGTGTGTCAGACATTGTGCTAGGTTCTGAGGTTTATGGAAAAGAAGCAAAAGACATATAAAAGTGTATAGATATATGGATATAGATATATACACTTGCATATTACATATATATAATATGCATCGATATATATTTATATACATATAACACACATACACAATTATGTGTGTACACATACATTTCACCTACATGCATGCATGTATATGTGCAGGTACACACAATACATGCGGATGGAGAAAGAGCGAGATATCACAGATACACTGGGGAAAGACTATCTGAAAGGTGAGGCATGATTTTCATCTTGAAGGAAGAGAGGTTCCATGAGGCAGAGGCAAGAAGAGAATATAAGAGAGGCAGTAGGTCTGGCTAATGCAGAAGTAGAGAGCTAGAGGTACTTATGAGGTAGGAACGGAGGAGGGGCCAGTTTGGGTGGATCAGGCTCAGTATGTGTGGGAGAGGGGCATAGACTGTACATTGAAACTGAAAAGATGGATTGCAGCAAGGGTGAGAAGGATTTTAAAAATGGAATTGTGTTGTTTAGTCATTTCAGGTGTGTCTAACTCTTTGAGACCACATTTGGGGTTTTCTTGGCAAAGATACTGGAGGACTATGCCATTTCCTTTTCCAACTCCTTTTACAGATCAGGAAACTGAGGCAAACATGATTAAGTGACTTGCCCAGGGTCACATAACTGGTAAGTGTCTGGGACTGGATTTGAACTCAGGTCTTTCTGACCCAAGCCCAGTGTTCTATTCATTGTGCCACCAAGCTGCTCATCCCCTCCCCCCCCCCAAATAACCCAGCTAAATAGAGGAGTTTATATTGGTTACATGGGTCAGGGAACATCCGAATTCTATTGAGTATGAGAGTGAACTGGTCAAATCTGTGCTTAAGGAAAATCATTCTGACATCAGTATGGAGACAGAACAGGATGGAACAGGGAGAGATGAGATAGGGACAGTGGTTCCCAACCTTCCTAACGCCGTGACCCTTTAATACTGTTCCTCATGTTGTGGTGACCCCTAACCATGAAACTATTTTTGTTGCTACTTCATAACTGTAATTTTGCTATTGTTATGAATTGTAATGTAAAGAGCTGATATGCATGATGTATTTTCATTGTTCCAAATTGAACATAACCCACAGGTTGAGAGCCTCTGAGGAGGTTATTGCAATAATCAAATCAAAGAGAGAGAGGGTGGTAGAAATATCAAGATTTGGTGTCTAAGTGACTTTCTGGGGTGAGGGAGATTGAAGACTCAAAGATAACAACAATGTGGTTATTAACCTGGGAGACAAAAAATGGCAGGGCCTTTGACAAAAATAGGAAAGGTCAGAAGAGGGATAAATTTTGGGGAAAAGGTAATGAGTTTTGTTTTGGACATGTTGAATTTGAGACATCTCTGACTATGTCTAATACACACAAAAACTTACATATATATATATATATATATATATATATATATGCACATCCACACATTGATGTATATGATAGTAATGTGGGATTGAAACTTAAGGGAGAGACTATAGCTTGAGACAGAGATTTTGTTAAGTATCTTGATAGAACTGAATATTAATCCTGTGAGACCTGATGAAGTTACCAATAGGGAGAGAAGGTAGAGACAGAGATGAGTGTGGGGCCTAGGACAGAACACTGGGAAGTGCCCCCAGTTAGGGAATGTGATCTGGATCAGAGGTGTCAAACTCAAATAGAAAGAAGGATCACAAAACTATATATAAGGATCCTTGAAGCCACATATTGATTTTGAAACTACACATTAACTGTATATAGTTTCTAGTTTAAAAATTAAATTACAATTTAATTTGGTTCAGACCACACTCAGGATCATTGTGCTCTATCCAGTGCAGGCAGCAGTCTGCCTGTTTGTTATCTTTTATCTGGATGATGAACTAGGAAAAAAAGCCTGAGAAAGAGTAGTTAGATTGGAGAAAAACCAGCAGAGAGTAATGCCCCTCAAGCCCAGAAAGGAGAGAATATCTAGGAGGAGAATGTGGTAAATAATGTTAAATTGAACAGGCATCAATAAGGGTGAAGACTGAGAGAAAGTGGATCTGCCAATTAAGAGATCATTCCTAGGAAGAAAAAAGTTGATGAGGGAGGAAAGCCAGGTCACAAAGGGTTGAGATAAGAGATGGATGTTTTAAGAGTAGACAGCTTTTCCTAGTAGTTTGCTAAAAAGGTAAAGAAAGATGTATGATGGTAATTGAAAGATGCAAGCAATCCCTTTCAGGTAGAATGTAGTCAAGGTTTTCTTTTTCTGGGTTTTTGTTAAGGTGGTAAAGATAGATATGTTTGAAGACTTTTAGGAAAAAAACCAGTAACTATATAGAGGTTGAAGGTTTGGGGAAAAGCGGGGAGTTAAGATTGAAATCTGATGCAGAAGACAGGGACGAGAATAAGGCTACAAGAAGGTCTAACCTTGACAAGGAAAAGGGCTACCTCGTTGTCAAATTGGTTTTGAAATAATTTGACTGCAAAAGCTAAAACTATTTGATAGGTTCTCAGTCTTCTGTGTAAAGGACTGGTGAAGAGTATAGGTTTTTTTTGGTAATTAATCCTGACTTTAAGAGTTCATGAGAAGGAGTGAAAATGTATTAGATCAATGAGTTTAGGACACAGAATTAGGAGATATGCAGTCAGAAGAATAAATCAAAATCCTGCTGTATGCCTAGACCTTTTCCTTATGTTAGAAACTGTTTAGTCACTAAATAAAAGATCATCTTATTTTGATTTGACTTGGGTTACATTGCTAAGAACGGTTGAAGAGAGTAGGCCATAACTTCAGGACCTGTCAGAACTGAGAGAATTTTAGAAAGACAAATTTTAAATACTATTGATATGAAATTAAGATTGTGCCTATAGTTGATGGCATTGTAGGAAAGATGACTTTGCAAGAACTGTAAACTTTAAAGTTAAGCTAAACATAAATATTCAGTTGGAGCATATAGGAAAAGAGACTGTTCAGATTATGTGGTGTCAATTCTACATAGATTTTCCTTCTTTTCTGTTTTCATCCCCAAATGAGATTTCCTCTTAAAATTAATTATAGTTTCTCCAGTCTAATCTATAGTTTTGAAGGTAATTAGAATAAGTTTTTCCTGGGATTTGAAGGCTACAAGTACAGAGTCTAATGCTAAGTTGATCTAACCACAGTATTGGTGGTACTACCAAGCTAGTGGACAGTGTACAGTAATGACAGAGGTGCTGTAATTCACCATCACATGGGCTTAAGTATTAGTTCTGATTCAGAATTATGGATAAGCACTTGAAATATGCCCAGGCAACCAGCCTTGTCCAACATTTTTTTAGTCAGATTGTGAGTGACCTGCTAGGGTCTCTGGTCTCTTATACTAAGGAAGAGAAACAGAACTGGGACCCTTTCCACAACTCCAGTTCAGGATAAATAGAGCCTGGCCACCATTTGAATTTGCCAACCAAGAGTAGATCATATATAGGCTGTAAGGGCTGTTAGAATATCGTTGGTATCAGACTGCACTTAATGAACTCAGTCATTCTTGCTGTTTCCTTCTACATGTTCCCTCTTAACCCTCTGAGAGGAAAAGACACAGTCTTATGAGACTATATCAATAACCATGATTCATAATCTCATTATAAATTGACTTCATTGAGAACAGATATTCCCAGATTCCTAACTTTTGCATTAGCCTCAGTGTCTCACAATATGGGGAAAAAAGAGACTGCCATCTACTGGCAATTTCCTCAAACTACAGACACATGGTCTGATAGACCTAAACGCTTAGGGAACATGTAGTTAAACCTATATAAAGTGCTTTAACAAATCAATCAAACACTACTTGAGTGGGTGGGGGGACGGTAGAGGAGGGAAGAGGAAATGGAACCTGTCTTCCAGTGTTTGAAAAACTGTCACCCAGACTGATGATTGATTTCTTCTGCTTGGCCTCAGAATGAGGAGCGTAACTATGGGTAGAAATTAGGGGAGAGCCACATTTAGACTTGATTTAAAGAGGGTGAAGGTAGCTATCAGAGAGATAAGAGTATCCTGCCTAGGGGGATACTTCCCCCTTACTGAAGGTTTTCAGGCAGAACCTGAGTTACTACTTGTTGGTTGTTTTGTAGAAAGGATTTTCATTTAAAAATGGGTTGAATTGATTAAATGGCCTCTAAGGTGAGTCATGCAGTCAGCAAACATTTGTTAAGTTCTGTGCTGTGTTGGAGATGGAAAGAAATACAAAAAAATACCTGCCTTCAATCGCATGCGCTCTAACAGGAAGGGGAAACGGTAGGAATAAGCATTTACATGGTGCCTGCTATGTGCTGTAGCGCCTACTGTGTGTCCGGCACTGTGCTGAGGGCTTTACAAATATTTCATTTTATTGTCACAATAACCCTGTGAGATAGTCACTGCTCTATTTCCCATTTAGAGCTGAGGAAACTTGAACAGAAGCTAAGCGATTCACCCAGTGACTTGCTAGTAAGTGTCTGAGGTCAATTTTGAGCTTAGATCTTCCTCATTCCAGGCCCAGTGCTCTATTCACTGTACCAAGTAATTGCCTCAATAAGGAGGAAACAACCCAAAATCCTGGTCTATAATACATGTATACTTCCCAACCAGTGAAGTAAGAATTATTTGGTAATTTTGTGTGTGTATATAGATAGATAGATAGATGGATAGATAGATAGATAGGTAGATAGATAGATAGATAGATAGATAGATAGATAGATAGGTAGAGAGATAGATAGATATAGATAGATAGATATACATATGTGTGTTTAGTATGTATATAGTATGTGCTCATATGTATACAGTATGTGTATATATGTAAATAGTGTATATATGTGTATATGTGTGTATACACATATGTACATATATATAAATATATACATATATTATGTTACATTTCTTGTTTGAGGGTACTAATGGCACAACCATCATCATGTAAAATTCTGTGATTTTTTTTTACACTGAAAAGTATTTCCCTATTGGAAAATGTTGTAATCCACCAGACTAAAAGATCTTTTATATCCTTTTCTGCTATCACATTTTATTTAGGCAGTGTGGTATGCAGAAAGAACAGTGTTTGGAGTTATAAAATCATTGGAAAGCATTGGCTGAATAGTGTTTGTGTCTGTGGCAGCCCCAAATGAGAATTTGATTTATCTTCAGCTATGTTATTTAGTGTAGGGTTTGGCTGGTTGACTACTTAATATGGAGGTAAAATGTTGCTAATGTTAGAAAAAAAAAGTGTTGTCTTTCAAGTTTCATGTGAGTTGTTGATTATTATGCCATACATTTCTCATGTGGTGAGCAGAAATATAAAAAATATGCTGTATCTAAAGGGGTTTTTTTAATCCAAAGAAAAGATAGTATAGTTTAAAATATTATTTTATGGCTCTTCCTTTTGCGCATGCTTTTCCCTTTACGGTAGTTTCTTAGATTCAGTTACTCTTACAAACTTTACTTTTAAGCCAAATGAAATGCCTCCATAGGAAAAACCCCTGGATTATGAATGTTCTCAATTGTTTTTCACTCAGTAGTGCTCTCTCTGTCTCTCATCTGTATAAATGTTCTTTGAAGGAAAAGAAAATAAGATGCAAAAATGCCATCTTATAAATTAAGAATCACCATTTTAATTATATCATTGTCTAGAGGAGGCGTCTTGATGAGCTGGTCTGAACGCTCGACTTGATATCAGTAAAATCTGGATTCCCATGCTTCCTCTGATGATTACTGTCTGGATGGTTCTTGACAGACTGCTAAAATTTCCTGGGCTTTAGTTCCTTTTATCAACAAAATAAGAATTTGGACCCTAAGGTAGTACTTGAAGCATCTTCCTAGTTCTGATCCATGATCCTGTGACTAAATTTGCTTCAGAAATGAAAATATGGAATTTCTCCTAATTTTTCTAAATGTTGCAAATGAGCACCATCAAAGATGGGATCTACATCTTCTTATTTATCAAAATACAATTCAAAAGATCACAGATCTAGATCTGGAAGGAACATCAAAGAACGTCTGTTCCAGTCCCTTCAGCTCATACATCGGGAGATGAGAACAGTAAATATCAGAGGCAAAATGAATGCAGACCCTCTGACTCTAAATGCAGGGCTCGTCCCTGGGTTAACACGCCGGCCAAGGGGCATTTTCTGAGAACACTGTGGGAAGCACCTGTTACGGCCGACATACATATGGGTCTGGTTCCAGAGGGAAAACAGGAACTTGGCCTTCAAGCTCCAGCAGTTGTGGTTCAGTTGCTCTTCAGTTTTGCCTTATTCTTTGTGACTACATCTGCAGTTTCTTGGCATAGATACTGGAGTGGTTTGTCATTTCTCTCTCTAGCTCATTTTGCAGATGAAGTAACTGAAACAAATGGGGTGAAGTGACTTGCCCAGGGTCACGTAGCGTCTGAGGTGATATTCAAAGGCAGGTCTTCCTGTCTCCAGACCCCGTGAAGCAGGACTATGTTAATTCCTCGTTTTTGCCCTTCAGGTTGTCCAGATTCTCAACCCTCTTCCTCCAGTCACTGTGTCAGTGATTTTCTGCTTTATCCTGTCTTGCTGCCATGTATGTTCTGCGTCTGTTTCCTCATTTGGTCTCTTTTCTAGTTCTGGCCTTCATCACTTCTCCCCTCTCCTTTTATTGCAGTATTTTACTCAATCTCCCTGCTTAGACCAGTAGTTCTCAACCTTTCTGATGCTTGTATGTGGGCGTATCTGTATGTGGGCGTATCTGTATGTGGACGGACCTGCCTGGAGACAGATAGAGGAGCGGGTCTTAGGTGACCCTCGTGACCCCTTTGAAAGGGTCATTTGACCCCAAAAGGGGTCACGACCCACAGGTTGAGAACCACTGACTTAGAGGGTCTTCCCCTTCTGTCTTACGCAATGCTTTCAAAATGATGGTCATAAAACAGAGATCTGACCATTTCACACTCAAAAAGACTCAGTGGTTCCTTATTATTGCTTGTAAGATCTATCATAAAATGCTCAGGCCTATCCTCCAAGATCTGGCCACTGCTTACCTTTCCAGTCTGACTCAGTAAATGACATTTTCTACCTCCCAAACCTTCACACAAATTGCATCTGAGTCCCCTCAGAGCTAATTAATGTGTACATGTATCACTGGGTGGATGTGTTTTGGGTGGGCGACAGGTGATAGTCACCTCCCCCCTTCTCTTTGGTACTTGAGATCTAATCAACCACATCTCCATAAAAAGTTGACTCATTCTTTAGCCACAACAGCCAAAATAGGCAAGACAGGATTTTTTTTTCCTAAAGTTCATAGAATTTTTCTCATTTTAGAAGACCTCATAAACCCACCCACTCTTACTTTACATATATTTCTGACACTCACTTTGTATAGAGCAGTGGTTCTTAACCTTCCTAATGCCGTGACCCGTCAGTACAGTTCCTCATGTTGTGGTGACCTCCAACCATAAAATTATTTATGTTGCTACTTCATAACTGCATTTGTGCTACTGTTATGAATCTTCATGTAAATATTTGATATGCAGGGTGTATTTTCATTGTTACAAATTGAACGTAACCCACAGGTTGAGAACTGCTGGTATAGAGTTAAGGTTTACCAAGTAGCTCCCTTGCACAATGTGTAAATATTATCATCCCCATTTAGCTAAGAACTTAAGTAATCAGGCCAGGGTCATAAAACTGGTCAGGCCACAAACCTATGCTTACGTTTTCAAAGTCCAAACCCAGTATCCTTTCAAATGAAACCACTGTGATGTTTCTCAGACTTCATTCCTAACAAGCCTGATCACTTGGTTCCCAAGACAACAGTAGATTAGAAGCAGCAAAATGAAAGGTCCTAAGAGGATTGTTTGGGAAAGGCTGACTGATAGACCACTAAGGGAGGAATAGCAGTTGATAGACATCCAAAATTAAAATACATGAAAGGAGAATTCTGCCCAATGGGCTGAGCCCTAGTGTACAAGACAAATGTCAAGACCAATAGTGATAACTGAGACATCAAGACAAAGGTAAAATCATTTGTGCATAATCTCTTTAAGAGAAAAAAAACAGCGTATCAATTTGTAAATAGTTTGTAAATTTACAGTTATCCCAAAGGACTCATTCATGCTCTCCGTAGTCAAAAGTTTTACTGTGTAAAAACTTAACATGCAAAGGATATTAAATATTTGTTCTTTCAAAGGAAGACAAGTGCAGAATATTTGGCTTTGCTTTGTCATTCCACCTAATAAGCTCTAGAAGAATGCATTTGTATAAAATCGCAATGCCTTTGTATTATTGAGGCAGTTAGTGAATCACTTGATGAGGAATTTAGGAAGAACTGAGTTCAAATGTGGCCTCAGACACTTAGTGGCTGCCTGATCTTGGGCAAGGCATTTAACTTCTGTGCTTTGATCTTCCCAACTGTCAAATGGGCACAATAATAACAACTCCCTTTCAGGGTTGTTATGAAGCTCAAATGAAAGGATATTTGTCAAAGGTTTAGCAGAGTGCTTGGTGCCCATTCGACCAGGTACCATGTAAATGCTATATTGTAGTGTTCTTGTTTTCATATCCTGTACTATCAGCGTATTATACATTCTATTATTGGTACTGTTAGTATTGCTTACTTTAAAATAATCTACTTCTCCAGAACTGCTAGTGTCAATATTATCTGCTTTATATAAACATATTGGGAGTTTAAAAACTCATTTATCTATTACACATTTTTCCCTTTATTCTTTGTATCCTTTGTTTTTAATATATTCTTAATTTCAAATATATATATATGTGTGTGTATGCATACATATACATGTGTATGTCCGTATATGCCTATAGACACACATAAGTCCCTCATTCCCCACCTCTAGAGATCCATCTTTTGTAACCATTTAAAAAAGAGAGGGAGGGGGGAAAGTGCAGTTTAGTGAAATTAAGAATTGACATGAAGTCTTGTTGTATATGCAGCATTTGACGCTGATAGTATCCTAGCTCTGTAAAAAAAGGTAGGTAATAATCTCACTTGTAACAGGGACCTGCCCTTTGCACAAAGATGTCTCTGGTCTTTCCACTCTATGCATTAGTGATCACTTACCGTCTTACTCTGGTATTGTTAGCCCCTGACAAATTGGTATCTCCTAACTCTAGCCTTTTCTCACTTTTACATAAGTTACAGCCAAAATAATCTGATCAGAGAGGATCTAGGTTCGAGTTTAGGCTTTGCTAAGTACTCTGTACCTGACATTGGGCAATTAAGAAAGCAAGTAACAAGAATTTATTAAGAATCTCTGTTGTAAGGGCGGCTAGGTGGTGCAGTGAATAGAGTACCGACCCTGGAGTCAGGAGGACCTAAATTTAAATCCAGCCTCAGACACTTAACAGTAAACACACAAAACAAAACAAAAACTAGCCTGTGACCTTAGGCAAGTCACTTAACCCCAATTGCCCTCCAAAAAGCAAAAAAAAATAAAAATAAAAATAAAAAAATCTCTTTGGATTCAAAAAGGTCCTCGCCCTCAGGGAGCTTTTTTCTGGTCCCAGTACTTGAGGAATGACAAGTACTGCTATACAAATTGAGTATCTCTATCAAATGAGAGAACTGTAACAACTAGCACAGTTTGGCATATTACATTCTTTTTAACAGATGCTAATTCGCTTTCCCTTACATAGAAGACATATGCAAAGTACATAATTTTCTTTTTTTTTAAATTATATATATTTGCTTTTTGGAGGGCAGTTGGGATTAAGTGCCTTGCCTAAAGTCACACAGCTAGTGTATCAAGTGTCTGAGGCTAAATATGAACTCAGGTCCTCCTGACTCCAGGGTCAGTGCCCCCCTAGTCATCCCTAAGTACATAATTTCTGACAGTAATTAGGGACAGCTAGGTGGCACAGTGGATAGAATGCGGGGACTACAATGTGGAAGATTCATCTCTCTGAGTTAAAATCTGGCCTCAGACACTTAATAACTGTGTGACCCTGGTGAAGTCACTTGACCCTGTTTGCCTCAGTTTCTTCATTTGTGAATTGAGGTGGAGAAGGAAACAGCAAACCACCCCAGTGTCTTGTCAAGAAAACCACAAATGGGGTCATGAAGAGTCGAACATCAGAAAAACAGCAACAATGGGCAGACAGGGAAGGAGTAGAAATCAGAGCCTGGGGGTCCATAACAATCATCAAGCATTCATTCAGCATTCAGCAAACATTTATAAAGGGGTTTACTGGGTTTACTTCACAAATTTGGTCTACAGAATGCCCTGTGTTCTTCATCTTCAGCTCTGTAGATAAAAGCTGTGGACAGAGGTTTTCATTCCTTTGAGGTCACACATATGCACATTAGCAGAAATGATAGATAGAGCCAACAACCATTTTTATTTTGAACTGTTTCTCTAGTTGATGCATGCACAGGCCCATATATGTTACACACATAGGTATACACATATATACACCCATACCAGGGGATATGATTTAACCTTTAATATATTTGACTTCTATGTAATCTGTGTTTTAATATGACTGTGATCTTTTCATTTTTTTAGGATGTATTTATTGTTATTCCTTTGGGCACATTCACATAGTGATCATTTATAAATGTTGCCTCTGAATGTGGACATTTCAAGTTACCTTTGACACTGATTTAGAGATAGATGTCTATTATTCCTTGAATTACTCTTTTTGGGGCCTGCTGTGTTCTGTGTGAGTGAACTGCTCAAATAGGCCTGTTATCTTCAAGTACCTAAGTGACCAAATGAAAGGAAAATCAGGAAGAAAAGTGACTGAAATAAAAATTCAGAAGTGAAGAAAAGCCCCCAAAAGGCAGAGATGAAAGAGACTGTGAGAACACACACATCAAAATCGGAATGCTATTTAAATGGATCTCTAGACCCATATTCCTTACAGCTACAACTCCGAGACATGAGATTAATGGTATTGATTTCAGGTTCATCTTTGTTTTATTGTTTGAAATGCCTAAATGTGTTCTTTTGGTGTAAATACTTTTTTTTTGAATTTGCATAACTGAACTTACCCTTTTCCTACTAAGTCTTGTGTTGATTTGAGTAGTAAACACATCAGATGATATATTATATATGTATTCAGCATAGTCTATAGAATAACCTGTTCTTTATTTTCAAAAAAAGCAAATAAGACTTAAAACAACTGACATTGGGAGCCTGTCTACATAGCAAGTAATGTGTCGTAAGTGGTAATTAACCATGATATGGTTTACTGTGCTAGACTTGGGAGATAAATGCCGCAGTATGGAATGATGGCACTTCCTAATGATTGGATCTTGGACAAGACACTTGACTTTTTTTAAACTTATATTTCTACATCTTTATGACAGAGATAGTAATAACTGTACTATATACATTGTTTTGAAGATCAAATGAGTTAAATTACGCATATCATGTTGAAAATGGCAAAACATTGTGCCACCTGTTATGAATGTGTGATCTCATCAGTGAGTACCTTCTTCTTGTTCTGGGAACTCTGAACCTGGCCATAATATTTCTAGGAGTTTTCTTTTGGGGATCCTTTTCAAGAAGTGATTGGTTAATTCTTTCAATTTCTATTTTGCCCTGTTGGTCTAAAATATCAGGGCAATTTTCCTAGAGAATTTCTTGAAGGATGATTTCTAGGTTCTTTGTTTGATCATGGCTTTCAGGTAGTTCAGTAATTTTCAAGTTATCTCTCCTGGATCTATTTTCCAGGTCAGTGGTTTTTCCAATGAGATATTTCACATTGCCTTCTGTTTTTTCATTTGTTTAGACCTGTTCAAAATTATCTTGATTTCTCATAGTCATTAGCCTCCATTTGCTCTAATCTAATTCTAAAACAATTATTCTCTTCAATGACCTTTTGAAATTCTTTTTCCATCTGGCAAAGTAGGCTTTTTAAGGCATTCTTCTCCTCATTGGCTTTTTGGGCCTCCTTTGCCATTTGAGTTAATCTATTTGTTAAGGTGTTATTTTCTTCGGTCAGGTTGTTGACTCTCTTTTCATGATTTTCTTGCATCATTCTCATTTCTCTTCCCATTTTTCCTCCACTTCTTTTATTTGATTTTCAGAATTCTTCTTGAACTCCTCCATGGACTGTAACCACTTCATATTTTTCTTGGAAGCATTTGGTGGGGGAGTTCTGACTGTGTTGTCTTCCTCCTGTTCCATTCTTTGATCCTTTTTGTCCCCCCAAAAGGGAATCTAAAATTGGATTGCTGTCCTTACTTTGTTTCCCTTGACTACTCATGTTGCCAGTCAATTACTTGACTTTTGAACTCTTTGCCATAGTAGAACTCTACTTCCAGAGGAGAGAGCTTTGTCCCAAATTGCTGGGGTTTTCACAGCTGCCAGAGCTATGAGGAGGCAGCTGTCTCTACAGCCCACACCAGCCCTAGCTCACTGGTCACATACCTCAGGACCACCACCCAAGACCTTGATCCATATCCAGGTAAGTTAAAGCAAGAGCAACTAACCTCTGAATATTTCCTTAGCCCCTCCATGATCTTCAGGCCAAGAGCCCTGAAGTGCCCATGTGGAGGCAGCTGAAAGGCCACCGCACCTCTGCCACTTTTAGCTTTGGGGGGAGAGTCCAGACTACACTCCATTCCTCCCATTTCCACCAGAGTTCCACTGACCTCTCACTTTTTCTTTGGCATCTATGGTTTGATATTTCTGGAAACCACCACAGCTGCTGCTGATCCACTTTTCTGAGGTCCACTTCAGCTGCTGATCAGGACTGCCTTTGGGCTAAAACCGTGGACTCACAGGTGCTGGGCTCAGCTCCTAGTGTGCTACAATGGACCCTTCCTACCAGCCTGCCGGGCTGTCTTTATAGGAGATTTGTTTCTCTCCGTCACTTTTTGGGTTCTGTAGCTCTAAAATTTGTTTAGAGTCATATTTTATAGGTATTTGAGGTGCTTATGGAGAGAACCATGGAGGTTTCCAGATTCTATGCTACCGTCTTGGCTCAGCCTCCCCTTCCCCCCCCCCCCACTGACTTATTTTAAAAAATAATAAGGTCTACATCTTTTTTTTTTGCTCTACATTTGATATGACATTCAGATGAACTTAGCAATGGATCTTTCAGTGTTCTCATAATAGTATCATCTTTAGTATAGATTCTTTCTGTGTATGCTTGATCTAGTTCAGCTGACATTCCCATCTTTGTTTCCTTAAGGATCATTTCTACTTCCTCTGTAAACAACTGAGACTGTTATTAAAGTGCAAATATTATGGCTCCATTGTTCTTGATGACAAAAAAAAACTTGCTTACCATTCCATCTTTCATCTGTGGTCTTTCTTCCATTTTTATTTTTCATTGCCCTTAGGGGATTTTTCTAAGTTGGCTTTCAGCTTTCTTTAAGCTCATTTTCCCTTCATTACTTCTTGTTGTCTTTTGAGCATTTTATCCTTCTTTTTAAGTTTCCACAGTTAAGTTTGTGACCTACACCTTTGGTGATCTCCTTTGTTTCCATAATATTTTGTCTTGTCAAGTAAATAGTATTTACCAAGTATTAAAAATATGGGGGGAAACCCTCCTTTCATGGTAATTTATTTTAGTTAAACTTGCATATGAAATTGATATTACTTCCATCAATATCCTTTCCTCCATCCATTCTTTCCCCATTTGTGTGTGTGTCAAAAACATTTCAATTATTGTAATTTCATTCAATCTTTTTGCTACTTTTATTCTGTTTTATAACCTTTTATAAAATTGTGTTTTTATTTTAACATGCTGGTGATTTGTTTGTGCATTGTAATAGAAAATTGATTCACTGCCATATTAGTAATGTGTCATTTTCTGTCAAAATATCAGTTGTTTCATTTTTGTTAATATTATTTAGTGGTCACAATGTCCACTCTTCTCTGAAAGAAAGTATTAATAAAATATAAGTCAGTCAATTAACATTTAGTAAGTGCTTACTATATTCGAGGTTGGGCTTAAGTGCTGCAGGTAAAAAGAAAGGCAAAAGACAGCTTCTGCTCTTCGAGAGCAAGCTGAAAAGAGTGATGGGAGTGGTACCCAGAGGGGAGTGAGGGTATATGATGAAGCTCAATAGAAAATGATCCATCTCCCATAGGTTCTCTCCTTAAATGAAGGTTTGCAGAGGAGCTCTTCAATGTCCATTTTCCATCTTCTTCAATCAAAGGGAAGGATAGGCACTAGAGGTAGGGGGTGCTGAGTAGGTGTGAGCTTCAGAGTTCATGTCATCTTGCAGAATAATTTAAGTAGGAGGCTTCTGTGTAGCTTTTAGACACTATCATTCATTAGTTCTGCACCATTTCTCAATCTCTATTTCTCTCTATGAATTAATGTTTATAATTTCATAGATTCACTGATTTAGACCTGGAAGGGGTCTTAAAGATCATTTGGTATAAAGATATTATTTTACAGATGAAGAGACTAATGCCCAAAGATCTTAAGTGATTTTTACCAGTGTCACATGGATACATATGTATAGTAAATATACATACACACACATATATGCATATGCATATATGATTATGCAGGACACATTTGTTTACAAACTTCATAAAAGCTAGTATCTATCTCAGGGAAGTCATGAGGAAGATAATGGATAACATATTATTCTCTCCACATATTTATACCTGTGTACCATAATCAGAACTCTATACCTTCAGAGTGATCCCTCCTGACTAAGCCTCTCAATGAGGCCAGTATTATTTGTGCTTCTTTACCCTAATAGTTTGGCCTTTAATGGAAAGGTAATCAGTTCCCCAAGGAATTTGGTTACCTAGATATCCCTTAAAATATTGCTGTCCCCAATCCCCCACACCTGCCACCCCCTTGAATCCCAAGAGACACAATAGATGATGGTTCTGACTGAATTAACCAAAAATGGGAGAGGATGGCACCTTGACCTCAAGGTGAAATATGTAATATGAGGCGTTAAGGCCAAGGCCTCCCTTAACACTCCCTTCTCCCTGTTCTCTTCCTTCCAGCCCTACACACTGAAGCTGGGACTTCTGTTTATTGCCATTTGGGGTTCTGATTATGGCTTCCTCTGTGTCTGACCAGATGCTGAGTTGTCTAAGGCCCCAACCTGGGCAGGCTAAGAGCTGATCTTCAGAATGTGACTTGCTTTAGGGCAGGGGATAGCTCTGCTTGTATTTGTAGTCCCAACTCTTAGGAAAGTACTTGGCACACATTAAGTCCTCAATAAATACTAGTTTACTGAGTGCTAGATTATAGGTAGACATATGTGACTGGTTAGGGCTGCGGAGGGTGGAGTTTAGGCTTCTGGGATCTTCATCTTTTAGAGCTTGAGTCTGTATTTAGTGGGGAAATTTTATCATCACCTCTGCCAGGTTCTGATTTTTTACATTATAACCTCTTTCCTCATCCCCAAGGAAACACCTGGCAAAGATGGGAAGCATAAGCTACCTGGGCCAGTTCTCAGTTCAAATCTCTTCCTCCTGGACAGTCTCATCAGGAAACTATTCACATGCCCCCTCAAAGTGGCCTACCCAGTCTCAGAAAAGAGACAGCTTTACTGCTTTAGAAATAATAGAAAAGAGCAACAGTACTGAGTGTAATGGAGATAGGAGAGAGACCCCAGCCTCACTTTACTAACTGGGGCACCCAAATTTGATGGCACCTTTATGGCCTGGAATAGGTAAGTAGAAGAGTATAGTCAAAGTACCAAAGATGCTCTACCACTGTGCTGAGTAGCCTGCACTGGTACAACCGTCTGTTCTGTAGCAGTTTTGTAGCAGGACTTTGGGTCAGTTGTCATCATCATCATCATCATCATCATTGTCATCATTATTATTATTCTTAATTTTAAAAATCTTAGAATAAGCCTACAACAAATGACTACCTTGCATCTATTTTTTAAAAATTTTAAATTAATGAATATTATATTTAATATTGTACTGCTACCATTCAGTAGCAGGGTAGCATTGTAGGAATGAAATATACCTTGTACTAGTCCCATGTGATTTTGTTTTCTTTGGCTAGGTCCCTATATACTGAACATTTTTCATTCACCATAGCTCGAAGATTATGATTATTGGAAAGAAGGAAGGAAGGGAGGGAGGGATCAAACATTTATTATGTGCCTACTGTTATATTAATGCCAGCCATTATGCTAAGTGCTTTTACAGATATCTCTTTTGGAGATCGGTGCTTATTTGGTGCTTATTTGAGGAGGTCTATCCTCATTGGGCAGTTGAGGAGGCTGAATCAGATAGAGCTAATAAGGATCCGAGGCCATATTTGAACTCGGTTCTTTCCAACTCCAGATTCAGGACTCTACTGCACCACATAGTTGTCTCTGTTTGGTGTGGTGATATCTATTAGAGAACATTTTCCTTAAATTTTTGTTGATTAATGTTTTGTTCAGGTTACTGCAGAGAGTAGTGTATGTGTAAAAATAGGCAATTTCCATTATTGTTTACTTGTTGAGTTCTCAAGGATATTTTGAGGTCTATATTTTCTTAGAGAGACTTGTCTTCTGTTAATTAGTGAAAATTTATGACCTTCTAATTTATATATCCAGCTACCAGCTTGTGACTCATTAAGTATTCAGTAGCAGCCTGAAGTAATGTGTTATAAAGTTTTCTTCCATTCTCTTGCATAATTTGGATTAATCAAAGACTCCAGGCTCATTAAGGTTAACTTTCTAGTAATAAAAGTCTGGATTTTATCACCATAAATTCCAAACTTAAAATTCATTCATCTGGTTGTGGTCTCTTGGTCAACAGATTTTTATTTTATATAGCACCTACATTGTGGGATGGTTACAAATATTGTATGAGATTAAATGTATAATGTGCTTCACAAATATTAAATCATTATATAAATTTATAATTATAATAAAATCAATATATAAATCACAATAATAATTTATTTTGGTTTTGTTCCTATTGTTATTTAATAAATGCATGTGATTGTAAACCATTGAGTGCTATTTGAGTCTACATAGATTCCATCCAGAAGTAAACCAAATTTTATTATATTCAACAAATTTTATAATGCACTTGTACTTTTCGATGCTCATTGACATATTGTTGGAAGATGATGGAATTCTGGGAATAAACAGATCTCAGATTTCCCCAAGCAATCTATTTGGGTATATAAAGGTACCACTCTACTAGGCCATGGAGAGAATCAACCCTATCTACTGCTCAATCCAGAAGTCCATTGAGGGTCAGAGTCCTAGGGAGAACCTGAGGAAAGTTACCGGGGCAGGTAGAAAGCCAAAGGAAGAGAACATAGAGTATATAGCTGCTCTTGGAACTTTCTAGAAGAACTGGTGCTCCATGCCCAAGTTCCTTTGCACTCAGGCCCAGCAAAGCCAGGCTTATGACTGTAGGAAAGCAACTTTGGGGTATTCTATCAGAGAGTAACTTTGATGAAGTTATGGATGACTCCAGCATAGCACCACTTAAGGAAGCCAGAAGTGAAATTTACCTAACCATGTAGCTGACTGCCTAAGCCTGTCTACAGAGAGGCAGCTTTGGGGCAGTTACAGTAGGTTCAGGGTAGCACTCTTGGAAACAGAGCCTAAAGCTGGCCAAGTCCCAAAAGATTCCCAACCTGGCCTCCTCATTTTACAGATGGCATAACCGAGGCCCAGTAATGTAAAATGACTGTCCAAATGAGTAGCTAATTATTTATTCTTTAATCTAAAACTCAGAAGTTATAAAGTAGTAGGGAATGGCGTATAGTCTTTGAAGTTCTTATTTTTATTCTTTGTTTCAGATGTTTATTATTGTCCTTATAAAGCCAAAAATTTAAGATAACAAATTCCTTTTCAACCAAACTTGGGTGAAAGAAAACTCTAATCATTTTTGTTAAAATGGGGTTTTCTTCAATGAATGTATTGCTAGAAATCCATGTTTCCTGGATCAAAGAGAACCAATAGCTTTTGTGAGCAAATTAGCAATTCAAAAGGGAAGGGTTGTAAACCACTAGCAGCCTCCAACAATCCTTCTCACCCCCTCCTCCTGGGGTAGAGGGAAATGTCTAGATTGCTTTTGTGACTTTTTACTCTTTTTGGAAAAAAAATATTATTTAGGTGAATTTTAATACGGTTGTAAAGTTTGAGCTGGGAAGAAGTTAGTACAATAGAGAGTTCAGATCATTTTAGCAGGTCAAATGGTGAATGACTTAGTTTCCTGTATCTTGTCTATAATGCAAAGAAACTCAGTCAATGACTTTCATAGTAAATAGTAGCAGGGCCTTGGACAAGTTTCAGGTAAAGCAATTGTTTTACTGAGTGGATGACTTCATTGTACAGAGCTCAGCCTGAATCGGAGAACTGCTTTGTGACACAGAATGCTGTCTTATAATGTGTTTTTTTTATTAATTATTATTGACTTTCTTAAAACTTAAGAATCAAAAAAGTTCCTAGTTGCAGTAGGATTTGGTAATTAGCATTTTCCCCTTCTTCTATAATGTTGAAAATTTTGAGCAGTTAAATTCTATCAGCCTTTGCTTTTCCAGGATAAACAGTTCTATGTGTTATATTCTCTCTTCAGATAGAAACTTCTCCTTCCACTTCTCCAATTATTTCTTTCACTCTTGAGATTTTTTCATAAGAAACCCATTTAACATTCCAGAAATAGGCATTTATTGAATTAGAGCACAAGACCTGGTTAAAATGCTAAGAGAGTTCAATTCAATTCAACAAACAACTAAGTATCTATGGTACACAAGGCATTGCCCTAGGTACATGATGCTTAATCAGAACAAAATGTTGCATTTGTGTACTATTCAGCAATTTATGAAACACTTTTCCCAAACATTTTTTTCATTTGATCCATCCAACAGTGCTGAGTAGTAGGACATATTTTATGACTTTCTGCCAAAATTACAAGGCTAATAATTGACGGGGATTACAATATGTTTCTTGTGACCCATATCCAGTATTCTTCCTTGTATATAATGAAGTGAATATAAATTTTATCTTTTCAATTACCACGATTCCTTCACCCTTTTTGGCGTTGATAAATTATTTAAACAGGTTAGATTGGATTTATTTTAATTAAGTTCTCTATCTTCTCATTTTTTTTCTTTCATCCTGTTCGATATTGATTTTGATCTTTGCTCTAAAAAGTCCATGTCTGATTGACAGACATAACTGATTAGCAAATGACTCTGATATTGGTAACTAGTAATCTCTTGCCTCTTTATTTTTGTGTTATTTCTAATTCCTAAAGTATATATATATATATATATTTTTTTTTTTAATTTTTTTAAAGTTTTTGGAGGGCAGTTGGGGTTAAGTGACTTGCCCAAGGTCACACGGCTAGTTTTGGGATAGAGTGTCTGAGGCTGGATTTGAACTCGGATCCTTCTGACTCCAAGGCCAGTGCTCTATTGACTGTGCCACCTAGCCGCCCCAAGTATATATTTTTTGAAAAAAATTACCACACTCCCTTATTGATGCCTTTGCAGCAGTTCTTAAATTCTTAATTCTTAAAATTGATTTAATTTGGAGGATCTTATGGAATTGTTCATAAAATGTCTTTACCTCCTTGTCCTTTGTGCACATATCGACATTTTACTCGATCAATAAGCATTTATTAAGCACGTACATGTCAAGCACTGTGCTAATTACTGGTGACACAAATATATGCAAGAAGAACGATAGTGCCCTCAAGGAGCTTCCATTCTAAAAGGAGAAGACAACACATGAAAGGCACCTAAATGTGGTAGGAAGTGTGAGGAAAGTATGTGGGTTGGTACATGGTAGATAAAAGTATGGAGAGTCTGGCAGGGGTAGAGTCTGGAAAAGAATGAAGATATGACTGGCCTAGGCAGTTTCCTTAAAATGGAAGTAACTAGAGGAACCAACCTATCAGGAACAGGTCTCAGGAGTGGAGAGTGTGGTCCAAACATAGATAGAATGTCATTGGTGGGGAGGCTTCTGGGATGTGGTAGGGAAAGTCTGCAGATTCAGGAATGGAGCCTGGAGACTTTTTTTTTTAAAGACACCTGCACTATTCAGGTAATATGTTAGATGTCTGGGACACAAGAGATGAAAAAGCAAAACTCCTTACTTTCACAGAATTTATATTCTAGTTTTTATCCTACTAGGGGATATTAGAGGTAAATACATAAGCATATATAATATATACAAAATAAATGCAAGGTAGTTTCTAGGAAGAGTTATTAGGAGGAAAAGGAATCAGGAAAGGCTTTGTTCTGGGCTAGGCATGACTCAGGCCAGTCTCCTAGTAGTTTAGGTTTTGATATCAGAATAAAATAAGACTTATTAGTCATTCAGTGGTTATTAAGGGATGGATATATGTGTCTGTATACACAAACATACAGACACACATGGATATATAAATATACATAAATGTATATGCATGTATGCATGTATACATATATGCACATGCATGTGTGTATGTATATATGTATGTGTGTGTGTGTCTGTGATATGCAGTGAGAACATCTCAAGCTAATTCATCTGAGCAAAGTTCTCTGGCCTTTACCAGCATAGATTTTGAGAATCCAGGATCACCTCCATACCATAATGAGGCTTCAGAAGAAATCTTTGTGAAAATTGATAAAATAATAGATATTAACAATGTCTATCAAATTTCAATGAGGTTAATCAGTCAGTATAAGAGGAAGGACCAAAGGAACCAAGAAATCACCTTAACTGGGAATAACTGGTATTTCTGTTCAAACAAAAAGATTTAATAACAATCAGGGACAATACTAAATTTTAAATACACATACACACATCAACGTATATGTATATACATACACATACATATTTCTATCTGTACATTATGTTATGAAAGTTATAGTATTGTTATGATATAATGTGATATAGCATATTGCATTATTTATATACTTATAGGATATTATTCTGTATGATGTGTTTTTAAATAAAATCTTACCTAGGAGGATGGTAGGACATTATAAACATCACCATTTCATGAAATAGTAAAGATCAATGGAAAAGGAAGCAAACTTACAGAAGGGTAGTGGGTGGTAGGTGGGATTTTAAAAATATTTTTCTCCATAGTTAAGAGTTACATGTGGACTCTAACATCATGATTCTTGATATTCTGCTTGAGGAAATAAAAATGTCTCTAGAGCAAATAAAGATGGAAAAACCAGCTGGAATGTACTAAGTAAACAATAGTGGATATCTTGGTTGGGGGTTTTTCTCCAGAAATTCTGCCAAGAACTGACTGAATTGAGAAATTTATCCAAATATTATCTTACTCCTATCAGTGAAGAAGACTTGAAGATGACAGAGAAACAAATTGCATCGACCATATTGGTCACCAAAGGAAATGACCAGGACACTCTACCAATCCTATTTTCTGGTTTAATTATCAGCGATTCCTTAAGAAGTTTCCATGATTAAGGCACTAATAGTACATTCAGGTCAGATGAGTGTTCCGTTTGCTCTGATAGCAAACACAAATGGTAATTATTGATCTGTACTTTGATGATTTCATTCTTGCTTTGCTGACAACTTGATATGCAGCTATTAGGTCTGGTAATTAAGACTGTTTCATGTTTTCATGTCAGTGCCAGGAAGTCAAAGGTCATTCTTCCATGCTTCATACTTTATAGTCATGCCAAGAAACATTTATTAGGATCTACTTTGTGGCAGGTACTGTATTTTATAAGGACCAGGGTTCAGAACAAAACAAAACAAAAATGAGGAAAATAAAGCAAACCCCTGCTCCCTCAAGAAACACATAGTGTAATGGAAATAGCTTGTGAATAATTAAGTATAAACCAGATATTTGTAGTCTAAATTGAAGATAATTGGATGGGAGGGGGGAACTGTCATTAAAACTTTAAGGAAAGGTTTCTTATAGAAGTTGGAATTTTAGTTGAGATATAATGAAAGCCAGGGAAGCCTGGAGGACAGTAAAGTCAAGAGAACTGGTGGAAAGCCCTTGTGATGTTATATTTATAGGAGGACATGGATAGCTATATCATGGCACAGAAAGGTGCAAATTGATTACAATCTGCACCATTGGAGGGACAATCAGTAGCAGTAAATTCACACATCCATTGACATATCACAATATCAAATCATGAGCAAAATTATTTATTGATTGCATAGTTAATTCTGTGTATTTCTGATTTCTCAATGATATGTAAAACATTTTCTACATTTGTTAATTCTAGTATCTTCACTGAAGGATTATTAAATTGGGCAGTCTTGTTTAGCAATTCAAGTAGCAACTCTGGAGATTAAATGAATAAATTAAAAAAATATTTAAGTACTTTGCATATGTCAAACCCTCTACTAATTTCTGGGTATGCAAATACAAAAGACAAGTTAGTGCCTTCCTACATGGAGCTTGCATTCTCATAGAAAGAAACATCATAATAAGAAAATAATTGCCAGGGAGGGCCACTTTGGTTTGAAAATTCATACAGATAAGGAATAGAACCTTAGGGGAGATGACTTAACATATTTGCTTTTTAAGAACAAATATTAATTACTGAAAGATTTATCCCAAACCTTATCCCAATGATTTATCCCAAACATTATCATCACAATATAATTTGGATTTTTACTTACTATTTATATATAGAAAGGAAGAGAAAGTCTTAGAAAATATTGTCAATGAGTGATGGGATTTAAGAGAACTATAGCAGATGGGAAAAAAGGGCACTGATGAGGATGATATAATTGGAAAGGGATTATGACTATAAGAAAGAAATATTTGACTTAGATGACTTACAGAAAGCCCCCCCAAAATGAAGCTTCCCTCCTCTTCAGTAACTCACAGTTCTATAAATTCTGGCAATTGCTTCTTCTCCAAGACACACAGGCATCCTAGTCTATGCAATTAATTTATTCACAATTGTAGCTTGAGGTGAAAAAAATGAAAAATAATTTGGAGATGGAAGAAGAGAATAAATAGCAGGAAAAACCATTTATTAATTATTTACTATGTGGAAAATATTGTGTTAAACACTACATTTACAAATAGAGAAGGAAGAAGTTAGTTCTGCTCTTATTTATTCATTTATTTATTTATTCATTTAATTATTTGTTTATTTGTTTATTTATCTATTTATTTATTTACTTAATCATTTACTTGTTTATTTATTTATTCAATTATTTATTTATTTTTTATCTGTCTGTCTATCTATTTATCTATCTATCATCTATCTATCTGTTTATTTATTTGTTTGTTTGTTTGTTTACTTTTAGTTTAGAGCATTCAGTTCCACAATCCCTTGAGTTCCAAATTTTCTCCCCCTCCCTCTTCTCTCCCTTACCTCCTATGGCAGCCTGCAGTCTGATATAGGCTCTACAAATACCTTCACATTAAACATTAGTCAAGTTGTAAAGAAGAATCATAACCAATGGAATGAACTACGAGAAAAAAGGAACAAAAAACAAAACAAAACAGAGACAGAGACAGAGAAATAGAGGGAGCAAGTAGTTTGCTTCAGTCTGCATTCAGACTGTAGTTCTTTCTCTGGATGTGGATATTCCTTTCCATCATTAACCTTTTGGAGTTATCTTATAACCTTGCATTGCTGAGAGTAGCACAGTCTATCAGAGTTAGTCAACATGCATAAGGTGTATCTGTAATTGTGTAAAAAGCTCTCCTGGTTCTGCTCTCCTCATTCAGCATAAGTTTATATAAGTCTCTGCAGGTTATTATGAAGTCCATCTGCTCCTCATTTCTTTTTTATTGTTAATTAACTTTTGTTTATTTTTAGTTTGCATCATTCATTTCCGCTAGATTTTGAGTTACAAATTTTCTCCATCTTTCCCCTACCTATCACCCCAAAATGGTGATCCCACTGTATACCCCCTCACCTAATCTGTTCTTTCCTATGCCCTCCACCATCATCCCTCTGACTTTCTAGTAGGGCAAGGTGGATCTCTGTATCCCAGTTCCTGTATATCTTAATTCCCTGTTGCATGTAATTAATCATTATATATATATATATACATTTGATTACAGAGCTTTACATTCTAGATTCTTTTCCTTCCTCCGTCATCACCCACCCCACTGGGAAGATAAGCAATTCAATACATGCTGTATGTGTGCAGTTACACAGAACATCTCCACAATGGGCATACTGTGAAAGACTGGCTATATTTCCCTCCTTCCAATCCTGCCCCACCCTTGTTCCATTTTAAACTTTGTCCTTGTCCCTTTGCAAAAATGTGTGCTTCTAACAACCCTCCGCTACCCCTCCCCCGTCCTCCCCTTCATCATCCCCATATCCCCTGCTCTTCTGTAGGCCAAGATACCCAATTTAGAGTGTATGTCATTCCTTCCCTAAGCCAAATTCATTGAGAGTAAAGTTGACCCATTCCCTTTTGCCTCCCTTTTCTTCCCCTCCATTGTAACAGTTTTCCCTTGTCTCTTCTATATGAGATGAATAACCACATTCTGTCTCTCCCTGTCTCCTCTCATTCAAGTCTTCTCTCACCTCTCAATTTCACCTGTTAAAATATCATCCCTTCTCATTGAGTTGATCATGTGCCCTCTGTCTATGTACACATATATGAATATACTCAAATATGTATTTGTACGCATATATATATACCCTCCTATATAGATATATGTGTATGTATACATATATGTGTGTGTAAATATATACACACACATATACACATTTATATTTCCTTCACCTATCCTCATATTGAGAAAAGTTTCTTAAGTTACAATTACTGTTTTTCCATGTTGGCATGTAAATGTTCAACTTTGATAAGTCCCTTATGATTCCTTTCCCATGTTTATCTTCTCATGCTTCTTGTATCTGAATGTCAAATTTTCTATTCAGTTCTCATTTTTTCAGCAAGAATGCTTGAAAGTCCCCCACCTCATTGAATGACCATATTTTCCCCTGGAACATTATACTCAATTTTCAGGGTAGGTGATTCTTGGTTTTAATCCTAGATCACTTGATCTCCGAAATATCGTATTCCAGGCCCTTCAGTCCCTTAATGTAGAAGCTGCCAGATGCTGTGGTACCCTGATTGTGTTTCCACAGTATTCAAATTGTTTCTTCTTGGCAGCTTGTAATATTTTTCCCTTGATCTAGAAACTCTGGAACCTGGCTAAGACATTCCTAGGCGTTTTCTTTTTTGGATCTTTTTCAAGAAGTAATCAGTGCATTCTTTCAAGTTCTAATTTTGTCCAGTGGTTCTAAAAATATCTGAGCAATTTTCTTGAGAATTTCTTGAAGGATGCTTTCTAAGTTCTTTTTTTGACCATGGGTTTCAGGTAGTCCAATAATTTTAAAGTTGTCTCTCCTAGATCTGTTTTCCAGGTCAGTGGTTTTTTTCAAGGAGATATTTCACATTGCCTTCTATTTTTTCTTTTGTTTGGATCTGTTTAATAGTATCTTTATTACGTTTTATTTATTTATTTATTTATCTATCTATCTGTCTATTCATTTATTTATTTATTTATTTGTTTTTAAAATTTTACTTTATTTTCTTGGTTACATCATTCATTTCCACAAGGTTTTGAGTTTCAGATTTTCTCCCCTTTTTGCCCCTTCCACCCAGCCCAGAATACTGCTCCCACTGTAAGGCCCCTCCCACAATCTGTTCCCTTTTATGCCCTCCTCCAACACCCCTCTAGCTTTCTAGCAGGGCAGGGAAAGGCTCCCTGCCCCCATCCCTGAATGTATT
>CM053600.1:18135589-18148427 GCA_028646575.1 Pseudocheirus occidentalis | reverse complement strand
CCCCCTGCTATCTGCAGGCCGAGGGCTCTGAAGCAGCCCAGTGGGGGCCGCTGCGGCTCTCAGCCGTTCCTGCTGCTACAGCCACCTCCTACTGCTTCCTTGCACTGGGAGCAGTTTGGCCGGACCGCTCTTCTCCTCCCCAGTTAGCAAAATCCACCAACCTTTCTCTTAGCCTTTTTTTCTTCTGGCCTGGTAGATGTGGTAATTGTGCCTCCAGTGCAGCTGATCTGCTCTCCTATAGCTGCACCCCGCCCGATGCCTCAGGGCTCTATCCGGCTGGAGTTTCGGGGGTCCCAGACTGCTGTGAAGAGCCCCGCCTGCTGCGCTGCCTATAGCAACAGATGTGATTTCTGTCTTTTGGAGAGTTTTGGAGCTTGAAAATCTGTTTAGTGTCCCATTTTATGAGTTTTTTAGCGTGTTTGTGTGGGAGCTGTGGTGCTTTGCTGCTTCTATGCCGCCATCGTGGCTCCGCTCCCCAGTATCTTTATTTCTCATAAAGTCATTTGCTTCTATTTGCTCCACTATAATTCTGAAGGAATTAATGTCTTCAGTGAGCTTTTGAGATTATTTTTCCATCTGGCAAATTTGACTTTTTAAGGCATTCTTCTCCTCATGGGCTTTTTTGGTCTCTTTTGCCATTTGAGATAATCTAATTTTTAAGGCGTTATTTTCTTTAGTCAGTTTTTCTTTTTGTGATTTTCTTGCTTCATTCTCTTTTCTCTCCCCAATTTTTCCTCCATTTCTCTTATTTGTTTTTCAAAATCCTTCTTAAGCTCCTACATGGCTTGTAACCAGTTTCCATTTTTCTTGGAAGCATTTGGTGCAGGAGTTCTGACTGTGTTGTTTTCCTCCTCCTCCATGCTTTGATCCTCTTTGTCCCCAATAAAGGATTCTAAACTTGGATAACTGTTCTTGCTTTGCTTCCTTTACCTGCTCATGTGGCCAGTCAATTACTTGACTTTTTAGCTCTGCAAACTTTGCTTCCAGAGGGGAGACCTTTGTCCCAAATCACTGGGGTTTTTGCAGTTGCCAGAGCTATTAGGAGGCTGTCTCTACAGCCTCTACCAGCTTTGGCTCACTGGTCATACACCGCAGGATCACCACCCAAGATCATGATCCCTATCTGGCAGGTTATGGCAAGAGCAGTCTTAGCCTCTGAATGATTGCTTGGCCCCCGTGAAATCTGCTGGCCACAAGCTCTGAAGCAGCCATGTGGAGGTGGCCACAGGGCCATCATTTCTGATGTTTTCTTGAGCTGGGGGCAGACAGCTGGACCTACTTCTCTATCCCCAATTTAGCTGGGTTCCACTGACCTTTCACTTCGTCCTTGGTTCTTATGGGTTGATAATTCTGGAAACTGCCACAGCTGCCAGTGATCCACTCTTCCAAATACTCCTGGCAGAGCTTGTCCTGGCTACCGCATGGCTTCAGGGCTGCTTGGTTTCAGCTCCCAGTACTCGATGATGAGCCCTTCCCATTAGCCTGCCGGGGTGCCTTCAGCAGGAGATGTGTTTCCTGTAATTTTGTGGGTTCTGGAGCTCTAAAATGTCATATCTTATAGGTATTTGAGGTGGTTATGGGGAAAGCTGCAGAGTTCTCCTGCTTCTGTGCCGCCATCTTGACTCCACCCCTCTATTGCTCCTCATTTCTTATAGCACAATCGTATTCCATTACATTCATAAACTCCAGCTTGTTTAGCCATTCCCCAATTGATGAGCATCCCCTTGATATCCAGTTCTTTGCCACCACAAAAAGAGCTGCTGCAAATGTTTTTGTAAATACCCTACACCCTGCTCTTAAGGAGCTCTGGTCCTCTAATAGAAGAGGGCAAGCATAGGTGGCTTGAGCTGCAAGCTTAATGAAAGGCACCATGGTCTTGAGAGTACAGCAGAAAAGTAAATGCTAATGTATTTTCTTTAATGTCATTTCTATTAATAAAAGCATAGAAATTCTAATATCAGAGCATTTGATAATCCCAAGGGGAGGGGAGTTGTTCTCTGTAAAATTTTGCTTTCATCTGTCACCTTTTCTTTACGGTCTGGAAATATCTAGGACATTTAGGTTAAAACTTTGAACTGGATGATTATATAGTTCTTAAAATCTCTGCATGATATTTAAAAACTTATTTCTCCAGGAATGAAGTGGTCTTATCTGCAGGGCTTCAGGAAGACCATTAGTCTACCTTGTTCCCTAACAAGGATCTTCTTTTAACATTTTCATCCAGCCTTTGCTAGACTTCAATTCAATAACAATTTAAAGGTATTTTTTAAATACTTAAATTAGAAAGTTAAAGGTCAACTATATCCATCAGTCAATGAAAAGCTATGTGAAAGGGTTCGACAGGAGTAAGATCTGTTGTTGTTGTTGACATGCATTTTTAAGTGCCTCCTTTGGGACAGTTTCATCTTGTTTGTCTGTATACAGTTATTTTGAACATTGTCTCTCTCCTTAGAGTGAACTCCTCAAGAGCAGAGATGGTCTTTTACCCTTCTTTGTATCCCTGATTCTTAACACAGTACTTCAAAAATAACAGGTGCTTAAAAATGTGGTAATGCATGTTATCATATAATTATATGTTTTTCTTATAAAATTATTGAATATAAATGTTTATTTGGGGGTATTATACAGTACTTGCATTTGTTGAAAATCAAAGAAAAAGAGCTAGATCATAGAACTTTGCTCACAAAGGACCATCAAATTCACATTCTGCAAATACATAAGAGAGAATGAATGCTGAAGTGTAACTTCTCCAGGTAAGCAGAGGAAATGAATAAAGTAGATGAGCTTTATTTCTCTCCAGATCTATACCACAGCATTTTTTTTTAGATTAATGGTACGGCTGTTACAAATATCATTCTCTTCTGTTGGGAAATTACATATATCATTCTCTCATTGATAGTAGTAATGCCCATTGAAGATTCTTTTTTTTTACCTTTTGGAGGGCAATTGGGGTTAAATGACTTGCCCAAAGTCACACAGCTAGTAAGTGTGTCAAGTGTCTGAGGCCAGATTTGAACTCAGGTCCTCCAGACTCCAGGGCCAGTGCTCTATCCACTGTGCCACCTAGATGCCCAAACCACCATTAAAGATTCTTATTTAACTCTTTTTAATGCATTGTTCTGTGCTCTATTATTTCTTTTAAAAAATGAAAAAAGCCCCGTCCAAGATTTATGAGCTTATTTTAGCTTACTTCAAACTTAAACAGAAGATCTTACTGAAACATCATTTTTGAAATACTTCCTAAAGGAATTAGTAAGTCATTATTTTCTCTATGGAAATAAGCCAATTTTAAGGGAAAAAACTGAACCCATTCCCATTTCTACCATTGAGCCTTCAGCGTTTATGAAAATATGCCATCCAACATTGTGGATATCCTCATCTGAAATTTCCTGAAAATTAAAGACATAAAACACTTTAAAATAGCAATACATATACACTATACCTCCAGGTCCTGACATCTACTTATAGGACTTATATTTTAATATATAGACCCTGTGGGCTGTCTTCTAGAAATCTGAAGGACTATGAATTCTTATATTGGCCTTATCCATAAATATAACAAATATGAAAATAAATATGGAAATATCAATATCGACTTTGAATTTCATCTACCCTTAGGACTTCTCTACACTGAATAGGCACACACACATTTTAATGAAGAAAATTCCATGTATTTGAGCAGGAAGTAGAACAAAATGCTTAATATTTTATTAATAAATTTATTTGTAAAATGGTCTTCAGAAAAAAATCTTCAGATAACTGTATTGCCTTAAATAATCTTCACATTTGTAATACAGCTTATGTTGGGAAAACTCAGAAATAGAAAACAATGAAAAGATTTTTCAAAACTATGTCTCAAAGAGAAGCTTCTAATGTAAATATCTACTCAACTCTAACCATAGGGATAACTTAAATCTTAATTAAAATCCAAATTGTTGGTTTTGCTAATAAAATGATTAACTATCTAAAGTTTCTTTAAAGTCTGATTCAGTAGGAATAATAGGATTACACATTTAACTTATTTGTATTCTCTAACTATAAAACACAATGATCTGTCATTCAAAGAGCATAACTCAAATTTAGCATTCTATCACTTTGTACATGACGATAATTCCCTTCTATTAACTTTTAGATTAAGGCTAAAAACAGAACTGAGCTTCTGGATTTAATTACTTTATAACAAATGCTCAGTTCTTATCACTTCCTTACATTTATTAGAACAGTTGTGCTGAAAATATGACTCATGAGGGGAGTAGCTTGGAATCATTAAAAATACTCCACAATTTTTCAAATGCAATTTGATCTGTTGTCTTTCTCCTATTTGATTTCAATCCTGCCACGTCATCCAATTCTGCTGCCTATCCAAAGAATATGTATTGATATACCAAATAAGTGTACTAGTCTCACAATTAGTTGTATGTTATACTATAGACAACAGGTGCTTTCTAAAATCTCCAAGTAAACCAACTTGCCAGTGACCCACAAGCAATAAAAAAGAGGTTCCTCCAAATAAGTTCAATATATTTACATTGATGATATGCCCAGACAGTGGCACAAGTATATTGTAGCTGCATGATAAGACAAGGAGGTAGACTAAGAAGATTTAGAGGAAGGCTTTCAACATAGTTGCAACACATAGTAGATACTCTGAGATAGTAGATACTATATAGATACATAGTAGATACTCTGAGACAGTAGATACTATGTAGATACATAGATACTCTGAGATAGTAGATACTATGTAGATACATAGTAGATACTCTGAGATAGTAGATACTATATAGATACATAGTAGATACTCTGAGACAGTAGATACTATGTAGATACATAGATACACTGAGATAGTAGATACTATGTAGATACATAGTAGATACTCTGAGATAGTAGATACTATATAGATACATAGTAGATACTCTGAGATAGTAGATACTATGTAGATACATAGTAGATACTGTGAGGTAGTAGATACTACATAGATACTCTGAGATAGTAGATGCTATATAGATACATGAAATGATTTAGAGATAATTTTGTCTAATTCCCTCACTATACAGTTGAGGAGAGTGAGGCCCAGAGAAATTAAGGGATTTGCTTAAGGCCAACATATGGAAGCGAGTGGAGTAGTGCATGGAGTATAAAACTTGGAGTAAGGGAGCCTTTCTTGACCACTTACTAGCTGGGTGTCCTTGAGCAAGTCACTTATTCTCTCCCGACCTTGATTTCTTTTTCTGAAAATAGGGAACATAATAGCACTGAGCTATTCAAAGAGTGATTTTGAGGATTAAATGAAAAAATGTTTGCAAGCCCTTTGAAAAACTTAAAAAGCTTTATAAATGCTGTCATTCTTATTATTCCATCTTCTTTAATGGAAACAAGCTATACTGACACAGGCTGTCCATGATTTTAAGCTGAAGGCTCCTTTCTAGGAGCTATCTCTACTCTTCTAATCAAAGAGGGAGAGTGGTGGGAAGACTCCTACTATGACCTCATTGGAGCTCTTGAGATCATGCATCCATTGGCAGCCATTGAATACCAAACTGAGTCACAAAGCAATTCAGATGACTATGGATTTATGACAGCCTAGGAATCTGTGTCTATGGATACACATTGGTATGTCCCTCTATCAATGAGAGTAAGTCATATTCTTCTACAATGTCACTGGAGATTTCTTATCTACTCAAAGAAAGTGTCAGTACCCACCAAGATATAGCCAACAGTAGGGAGCTACGTGGATCACTGGGCCTGAATTCAGGAAGACTCATCTCCCTGAATTCAAAATTGGCCTCTTGGACACTTAAAAGCTGTGTGATCTTGGGCAAGTCACTTAGCCCTTTTTGCCTCAGTTTCCTCCTCTTTAAAGTGAGCTGGAGAAAGAAATAAAAAAACCACCCCAGTATTTTTGCCAAGAAAACTCCAAATGGGGTCACAAAGAGTCAGACATAACTGAAAACTCAACAATGACAAATAAAAATATTTATTAAGGAGATTTGTTCTGTGAAGTTTAGACTCAGTCAAAGGGTCACACTTGAGGACCTAGAGCGCCACATGTGGCCTCAAGATCTCAGATTTCCCACCCCTGGTCTACTTCAAGAGTTTGTTTGTTTGTTTGTTTGTTTGTTTGTTTTTCGTGTTATTTTTTAGAGAAGGGAAGGCAGGGCAATTGGGGTTAAGTGATTTTCCCAAAGTCACACAGGTAGTAAGTGTTAAGTGTCTGAGATGAGTTTTGAACTCAGGTTCTCCTCATTCCAGGGCTGGTGCTCTATTTACTGCACCTCCTAGCCACCCTGAGTTCAAGAGTTCTTAACCTAGGGATCACAACCACCAAGAGGGTCTGTTGTTAGAATTCAGGGGCTTAATAGTGGGGTAAAACACACCTTTATTTCAATATAATTGACTTACTTTGTAATCGTATGAATTTCATTTTCTCCATTTAATACCATTATTCTGAGAAGGGACCTATGAACTTCACCAGACTGCCAAGGATGTCCATGATATTAACAAGCAAGGTTAAAAACCTCAGACTAAATAAATCTTCACTAATTTATGCCTGTCTAGTCACACTTCCTAACTGGATTACTTTCCATCATATTACTTGGAATTTACCATTTCCTGCTTACAAGGCTTCATGCATTCCTCTTAAAACATCTTCAGCATTTTCATTATTTTGTCTCCAAATCTTCTCCATTAGAGGCAATGTAGTGTGGTAGCAAACACAACGGACCTAAAATTGGAAGAATTTGGTTTCAATAATGGTTTGTCTTTATGTAAGGAAAATGTTTGCTAATAATTAGAGCCATTCCAGTGGGCTGATTCCATAGGTAGAGGGTTTCCACTTTCTAGATAGCTCAACTCCTCTTCGCCTTCTCTTTCTAGAAGAATCCTTAGCTACCTTAGAAGCAAAGCTCAGGTCCTTCCTCCTAATGTCAGCCTTCCCCTGTTCCCTTCTAGATATCTCTTTGTAAATATTCGGCATACATGTTGTATCCCCTACCCCTTACTGCCATTTTCCCCTCAGATGTCATCCCCTGCCCTGTGGAATGTAAGATCCTTGAAGGGAGGGACTGAGTGTTTTATCTTTGTCTTCCCGGAAATCAGCACTGGACTTTTCAAATAGTTGCTTATTGATGGACTCACTTACTGATCATTATAATTGGTACCTCATAAATACTTTTTAATCATTATTGAATATGATACTAGCAAAGACTGGATGAATACATTGTAGCAGTGTGGATCCATTTGGCCTCCAAGGTCCTGTTCATGTCTGACATTCTTTGATTTTGTAAATTCCATTTCCGTTGGTTACCTATGCTTTGGACCTTGGGCAATTCACTTCATGGCTCTGGACCTCAATTTTCTTCTCTTTAAAATGAGAAGGTTAGACAAATAATTTCTACAGTCCTTCCCCAGCTCTAAATACTGTGATAATTCCATGTCTTTTCCTTTTTTTCCAAAAATGAAATATATTTTTTTAAAATTCCCCATGAGTTTCTCCTGAAAACAAGTAGTCTTTGTCCTTTTTTTTAAAATAGCTCCTAATGATTTCATATGCATGTTTAAGTTTCTGTAGTGGTGTTCTCATTCGTATCTAACCCGCCCTTTTTATTTGCTTGTATTCTTCTTAAGAGAAGGAACTACGTTTTACTCTCTGCAGAAAGTGGTACTGAGTATGTATTGTTGAGCAGTGTTTTAATTTTTCCTCATCTTTGTTCTAATCTATTAAATTAAGAGAAAGTAGTTGTTTAGTTATCTGATAAGGAGGCAGCTAGGCAGCCAGGAATTATGTCCAATTATGAATACTTCTTTCACCTCTAAAAGGCAATTCCAAGTTTCTTTGTTTAATAGGGATAATAACATTGTCACTTTGCTTCCCATGGGTAATTGCAAACACAAAGAACAGTGCCTGCCTAAGCAGGCATATGGGAAATAAAAGAGAATAGGAAGGTAAATGAGGATTAGTTGTAGTTAGTTCATGGTATAAGATAAATGGAATATAGGTTCCAAATTATTCTTTTAAAGGTGTTTTGGAATCTGTGGATAATCATGATAATTTACATGTGTACCTCTTCACTCTTCCCTTTAGGGATATGCTGGTAAATGCTTAACAACCTGAACTTTGTGGGAGTGAAACATACCTATGACATACTTTTAAATTAATCTGCATTATTAACATTTCTTTGTCACATTCTTAGATCTTGACAAACAATAAAGTGACTTCTGACTTATGGCATTTGACAAGTCTCCAAGTATAAATACTTACACTGAAAATTTAGCTTGCTTATGAACAGTGACTAAATCAAGTGGTTTTGAATGGAGTATGTCAATTCAATACTATATGGCCCCATTCACCATTCCTGTAACTTTCTGGGCCAAAATGTCCATCTTTGGTCATGGCTCCCCTTTATATATTGTCTCTACCATTAGAATGTAAGCTTGAGATTTAAAAAAAAGTTCTTTGCTTTTTCCATTTGTATCCCCATGTTTAATACATAATAAACTTTTTTTCATAGTAAAATTTTAATATATTATTTCATTCATTTATTTTGAATTCTCTGAATAATAATTGTCATTTTCTGTAGTTATACTTTCAAAACTGTAGTTATACAAACCAGTCAGATTAATTCCATGTTAATAAATAAAGATATTAACTGTAATGATAGGAGAAACAATTGTTTTCATTAAAAATAAAGGGCTGAAATTATAAAATATGCAAAGATTTTATGTTCCTGGTTATCATTTTATAAAAGGTTGGGCATCTAAAATGTTCTTATGCCCAAAGTCATTGAATTATCTTTAAGTATAGGGTTATGCCTTGAGAGAAGCCTAACAATACCTACATTATTGTCCTGCTTTATGGTTTTCACATTCTAAGAATAGGCTTTTTCTTTTAGTTTACTAGTAATGATTTAATTAATGCTTCTATATGACCTAGAAAAAAAGAAGTATAATGTAGAAGGAAGACAGCATTAGGCCTAATTCTGTCCAGAATAATTTTCCGTAATCCTATTATATGCGAAAGTCCCCAAATTGTGATTGAATAAGGATATAGTTAGTTGAGATCATATTTGGAGGAAAAAATGTGTCAGGGTCTCACAGAAAAAAGTGTGATGGAATAGATTGATATGGACATAACTGTGTGCAAGTGTTCAGATAAGGAAAGTGCCTGTGCTGTTTAATGCTTCATATACAGATATCTAGTAATTCGTGTGTGTGTGTGTGTCTGTGCTTGTAGTGAAACTTGCAAGTCAATGATTTTTAAATTATTTATGAGTTGGAGTGTTATATTAGATAAAGTTTTGGGTAGTCACCAGCTGTCAGTTCTTTCTTTTGGCTCATCCATGTAACAGGGAGATTAGGCACTTCATTTACACTCATAGCTGTTAGTCTGTTGTATAGAGGCTGAAGAAAACAGTTGAAAAGTAAAGCAACTCCCTGGCCCAAGGAACAAACCCTGACTTCTTTCTGGGACAAATAGATTGAAGGTCCAAGAAGGCCAGCACTTGACTCAATATGAGGAAGACCTTCTAGCATTAAACTGCTTAAAAATGAAATGAGCTGCCTAACCTAGGAATTTTCAGAAACTGAATGATTAACTGCCATTGCTTTTGGAGCCTGGCTTTCTAAATTCAGTAGGATATCAGAATAGATAAGCTACAAAAAGCCTTCTAACTTTTGATTGTCTGATTCTCTTCTTTCCTCCTGTCCAATGAAGTGACAGTCTGTTCTCATGATTGTAACCATTGTCAAAATCATTTATTAGGTGCCTGATTGCATGTGGCAATTTCTAGAATTTAGAGGTGAAAAGAAAATAAGTAATTCAGTAGTATTTTAGATGAAGAAATTTAGGCCTGGAGTATACACAGTTGGTTAGTAGCAGAGTCACAACCCAATCTCAGGTCTTTTGACTCCAGATTCAGTGATCTTTTAGTCATCTGCAACAGATGTGTCAGACACCATCCACGGATTTCTGGTAGTAATATTCCCAGGCAACCCAAAACCGATTAAAATATACTTTGGAAATAAGTACAAAAGAACATAGAGAATATTAATATATAGTTCCATAAGTCAATTCACAATCTGCAGGTATTCTCATGTAGTTGAGTGACCATGTTTCTGTTTGAGTTTGACCCTAATCATCTGCAGAGAAAGGTAAGCAACTAAGAAAAATGTGCATGTAATAATTGACTAAATATCCAGGACAGAGGGACACAAGTTCATTTGTCTGAGCTGTGGGTGAAAGGTATTTCTTTCTTTTTAGAGGAGATAGGATTTCACTATCTTCTTGAGGAAAAGATAGAAGACTTACAATGTATGTTAGATGGTATTATCTAGGGCAGTGATTCTCACCTGTGGGTCAAGACCCCTTTGGGGTCAAAAGACCCTTTCACAGGGGTCACAGGGGTCACCAAAGACCATCAGAAAACACATATTTCCGATGATCTTAGGAACCTCCTCTGTCTCCAGGAGGGTCCACCCACATGCAGATACGCGCACATACTAGTATTAAAGAGTTGTGGCATTAGGAAGGTTGAGAACCACTGTTCTAGGGTATTCCAGACAGAGCATGGGGGTACAAGTTTGAAAGTGTTGGGATGGTCAGATGAATGTGTTGAATAAGATGTCTAAGTTAAAAGAGATCAGGTCTAGGATTAAATATGATGAAAGGGATATGAGATAGTCCAATAGGCATTCCAGAAGCCAAGTAAAAAATCGTAAAAACAAGAGGTTATTCAACTTTTGGATTAAGTGGTTCCATTTAAAACCATATTAGATCCGTGCTTCAGAGTGATGATTACAGATTGATGATTACAATGAGGATGAACTGGACTAGACAACCAGAGACAGGATATTTAGGTGAGTGCAATGGTGTGCTAGAGCCTGTTCTGTTGTTATATTTTCAGTATGAGCATTTACACCTGAAATCTGTAATTTCTACAAATGAGAACATGATATATTGGGGTTTTTTGATCACCTAGATTTAAGAAAATATTGATAATACAGAAAAATTTAAATATTGATAATTCCAAATATACTTCTTATAGTTATGTGTAATTTTCACCCGGAGAGCCCTAGTTGTTAAACATTTATCAGCATGTCCCTGGGTGAGATGTGTGAGTGTGTATGTGTATGTGTGTATGCTTGTATGTATATATGTACAGATACATATACATGCATATATACATGCACATATATGTGTGTGCATGTGGATTATATATACACATATACACACAAACAGGTAATATGGTCCCTGCTCTCAAGGACCTTACATTCTACCAGGGAAAGACAAAACATCAAGGTGAGCCTGAAAAGGAGGGACTACGGCAAGGAAGACTACTGGTGAGGAAGTAAAGTACTCTGGAATATGATGTGAGGTGAGAGTGGTGTGAACATGGCTGTGGCTCCTTAAGAAATTGAGGACTTGGTCAGAGAGTCACACATCAACCATAAGGTTGAGGCATCTCAAAAGAGAAATAAAACTGAAAACTAAACACCAAAGATAGGGAGAGATATGATATGGAAAGCAGAAGAACAGAACTAGATGCAAATAAGAAAAGAATGTTTGCACAGTATTAATGATCCATAATATCAAAAGGAATGTTATAATAGCAAAAATGTGTTATTGTCATCAAGGACCAGTGAAAGTGGTTTCATTTTTCTGGATGTTATTGTTCTGATTGCAGATTCTGTTCTATTTCAGTCTTTTTTAAAAATTAACTTTTATTTCTTTTTAGTTTACATCATTCATTTCCACAAGATTTTGAGTTACAAATTTTCTCCCCATCTTTCCCCTACCCACCACTCCAAAACATGATCCCATGTTTACCCCCTCCCCTAGTCTGCTCTCTCCTATGTCCTCCCCCATCACCTCTCTGACTTTCCAGTATGGAAGATGGATCTCCCTGCCCCAGTGCCTGTATATCTTAATTCCCAGGTACATGTGCATAGTAATAATGATTATATATATATATATATATATATATATATATATATATATATATATACACACATATGTGTGTATGTAAACATATACATATGAATACATAAATATATATTTTTTAACATTTGATTTTAGAACTTTTAATTCTAGATTCTTTCCCTTCCATCACCCACCCTCATTGGAATGACAAGCAACTCAATACAAGCTGTATATGTGTAGTTGTGTAGAACATCTCCACAATGGATATATTGTGAAAGACTGACTATATTTCTCTCCTTCCTATCCTGCCCCCCCACTTGTTCTCTTCTCTACTTTGTCCCTGTCCCTTTAACCAAAGTGTGTGGTTCTAAAATCCCTCCACCCCAACCTGCCCTCCCCTCCATCATCCCACCTGTCATCCCCATTCCCCCTATTCTCCTGTAGGGCAAGATACCCAATTTAAAGGGTATGTCATTTCTTCCTTAAGCCTAATTCAAGGAGAGTAAGGTTGACCCATTCTCTTTTGCCTTCCTGTTCTTCCCTCCACTGTAACAATTATCCCTTGCCTTTTCTATATGAGATGATTAACCCCATTCTGTTTCTACCTGTCTCTTCTCCTTCTATTCCTCTCCCACCTCTCAATTTCACCTTTTAAAATATCATCCCTTTCTATTAAATTGATCCTGTGCCCTCTGCCTATACACATACACCTACATATACATATATACACACCCACATATGTATTCATACATTTATATACCCTCCTATATAGACGTGTATATGTATACATATATAAACACATTTATATTCCCTTCACCTATCCTCATACTGAGAAAAGTTTCACAAGTTACAATTATTGTTTTTCCATGTTGGCATGTAAATAGTTCAACTTTGATAAGTTCCTTTTGATTTCTTTTCCATGTT
>CM053600.1:18088809-18135489 GCA_028646575.1 Pseudocheirus occidentalis | reverse complement strand
CTGTTCCAGGCCCTTCAATCCCTTAATGTAGAAGCTGCTAGATCCTGGTTTATCCTGATTGTGTTTCCACAGTATTCAAATTGTTTCTTCTTGGCAGCTTGTAATATTTTTTTCTTGATATGGCAACTCCAGAACCTGTCTATAACATTCCTAGGAGTTTTCTTTTGGGGATCTTTTTCAAGAGGTGATCGGTGAATTCTTTCAAGTTCTATTTTGCCCTTTGCTTCTAAAATATCAAGGCAGTTTTCCTTGAGAATTTCTTGAAGGATGGTTTCTAGGTTGTGTTTTTTTTTCTGATCATGACCTTCAGGTAGTTCAATATATTTAAAATTGTCTCTCCTGGATCTGTTTTCTAGGTCAGTAGTTTTTTTCAGTGAGATATTTCACATTGCCTTCTATTTTTTCATTTGTTTGGATCTGTTTAATAGTTTCTTGATTTCTCATAAAGTCATTTGCTTCCATTTGTTACACTCTAATTCCGAAGGAATTATTCTCTTCAGAAAGCTTTTTAGACTCTCTTTCCACCTGGCGAATTTGACTTTCTAAGGCATTCTTCTCCTCATTGGCTTTTTTGGCCTCTTTTGCCATTTGAGTTAATCTATTTTTAAGGTGTTATTTTCTTCAGTCAGGTTGTTGACTCTCTTTTCATGACTTTCTTGCATCATTCTCATTTTTCTTCTCAGTTTTTCCTCCATTTCTCTCATTTTGTTTACAAAATCCTTCTTAACCTCCTCTGTGGCTTGCAACCAGTCTATATGTTTCTTGGAAGCTTTTGGTGTGGGAGTTCTGACTGTGTTGTCTTCCTCCTGTTCCATGCTTTGATCCTTTTTTTGTCCCCAAAAAAGGAATCTAAAGTTGGATTGCTGGCTTGCTTTGCTTCCTTTAACTGGTCATGTTGCCAGTCAGTTTCTTGACTTTTTGACTCAGTTAAACTCTGCTTCCAGAGGAGAGATCTTTGTCTCAAGTCTCTGGGGTTTTTGCAGCTGCCAGGGCTATTAGGCCGCTGTCTCCACAGCCTCCACCAGCTTTATCTCACAGATCCCACACCTCAGGACCACCACCCAAGACCACAGTCACAATCCAGGACAGTTAAGGCAATTACACTTAGCTTCTTAATGATCACTTGGCCCCCTTTAATCTGCAGGCCAGGTGCTCTGAAGCAGCCACAATGAGGCAGCTGCCACTGCTTCTCATCCTGGAGGCAGACGGCTAGACTTCCCCCCCCTCAATTTAGCCTAGTTCCACTGACCCTTCACTTAGTCCTTGTTCTTATGAACTGGTAATTCTGGAAATCCCCACAGCTGCTGATTATCCACTCTTCTGAAAGCTCCAGCCATGGCTTGCTCTGGCCACTGTAGGGCTCCAGCCACGGGTTCATGAGGTGCTGGTCTGGGCTCCCAACGTACTGTGATAGACTTCATCCTGTCAGCTTCCTGGACTACCTTCAGCGGGAGCTTGGTTACTCTATAATTGTGTGGTGTCTGGAGCTCCAAAATTTTTTTTGAGTCATATTTTACAGGTTTGGGGGGTAGTTATGGGGGGGGAGCTGTGGAGTTTTCCTGCTTCTACACTGCCAGCTTGACTGCCCCCCTCTATGTCAGTCTTAAAATAATAGCATATATGTTTATATTATGTGCTTTAGAGTTTACAGAGTACCTTCTTACAAACAACCCCACAAATTAGATAATGCAAATCTTGTTATGTCTATTCTTTAAATGAGCAAACTGAGAATCAGTGATTCTACTTGGGTTTGAATTTTTTAAGCTTCTGTGCAATGAAAATAGTTATCCATTTGGATAAACTCACTCCTATAATGAGATATGGTTTTCAGATGGAATGAACATTTTTTTGCTTGACCAAATACACAGAAAAAAAATAACTTCAATAAAATTCAAATAAGCAAAGCCAGATGAAGTAAATGTTATTTTCATTAGGATTTTCTACAGAATAAGTCTTTGTAAGAGTATGACCTTTGATGAAGGATTTGCCACCAGGCTTATTTTTTTCATTCTGGTGTACCTTGTCCGGTGTTAGATCTTGTCTTTTCCCATAAAAGATAGTGTAGTGAATACTCTTTGGCCTCATTCTCACAGAAGAACCCAAGCTCCATCTATCCCCTCAGGGTTCTGTAGTTATATTTAAAGGGGTGGTTCAAGATCACATTCCATGTAGTAGTGACTACTGCATCAGTTCCGTCTAAAAAGGTAACATATACAAGCTTTTTAAAGTAATTTTACAAAGACATAGTAACAACAAAAGTATAAACATTCCCAACACTTTGAGGGCACACTTTACCCTATATAGCCTCAAGTCTCTGTGGAGAGCAGACTCAGGCTTCATGTAGTTTCTATATGACATACTGTATGACAATCATGTCCAAAGGGAACATGACTGTTAGGTGAAGCCTGGTCTTGGATACTTCTGGGCAGGTCCCAAGCCTTAGTCCTTGGGGCATCTTTGCTGGACCTGCTGCAAAACCCCTCATCGATTCAACTTTTGAACTCCCAGACCTTGAGTGGCTCAGTCTCATAACCTTTAGAAAATAACAAGATTATAACTTCAGATTTCCTTCACTAGGAAAAAGTCACACAAAGAGAAAGAAGTCAAAGGAAAGTAGATGGAGGTTGCCTGGTACTCTTGGATTTTCCCTAGTTCTAGTTCCACAGCTGTAGCCAATCAAAGCAGCTAGTTATGAGTTGATCAGCAGAATGGAAAGAACTACAGATCATCTTCCCATGTTCCTAATATCTGTAAGGTAATTCTGTGCCATATCCATCAGAATTATCCAGATAGAAGGATCCCTAACTTCTCATGAAAAAGGTCCCTCTGCACATACTCATGAAGGCTGGGTTCAGTGTCCAGTCCTGCATTGCTAAATATTGAGAGAATAAAAAGTTACTTTTTAAAGAGAAAGGTAGAAATTTTTTTAGAAAGGCAAAAAAAACCCCAAACCTCATTATAACATATTCTCCAGGATATTTTTTTTGTTTTAAATTACTAATTTATATTAAAAACCTTCCCCTTAATATTCTTTTTACATGTGATTTAAGATTAATCCATTCCAGTTTCTTCTCTGTGCCAGAAAATGCAGGAGCTTAAAAGGGAAGACTCATGCCTGTGTCTCTGCACCAGCACCATATTTTCCTTTGTACTCAGTGCTATGTTTGTATGGAGCCTAAAAACACAAGTTTGCCTCAGTTGCAGAGATGTATATACATGGTGGAGAACCAGTATATGGGTAGAAGAAACCACATGACTGCCTTATTTGTCTTTCTGTGCCCTTGTGCTCACATACAGTATTGTATGTGATATAACACATATAATACCCAGTATTACACAAAAGCACAGTGTAAACTTATTTCAGGAACTGAAGAAAGCGGAACATGAGAAGGAGCAAATGAGGCAGGCTTCTCTTAGCTACTGTGTGGTAGGAAGAAGGGAAGAGAAGCTATAATGTGGTTTAGTTTTTCTGTGTTCATTAAATTTTAGGGTGTTTTTAGAGAATTGTGAAAAAAAATTCAAATTAACTGGGCAGTGGGGTGTGAAAGTGTAGTTTTATTTCAGTGTTTACTTTGTCTTAATTATACTCCAGGAAATTAATGTTTTGTCTATATGAAATGCACTAGAAAGGGATAAATATGAAACATAAGTTGCATCAAACTCACTCCATACCATTTATATTTGCTATCTTCTTTCTGTGACAAAATGGCCTCATTCTGTCAGCTGAAGTACTTGCTAACTTAGTCTCACACAACAGATTGTATTTATCCATAGTTGATAAGGATCTTGATTACATTCTCAGTCATCAGCACACTGTATTGAGAGTTATGTTGAGAAATGGACGGTATTGCTTTATTTTATAGGGATAGTAAAAAGCAAACAGTCCTAAAGATTTGTCATCTCCTTTCAGGTGCATGTTTTATTATGCAACAACCTTTTGCAATTCTTAGCTAACTGCCAATACAGCAACCATTTATAATATTTAATTTTCGCAAGGAACAATTTATCACAAAGTTTTAGATGAGAGCCTGAAAATTGTGTCTGTGCTGTGATCATTTATAATATATTTTTCTACACTGATATTTGTCTGAAACAATCTGAAAATAAAATCCCAATACAGTCAGCTTTCTTTCTACACAGATTGAACTGAAATTTATTCTTAAATATAACATCGTATTACAGCACTAGCAAACAAATCACATTCTTCCCCCACCCCCTTTTTTTAATGTATTGTACTTTTTTTATTAACAAACTGAAAGACAAACAGGAATCAGAGTTGGATTTTTTCAATATTTTAAAATAAATCATTTACATTTGCCTTTACTACTTTTTAAGTCAACAGATATTTATTGAGACCGTATAGTGTTTAAGGTACCAGGTATGTAAAAAAATAAATGAACAAATGGAAGACCCTGTCTTTAGAAGTGCCAATTGAACAATTAGAGTAAAAGAAGCAATATATAGACAGGCAATTATATTTTGGAGATATAAAGATTGAGAAATAAAGTTCTAGGAATATTTGAGAAGGTCGACAATACTGTCAATTCTAAATGGGCAGTGTAAATAGCATAGGAGTTAGGGAAGGCTGCATGTCAGAAGTAATACCTAAGATTAAATCATTCATGTAGAAAAAGATTCTGAAGCAGAGATTAAAAGGGAGTACATTCTAGAGATGAGAATCAACTAGTATCTCTAATAAAGGCCTCATTTCTAAAATATAAAGAGAACTGATTCAAATTTACAAGAATGCAAGTCATTTCCCAATTGAAAAATGGTCAAATATATGAAAAGACGGTTTTCAGAGGAAGAAATTAAAGTTATTTTATCTATAATCCTATGAAAAAATATTCTAAATCACTATTCACAATTAGAATAACCCAGGATGTAGCCGCTTTTACATTAAGGGATTGAACGTTCTGGAATATGATATTCTGGAGATCAAGGGAGGCAGGATTAAAACTAAGAATCACCTACTCAGCAAAATTGAGTATAATATTCTAAGGGAAAATATGGTTATTCAATGAGGTGGCAGATTTTCAAACATTCTTGAGGAAAAAACCAGAACTGAAAAGAAAATTTGACATTCAGATTCAAAGTTGAACATGTAAACATGTAAAAACAATAATTGTAACTTATGAAACTTTTCTCAGTATGAGAAAGGGAAGGGAATACAAATAGGTGAAGGGAATACAAATGTATATATACATATATGTGCATATATATATGCATATGTCTATATAGGAAGGTTTATTTATGCAATGTGAACATATCTGAGTATGAGCATGTGTATATATACATATACATATGTGTGTATGTGTGTGTGTGTATATATATATATATATATATATATGTGTGTGTGTGTACATAGAGGGCACAGGACCAATTGAATAGAAAGGGACAATACTTTAAAAGGTAAAATTCTGAGGTTGGAGAGGATTAGAAATGAGAGGAGATGAGGAGAGACAGAATAGGGTTAATCATCTCATATAGAAGAAGCTAGAGATAATTGTTACAGTGGAGGGGAAGAACAGGAAGGCAAAAGGAAAAGTACCAACCTTACTCTCATTGAATTTGACTTAGGGAAGGAATTATATAAACTCTTAACTGGGTATTTTGCCACACAGGAGGGGGGGGAATGGGGATGAGAGGTGGGATGATAGAGGCTATGACAGGGTGGGGGAAAAGGTTGCTGGAAGTACACACTTCTGTAAAGGGACAGGGACAAAGTAGAGACTAGAACGACGGGGTGGGGGGGATAGGAAGGAAGGACATATAATCAGTCTCTTGCAATATGTCCACGGTGGAGATGTTCTGCGTAATTACACATGTACAGCCTGTATTGAATTGCTTGTCCTTCCAGTGGGGGTTGGTGATGAGGAAGGGAAAGAATCTAGAATTTAAAGATGTATATGTGTGTGTATTTATATACACATATACATCTATTTATTATTATTATTAACTACATGCACCTGGGAATTAAGATATACAGGCACTGGGGTAGGGAGATCCATCCTGCCCTACTGGAAAGTCAGAGGGGCAATGGGGGAGGACATATGAGAGAGCAGATTGGGGGAGGGGTTATACAGTGGGATGGTGCTGTTTTGAGGTGTGGGTAGGGGAAAGATGGGGAGAAAATTTGTAACTCATAATCTTGTGGAAATGAATGATGTAAACAAGAAAATAAATTAATTACAATTAGGAAAAAAAATTATGCACAGGCAGACTCCAGAAAAACATGGAAAGACTTAAATGGACTAATGGTGAGTGAAGTGAGCAGAACCAGGAGAATGTTGTACATAGCAACAGCCATAGTGTGAGATGATTAATTTTGATAGACTTCACCACTGTCAGCAATGCAAGGTCCTAAAACAATTCCAAAAGACTCATGATGAAAAATGCCATCCACATCCAGAGAAAGAGCTATGGAGTTGGAATGTAGAGCAAAGCAGATTATTTTTTGTTTTGTTTTTCCTTGCTCATGGTTTCTCCCATTCATTATAAATCTTCTTTGCAACATGACTAATATGAAAATGTGTTTAACAGGAATGTATGTGTAGAAACTATACCCAAATGCATGCCATCTTGTGGAGGGAGAAGGGAGGGAAGAGGAGAAATTTTAAAACTTATGGAAGTGATTATTTTAAACTAATTTAAAAAAACTACCACTAAAAATTTTGTAACTGGGAAAGTATTTAAAATATTCCAGTGCCCCAGTCAATTTTCTAAAATAATTAGTTGTTATTGACCTATAATGGGAAAGGGTATTTCCTTGCCAGGTGTAACCTATACAGAAGATATCACAATCCTGGGCAATAAAATGGAATGTATATTGTATCCAAAAAGAAAAAAGTAAGTTCCTGAAGACTTTTGACCACTGCAATGACATATTTAGACTTTTAGGAAGATAATTTTGACAGCTCTGAAAAAAGATTGATTGGACAGGAAATGTAACAGTCCAGTCAAGGGGTGGTGAGCATCTTAACAAATATGGGAACTGATTAGATATGGGAGTAGAGGAAGAAACAATAGTTAAACATGACTTTGAAGTTTAGAGACAGCATATGTGGGAAGATGGTCATTCTGTCAACTCAAATAGGAAAATCTGTAACAGTGGCTTTAGGGGCAAAGTTAATTAGTTTGTTATTGACCAAAATGGGTTTGAGGAATTAGCAAGGCAGCTAGATGGAGACATCAGGAAACTGAATATGTGGGAATATAGCTACACTGGATATGATGGCATGGATGGCTGACAGTCTGCACCGCTGAAAGACACACACATCATTGAGATCATATATCCAATGAAATACAGAAGTATCTATGTGGCTATACTAATGGAGCTGATGGATACACGAGAGCAATAAAAGAAAAAATGTAGAGAGAAATTATAAGAAAGCCTACGATAGAGACTGAAGGGTACCTACACAAGAAGGCATGGGGCATAAATGATGAATTATCAAAGGAAACCGAGAAGAAATCAGAAAGGCAGAAGAGAGCCAGAATCAAGAATTATCATGTAAGTCTAAGGAGGAGAGAGCATACAAAAGAAGCAGATAATTGACAGAATTGAAAACCCATGAAAATCAAAGGGTAGGGTGTGTGAAAACTGAGAAGAGGCTTCAGATTTATCAGTGAAGTAACCTGCCTTTCAGTATATGGTCAGAACAAGATTTTAAGGGGTAGAGGAAGTAGAAGAGGTAAATATTGACTTTTCTCTAGGAGATCAACATGGTAAAGATAGAGAGATAAGAGAAAGATACCTTAAGAAATGGTAGGGTCAAGTAAAGGATTTTTTTTGGTTGGTTTGTTTTTTAAAATTTTACTTGAACATATTCATAGGCAGCATAAAAAGATGGTAGAAAGAAATTTAATGCAATGGTGAGATAAGGATAAGTAGGGCAAAGAACATATGGATGAGATCATGGGCATTACAATAAGGATTAGTCATGGAACAGAGAAGGATCAACTTATCCTCTGAGATGGGACCAAAGGTAAAGAAGATGAGTTCAAGCTATATTTTGAGGTGCTCAATAGTAGGGGTGAATAACTTTTTACTGGGAACTCTTAATTTTCCTTCTTTTTTAATACAATGCTTGGGGAAAAGGTTTTATTGAGCAATTATTATATGCCAGTTACTGGGTATATAAATACATATACATATATACATATATACATATATGAGTGTGTGTGTGTATACACACACACACACACACACACATCCCCTCTATCGGAGAGAAAAAAAGACAAAGAAAGGAAAAAAGGATCACAGTAAAACCAATCAATTAATGGAAAATTTCTGAAAACAGTGTGCAGTATACCATGGTCATGAACTTCCACTGCAAAGGAATAGAGTGTGGCTGTCTTCTCTTACCTCTTTCTTGGTCCTTTGCTCTTTCTTTGTAATTTTGTCATATTCATTTTTGATTGTTTTTTGAGTGTTCTTTCCATTTACATTGTAGTTGTGTTTGTAATGTTGCCTTAGCTTTACTTATTCCACTCTGCAACAGATCATATAAAATCTGTCTATTCTTCTCTGTATTCACCATATTCATTATTTCTTACAGCAGGAAATAGGGAAGAAGGGAAGAGAATAAGCATTTATATAGTGCCTACTGTGTACTAAAAGTGGTAAACACTTATCACAAATACTACGTTATTTGATCTTCACAACAACCTTGGGAGGTAGGGACTAGTATTATTCTCTTTCTGCAGTTGAAGAAACTAAAGCAAAAAAGAGGCTTAGCAACTTGCCCAAGGTCACATAGATATTAAGTGTCTCGGGCTGATATGAACACAGGTCTTCCTGGCTCTAAGCTCAGCACTTTATCCACTGTGGCACCTAGCATTGTCACATGCTGATTTTCACATACTACAGTTTGTTTAGCCATTTCCCAGTTCATAGGGATGTACTTTGTTCCCTTGCTATAACAAAAAGTGTTGACATAAACATTTTCGTGTATATAGGAACTTTCTTCTTATTTATTACTTGGTGAATAAGCTTAGTAGCAGACTCTTGAGGTTAAGCAATATGGCCATTTTAATCACTTTATTTGCATAATTCCAAATTGCTTCACATAATGGTTTTACTGATTCACGGCTCCACAAGTCTGCTAAGGTTCCTATCTCCCCATAAACTCTACAAATTTCCATCTTTTGTCATCCTTGCCAATTTTAGAGGTATAAGATTCAACCTTAGAATTGTTTTGACTGGTGGGAGACTTTAATGTATTTTCAGAAGATTAGAGTATGAAAGCATCTAATCGGAAAGATAGATTGGTGGAGTTGGTATTGTACATTTGAGGAGAGAGGAGAAGGTTTGCAATAGATAATTTAGGAAGTAGCATAGTGAACTTTTCTGAAATGAATACATAGATTGCCACAAAGAAGTAGGGGCTGAATGGAAGCCTGATGACATGAATTTATCATTGATTTAGTCAGCATGATTTTATGACATCCTATCACAGTCTTTTAATGACTTGGAGGAAAAAATAGGTGAAGTAGGTCTGAGGATTGTTGGAACAATGCTTTCAGTGAACTTACTTACTTTTGCGCCAAAACTATGAAGGGATAAAAATCAGTGTGGAACAAGGGTTAAGAGAGAGCAAGAAGTGATTGAGAACGTGGAAGTTGGCAGGAGCGAGACTGTGAGAGAGTTTAGAAGGGTAAGAGACTGTGATCAGAGAAGATACTTTTAGTGTTCAAGATCATGGAGGTAGAGCAGATTTAGGTAATGTGTTGACCTAAGGTATAATCACTCCTATGGATGGCTGAAGTAGAATAGAGATGGCAATTGTGTTAAGTTAAAGAAATGACAAAAATGGCAGGTCAGGAGATTGAAAAAGTCGTTGATGCAGAATGTAAAGTTACCAAAGATGTTTCCCATTATTTCATTATTCTCCTTTATCACCTCTGTGCCCTGGCTTCCCCAGCTTTCTTTAAAAGAACTTAAATCCCACATTCTGTAAGAAGTCCTTCCTGGACTCCTCTTTCTTCCACTCTTTTTCATAGTATTTTACCTCTGAGATTAGCTCGTATTTATACAATTGTGTTTGTCTTTTTTTCTATTCTCAACACTGAGCCCAGTGACTGGTACATATTAAGCACTTTAGATATGCTTACTGACTAAAAGCAAATGATGGTTTTAGTTGATGGAAAAGATAGGGGTTGATGAAAAAGACAGAGCCACATACTAAAGTTATTGGGTATAAAGAGAGAGAGAGTGTCCTGGAAATCAGGAGATATCACCAGTAGGGTCTTGAACTAGTTGTTTTACATTGGTGGAATGTACTTAAAAGACAGTTTCTGAGTGATGATGGAAGAAAGATCTGAAGGTGACATTGAAAGCTAACTATTCCTTCTATCCCGGTGTATTAGGCAAAATAAGTTTGCAGCAGCTGTGGCAAAGGAAATGATATCCTTGGGAGAAAGCTAAATTTCAATTCCTATAAGAAGATGGAAAGAATCTAAGGTGAAGAAATTCAGAATTAACATGGAAGAGAGGGCAAAGTTAAGCTTTTATGTAACACCTACTATGTGTTAAGCGCTGTGCTAAGTGCTTTATAAATATCTCATTTTATTATCAAAATAACCTTGCAAAGGAGATGTTATTATTGTCCCCATTTTTATAGTAATCTGAGGCAAATTGAGGTTAAGTGACTTGCCCAGGGTCCTACAGTTACTGAGTATCTTAAGCCAATTTTGAATTCAGGTCTTCCTGACTCCAGTCTCATTGTAATACTCTATCCATTGTGCCAACTAGCTGCCTCCCTGATGGGAACAGTTAATATTGGAAGGACTGTGAAAAGAAAGACATTACGATATACTGTTGGACTTGTGAACTGGTCCAATCATTTTGGAAAGAAATTTAGATTTATGCTAAGAAAGTGACTTAAATGTGCATAACTAGTGACTAATGATGGACGTTTATCTCCTAGGAGGATAAAGATAAAAAGAAAGGCTAAATATTTAGAAAGTTCAAAATATTTAGAGCAGCCCTTATTTTAGGAGCAAAAAACTGAAAAAAAATAATCACTCATCTACTGGGTAATAGCTAAGCAAATTATGGCATATGACTACCACAGAATATTATTTCACCATAAGAAATAATGAACGTGAAGAATTCAGAGAAGCATAGAACATTTATATGAACTGATACAAAATGAAAGAAAGAGAACTAGGACAACACACATGATTACTACAAAAATGTAGTTGTTATTTTTCCTTTGTTTCTGAAGAGGCCTGAGAAAAATGTAAATTAATGCACACACACACACACACACACACACACACACACACACACACACACTGAAATCAAATGCTGTATAAATTTAGTGATCTGACTTTATTAACCATATTAACCAAGGCTAAGCACCTTCTCCGAGCACGTGGGCTTCTGACTGTTGAGAATTCTCCATACCTAGGCTCACCACCTTCTGCAAGAGTCATTTCCTGACCTCCTCTCCTACTTTTGCTTCTATTAGTGCTCTAATATTAGGGACTATTAGAGCAAGAGCACTGTTAGGTGCTGACCAGGCATGCAAACACATTGCCTTACAACTTGCTCTCCCAGACTGCTGACATGTGAGAGTTTTCTTTAGCTAGCACAATCTTGAACCAAGCCTTAGTACAAATCTTTTCAACTACTCACTGCCCTGCTCCCAATGTTCTCAGGCAAAGCTACAGTATCTCTCATCTCGTTAGTATGGATACTCTACCTCTCCTGAATAAAATAAACCATAATTCTTTCAGATTCTTAGCCATTTACTTTCATATGAGATCTCCTTAGCACACTGAAGGCCTTCTACTTTCATCTCTACATCATCTCTTGATGATCTCCATGGTATACTATGGATGATGCCTCTTTACTTTTTTCAGGTAAGCCATCTTTGGAAATGATGGCAACCTCTTTGCCCCTAACATATACCTTTCCATTACCATGCAATTTTAATTCCTTTGAGATATTCATTTTTATTAATTGTAATTATAAAACATCATCACTTAAAGATATTAACAAGGGGATTTTGGTGGCAGAGAGTAACCTAGAAATTTTTGTACAAAGAGGTAAAATAACATCCCCAATGAAGACTTTTGCACTTATAATGTGCTTATATTCAAAATATGGATTGTGGCTTCAGTAAGCATATATAGACGTATCAGGAAACTGGGAACATTTCCCTAAAGGCAATAGAAGCTACTAACAGTGGAAAGGTAAACCTTACCAACTGGGAGATCAAAGTGATTCACTGAGAGTCTGTTTACTGGTATTTAAGCTAAACTCATATATGATTCATCAAGCAACTCGTGCTTAAAGTCTGTTTCTTTACATTTCCTAATGTTGCTATTAACTTCTGACAGTATATTAAAGAGAGCAGTACATTTAAAATGTCTGTCGTTTTCACTCCTTATGTGCATTCAAGTGAACAAATATGTGTTGAATGTCTTTTTAGGAATGGAAAGAAGATACTTAACTGTTCTTTCAGCTTGCTGTGAAATAGTCAACTGATAACATTATCAACCACGTAATATGACTCATCTTACTATATTCCTCCCAATGCATATCAGTATGGCAAATAAACTATTCCTAAATGTGTAGCCTATTAAGTGCCAATAGAAATTGGGTGGGACTTTGAGATATACTGGCATTGTGACACTGACCAAATCACTTCCCCTCCCAGTGTCTTCTCCAAGACTATAAACCATTGGACAAGTGACAATTTATTACTCAGTGGTGTTTTCTTATCATGGGTTCCCTATGCCAATGAAATCCAGCGTATGGTCAACACACACACACATACACACACACACACATACACACAGTCTTGACATCACAGGTTCCCCACCCCTGGTTTTAGATAGTTCTCCATTGGGGTTCCTCACTTGGCTATAAGGGATACACTACTCTCCGTGTATATGCACACCCATGTTCAACGTACATATACATAGTGAAGCATAAGAGAAGCTCCAGGAAATCTTCCAAATAATCTTTATTATTGAATAGGATTTCTGACTGTCCTGAATCTTTGATTATCCTGGTGAACTGAACTAAATCTAAGAGGAACTGGTTTTTCCCCTTCCCTTGATTCTACAACTGAAGGTAAATTCTACCCAATTAGATTCCTTTCTCTTAACCTGTTTTGACTAATCCAGTTTTCTGGAGATGAAATTGCCTCCCAACCAAATGAGGACCCTCATCTAAGATATCTGCTAACCCTTCCCCTAATAAAAAATTCTTTATTGGTCCTCCAAAGTTAATAGTTTCCTCCAACCCTTCACATTTTATTTAATTGGTTTTTTTTTGAAAGGCCTTACCCTACAGTATTGTTCTGTACCAAAAATGGGCAGAAGTATCAGAGCCTCAGGGGGAAAACCACAACAGCAAGCCACAAAGTTCCAGTTCCTCCCAGTTTCTTCAACCAGTATTTAACTAGTTTAGCATTTTACCACTGTTAAGTTTGATTTAATTTTTTTATGTTGCCCCTTAAACTTCCTTCATGACTTGTCCCGTTGTGTATCCTTGATTTATTTTAGCACCCTCCCAGATAAAGACGCATTATTATGATAAAGATCACATTAATGGTTCCATTATTAAGAGTGCAAGTAGTGGGGTGACTAGGTGGTGCAGTGAATAGAGTACTGGCCCTGGAGTCAGGAGGACCTGAGTTCAAATCCAGCCTCAGACACTTAACGAAAAAACTAGCCATGTGACCTTGGGCAAGTCACTTAACCCCAACTGCCCTCCAAAAAAAGCAAAAAAAAAAAGAGTGCAAGTAGTTTCTTAATTTAATTAATGGTAACCTTTTTGTGATAGCAGGCTGCAAAGTCATAGATCTTAGTTATGGCTTTGGATTCAACAGTGAATTTTTATAATTTCCTTATGAATTATCTCTGTTTTGTTGACATACCCTTAACTTAGGGTTCTACCAACAGAATATAAAACTGCTCCTATTTGTACATATATACGTGAATGCATGCATGTTCATATACATGCCTACAAATGGGCATTAACAATATATGATAGTTATAAATTTAAAGAATCTAATATTTCTAAAATTGGACATACATGAAACATTACAGAAGGAATGGTGTTTATTTTTGCTGTATTCTTGATATACTTCTTAATATCCTATACTTTGAATACTATCAAAACTATACTTTGAATAGTATCACTTATAAAAGTAATAATAATTACTATAAAAATCCCTAAAAGTCCAAATCCCATCTGCTGTTAGTGGTTTGAAGAATGGCACTTTCCCATGATGCAGTTTTAGAACTGGTTCTGAGATTGTTGGGACAGGTTTAAGAAATGGATCTGTGATTTCACTATAAAGGGAATCCCCAGATGAGATTACTTTTCCCAGTGCAGGGCTCCTTTAGGATTTATTGTCTTAGAGAGGTGCCTAGAGGACTGAAGTCAGATGTTTTAACCGGAGTCACACAGCTAAAATGTACATTCTCTCTCTCTCTTTCTCTCTCTTTTTCTCCATACACAGACACACACAGACACACATATGTGTGTATATACACTTATATTTCTATCTCTAGCTCACACACATCTATCATCTACTAAACATGTTTATATATACATACATATATGTATACATACTATTTGTATGTGTGTTGCATGAGACATAATTCATTATCCAAGTTAATTATAATTTATAAATTTCAATTTTTGTTTTGGCAGCAGTAATGCATAATTACATCCATGAAAAACAAAGAAAGCTTTTACTGAAATCTCATGAATATTAGTAAATTTCTTTAATTAATTTTAAAAGTATTTATATTACAGATAGAAAAATGGGCAATGCAAAATATCAGTATTAAAGTGTCTTTTCTATTTTGTCTAAAATGCACTTCACGATATTCAGGATTTTTTTGTTAGTAAGAGGGGTGATGATTCTCACTTTCATTCACCTCATCACTAAAAACATTTAGTCTTACTATATATACACACTTAATCTAAATATTTAATGAAAAGAGTTACTATATGCTGAATGTCTTTAACTATAATGTCATTTGCTTTAATAAATTGTAAACTTGCAATGCTCAGAACTATGGTTGACCTCTTCTTTTAATACTTACCCTACTGTAGTGTCTTATGAACTTAAATAAAGTTATTAATAATTTACTAAAAATTATTGAACTAAAATCTAAATTTTCTTATTATATTACTGCAAAAAAAAACCCAACAAAACAAACCCATACAATCCCATTGGCGATTATTACAATTTATCTCAACTCCAGAGGAGAGAAACTATGAAACAGATGAAGAGATAAAGACAAGACAGAATGGTTTGAGAAGAATTAAATCTTATAGCTTCCATTTGTTGGACTTATATACCTTAGGGGTATCCTGCTTATTTACAGATAATTGAAATAATTCTGTGTTCAAAATAATTTGTCAATTATTATATCTCCAAATACCTTTATAAATTTTGAATGTTGTAAGCCTTTCAAGGTGATAATTCTACTCAAGAAGTACCTTGGAGATTAATAAAATGTAAAAACATATTTAAAGTTGGAAATGACTCATGTTTCTCAGTATCCATGGCAAAGAATTACTTTTCTAGCATTAATAGGACTTCAAATTGACATTGACATTTTAGCATATCAGAATTAGCTTTGTAAAAAAAACTCTCATGTCTTATGTAAATGGCTGTGCTGAATTTTATGGAACTTAGCATTCCAGAAAATGTCATGGAACCTAATATAAAACAAGTTAACATTCTCATTTTTAGATCCTAAAGGAATATGGTGATAAAAATACAACTTTTGATATTCATCCAAAATGTGCTAGATTTTCTTTGCAAAAAGCTTGTATGTACAATAAAATTAAATTTTGAGTAGCTAATACATGTGTCTTTGGCATTTACTCTGATTAAGAATTTGAAAAATATTCTTAGAGAAGCTATTGTAATTTATAGAAATGAGGATTGAATGTTAAGAAGTAAAAAATCTCCTCTTAAGGAGGCATAACAGGTTTTCTATAAAGAACAACAGATGCTTTCTTATTTATACTTGCATAAAACTTCCAAGATATTTTAAAATCTGAAAGCTGAATTATGTTTTAAACAGCAATGTACATTGCTTTAGACTGGCAGAAACCACTTTTCACAAAGCTCTTTCTACATTTGTTATTAGTCACGGAGAAATAAAAAAAAATTCTTCCAAAAAACCAGCCTTATTTCTGTTGTTGTTTGGGTTATTCCCAGGGAGCTTAATTTTTTTTTTAAGTAGCAGAAGATATTTATTTAAAAGACCACAATAAATTAATAAGGCAAATAGAACTTCTCACCAGTTACTTATGAAAAAGATAAAGAGTAATGCCCTCTCAAGAAAGGGAATGGGTAATATATGAGCATTTTACTGGACTCCTGATAGAAGTCCAGGAGAATAGAGGATGTATGGAGAAGTGAATGGCAGCCTGAAATATTATGGTCAAATGCCTCAATGCGTTTGTAATTCAGTGACTGTTTTAATGAAGCCAGGCTGACAGCTAGCAGTGTTAGCTCATATTAATGAGTCACGTAGCAGATTATCAGGGCTTATCAGGAGTAGTTTTAAGTTTAGTGTCCCGGAAGCCTGTAGATGACTTGATGATGTGGAAAACATGCATGGTATAATGACAATAGGCTGTAGATGTTTTTCAGGAGTTTTCCAGAGATAGCCTTTTATAAGCAAACTTTGGTGCATGCCCAGAGCAACTAAGATAGAGGCAACCATGTGAGAGACGGTAGAGACCTATTTCTGGGAGAATACATTCTCCCTTATCACTTAGGTAGGAGCAGTCTTTTTCCATTGGCTGAGCAGCCAGTATAGGTTATGTCTTTAAAATTCCCAGAGTGGAACAGTGTCATTCTTTCTTTCCAGTTGTAGTGAGAGAGTGAAGTTCCTGTTGACATGCAGCACTAGCACCATGCACAGAGCTAGATGTGGAAGAAGGGTCTCTTTTTACCAGGGCCTGTGGTCCTGGGAATCAGGTGTTTTGGTGCTTTGGGCAATTTTGTATTTTTCTTTTTAGTTGTAGGCACAAGAAAGGGACTTTCTAGACTGTGGAACTTGAACCCTGGTGACCTTGCAGCCAGGATTCCAAGCTAGATGTTGTTGCTAGACCAGCAAGAAAGCCCTGAAAAACTAGGGTGCCTGTAACTTGAGCTTATGCAGTAGGGAGAGAGGCTTTGGACTTAGAACTTTTGTGAACCTGTGCTATAAAGGAACTAAGTTAAGCTGTGAATCTAACCTCCATTCTTCCCCCGAGTCTAGAGAGAGGTGATTATGCCTCCCAGGTACTAGGAGGGGAAGAATTATAGTATTATTCTTTTTTACTATACCTTTAAAGTAAATATTCCTTTTTTTTAAAGCACTTACTTGATTTGAGTGTTTGAGCCAATGGCAGAGATGAGACACACCAACTTCCTTGTAAGGTACCAGAGAATCCTGGGAGAATGAGTGAAATGTAACACTTGAAAATCAGACAGTGGGTGTCCAGGCTCTCTGCTACAAACTATTTGAGATCCAGGAGGTGTAAAACACAAAAGGAACTGCTCCATTTATTTGCAAGGTTCTCAGTATTCTTGTCTTCCTATTAGAGTCACTGGCCAGCTTGGTGTGATTCAAAGACAAGATAGCTGTGCTTCCCAAGAAATTGGTGAATGAATTTGAGTGGTTACCCCATTATAGTGTGACTGTCAAAGTGCCTTTATAGTCATTTCTGATACATAGCATTCCTGTTTCCCAGGAGATGGATGGTTATCTGTATCTGGAATTCACTCACTCCTCACTTCTTTCTGCCTGTTAGATTCTTCAGTTAACTTCATTGTATAACTCAGGTGCCACCTCTTGCTTGAATCTTTTTCTTGTCATCCAGTTATAAATTCTCTCTCTCTGTCTCTCTGTCTCTCTCTTTCTCTCTCTGTCTCTCTCTTTCTCTCTCTGTCTCTCTGTCTCTGTCTGTCTGTCTGTCTCTCTGTCTCTCTGTCTCTCTCTCTCTCTCTCTCTCTCTCTCAGCAACTGAGGTTAAGACTTGCCCAGAGTCACACAGCTACTAAGTGTCAAGATAGGGTTTGAACCTGGCTCCTCCTGACTCCAGATCCAGTGCTGTATTCACTACACCACCTAGCTGCTCAATAATGATCTCTCTTCATTGAAATTATTTGTAACACTTGTATATATTTTCTAGTTAATCTGAGCCATATTATAAAATCTTTTCCCTAGTCTAGAGGACTGATAGTGGCGAAAAGGAAAGTGTTGGCTGAGGGTAGGTAGCAGCAATAATATTGAGAATTGTTAAACCATGGGTGTACTTGTTCCTGGAAATATGATATATGGTCCATATAACCAAATTAATCCTTCATTCCTGCTGGTGTTGGGGGCCTCTCTGACTTGAAGATGAGCCCTTTAGAATTAGAAGAGGAGTTTAAAAAATATTTCTAGAAAAAACATGAATACAAAATAAGAGGAAAGACCTACAAAAACCATTGAAAGACAGGCATGACTAAGATAGCTGAGTAATGGCAGCAACTCCCCTGAGCTATCCAAAATTCCCTTGCAAACAATGTTAAAATAACACCTTAAAATTAATTCTGCAGCAGCAAAATAAACCAAAAGATGGGATAAAACAGTTTTCCAATCCAAAGCAACTTTGGTCAGCAGGAAACGTCTGTCTCATCAGCATGAGACTTATGTTCAGTTTAGTGCCAACTATACCCCGGCAAACCAATAGTGGGCAACTGAATCAAAGGCAGTGAATTCTGGAGCATTCAGTCCACAGATGGTAAGGCAGTCAGAGAACTGGAACTGGTATAAGGAGATTACAGGGGAACATTTGCTGGCATTAGGAGCAGAATTCTTTTGCATTGCTTATATGCAGGTCCAGATCACAGCCCCAGGAGAAGGAGAAGCACTAACAGGAGTGGGGACGCAGGACACACTTCCAGGATAGAAAAAAAATGCCTAAGGTTGCTCACAGACCAGAACATATGTCAGAAAAGCAGTAACCACACCTCTCTAGATCATACCACTGTGGGAGAGCTGGAAACTTACATACACCCAGAACTTGCTCTGAAAACAGGAACATAAAAAAACTAAAGTTTGGGACAATGCCTCTTCCACTTTGGGATCAGAACCCAACTTTAACATAAAATTAAAAATCAAGAAGCAGACAATGAGCAAACAACAACAACAAAAAAGAAACTGACCATAGAATTACTGTGCTGATGGGGAAAATAAAAACACAAACTCAGAAGAAGACAACAATGACAAAAAGCTACATATAGAGGCTTAAAGAAAAATGTGAATTGATTTCAGGTTGCAAAAATAATTTCTGGAAGAGCTTAAAAGGAATTAAAAAGTCAAATAAGAGAGGTAGAGGAAAAATAGAGGGAAAATAACAGTAATACAAAAAATACAAAAAAAAATCCAAACCCTTGGTAAAGGCACAAATAAATACTGAAGAAAATAACATTTAAAAATACAATAAATCAAATGGTAAAAGAAACAAAGAAATTCTTAGAAAAGAAAACTCCTTAAAATCAGAATTGAACAAATGAAAAAATGTAAAAAAATTCACTGAAAATTCATTAAAACACACATATAGCCAAATGAAAAGGAGGTGCAAATGCTCACTTAAGAAAATAATTCCAGGATGGAGGCAATACGGCAGAGTACAAGCAGGAACTTGCTTGAGTTCCCGCTCCAACCACCTCCAGTACCTGTTAATTATGACTCTAAAGAAATTTTAGTGCTGCAGAACCCAGAGAGTGACAAAGAGAAACAGATCTCCCACTGAAGGCAGCCTGGTAAGCCAGCAGAAAAGATCGTTGCACCAGGCTGGGAGCCAAGCACAGTCCCAGAGGAGTAGTGCAGGCCCAAACCAATGGCAGAGACTGGCCAAAGTGTATTTCATGAGAATGAATCACTGACAGCTGTGGTGATTTCCAGACTTCTTAACCCATAAACATCAAAGAAAAAGTAAAAGGTTAGTAGGGAGCCCTGTGAATCCTGGGTGAGAGAAGAGCACATTCCAGCCTGAGTCCCCAGGGCAGTAGAGGTGACACCGCTGCTGCTGCTTCTGGCTCCAGGTTTACAAATCCTAGAGGAATCAAGTGACTGTCCAAAGAGCACTTGCAGGAATCTCTTTGCAGGCACTGAGGCAGGATTCTTTTGCTTTGTCCTGCTTGGTTCTGGGTCGCAGTACTGGGTGGTAGTCCTGGGGTGAGGAGTGTTGTTGTGGCAGACCTTATGGAGGCTAGAGACAGAAAGTCATCCTCCCATGTCTGAGACAGGTGCCTGAAAAAAAATGTCTGACTACCTCTCCACAAAACCTGAGAAATTTGGGACACAACACTCTCTACTCTGAAATCAGAGTTCTACTATGGCAAAGAGTTCAAAAGTCAGGTAATTGGCTGGCAAGATGAGCAAACAGAGGAAGCACAATCAGACTACAGAATCTTTTTGGGGGAACAAAGTGTATCAAAACATGAAACCAGAAGAAGACAACAAAGTCAAAACTCCTGCATCAAAAACCTCCAAGAAAAATATGACCTGGTCACAGGCCATGGAGGAGCTTAAGAAGGATTTTGAAAATCAAATAAGAGAAGTAGAGGAAAAATTGGAAGAGAAATCAGAATGATGCAAGAAAATCATAAAAAATAAGTCAACCAACTGATTAAAGAAAATAACACCTTAAAAAGAGGCTAACTGAAATGGCAAAAGAGCTCCAAAAATCCAGTGAGGAGAAGAATGACTTAAAAAGCAGAATTGGCCAGATGAAAAAATGAATTTCAAAAACTCACTCAACAGAATTATTCCTTCAGAATTAGATTTGGGCAAATGGAAGCTAATAATTTTATGATGAATCAATATACTATAACACAGATCTAAACAAATAAAAAATAGAAAGCAAGTAGAAGTATCTCAAAGGAAAGAACACTGACCTGGAAAATAGATCCAAGAGAGATGATTTAAAAAATTATTGGACTACCTGAGAGCCACTATCAAAAAAAGAGCTTATACATCATTTTTCAAGAAACTGTCAAATAAAATTGCCATGATATTCTAGAACCAGAGGGCAAAATAGAAATTGAAAGAATTCACCTATCACCTCTTGAAAAAGATCTGAAAAAGACAACTCCTAGGAATATTATAGCCACATTCCAGAGCTCCCAGGTCATGGAGAAAATATTACAAGCAGTCCAGAAGAAATAATTTGAGTTTTGTGGAAACACAATCAAAATAACACAAGATCTGGCAGCTTCTACAGTAAGGGATCAAAGGGCTTGGAATATGATATTCTGGAGGTCAGAGGAGCTAGGATTAAAACCTTCAAGAATCACCTACCCAGCAAAACTCAGTATAATGCTTCAGGGGAAAATATGGTCATTCAATGAAATAGAGGATTTTCAAGCATTCTTGAGGAAAAGATTAGAGCTGAACGAACATTTGAATTTCACATACAAGAAGCAAGAAAAACATGAGAAGGTAAACAGGAAAAAGAGATCATAAGGAACTTATTAAAGATGAACTCTTTACATTCCTTCATGGAAAAACAATAATTGTAACTCATGATTCTTTTCTCAGTATGAGGATAGTGGAAGGGAATATATATATGTGTACACATACATATATGTATGTATAGGAGAGTGTATGTGTGTGTATGTGTGTACATGTATACATAGAGAGAGGACACAGGATGAGTTGAATATGAAGGGACGATATCTAAAAAGTAAAAGTAAGAGGTGAGAAAGGAATATATTGGGGGGAGAAAGGGAGAGATAGAATACAGTAAATTATCTCACACAAAAGAAGCAAGAGAAAACTGTTACAATGTAGGGGAAGTGCAAGAAGGTGAAAGAGAATGAGTCAACTTTACTCTCATTGGATTTGGCATAAGGTGAGAATAACATACACACTCAATTCGGTATTTTACCTTACAGGAAAGTAGAGGGAACAGGGATAAGAGGGAGAGTGATAGAAGGGAGGGAAAGATTGTGGGAAAGGGTAGTTAGAAACAAACCCTTTTGAAAAGAGGAATGGACAAAGGAAAAAAATAGAATAAATGTAGGGTGTGATAGAATGGAGGGAAATATAGTTAGTCTTTCAAAGTATTACTACTAAGAAAATGTTTTACATAACTACACATGTACAATCTATATTGAATTGCTTGTCTTCCCAGTGTGGGTGGGTGAGAAGGGAGGTAGGAAAATAATCTGGAAATCAAAATTTTCAGAACAAATGTTAAGAATTGTTTTTTATATGCGACTGGGAAATAAGATAAACCAGCAATGGTAAGGAGAAATCAATTTTGCCCTACAAGAGAGTAAGGGGGTGTGTGGTGTTATTGGGAGAGGACATAAGAGAAAACATATTGGGGGAAGGGATATTCAGTATGCTTGTTATCTTGGGGTAGGAGTTAGGGGATAGCTGGAGAGAAATTTGTAACTCAAAATCTTGTGGAAGTGATTGTTGAAAACTAAAAATAAATATTTAAAAAAAGAAAACACTTTCTCAAAAATTAGAATTGGGCAAGTAGAAACTAATGACTTCATGTGATATCAAGAAGAAATTTTTAAAAAATCAAAAGAATGAAAAAATACAAGAAAATATGAAGTATCAATTTAGAAAAACAACTAACCTGGAAAATAGATTGATGAAAGATAATTTAAGAATTATTGGACTACTGGAAATCCATAATAAGAAAATAGCCTAGATAATATCTTTCAAGCAGTCATCAATGAAAACTGCTCTAATATCCTAGAACCAGAGGATAAAATAGTAATTAAAAGAATTTGCCAATCACCTGTTGAAAGAGATCCCTAAATGAGAACTCTCAAGAATATTGTAGCCAATTCCAGAGCTCCCACGTCTAGGAGAAAATATTTCAGACAGCTAGAAAGAATCAGTTAAAATGTTTGGACCCACAGTCAATATCACACAAGATTTAGCCGCTTCAACATCAAAGGATGGAAGGCTTGAAATATGATATTCCAGAGGGCAAAGGAGCTAGTACTACAACAAAGAATCACCTACCTAGCAAAACTGAGTATAACTCTTCAGGGGGAATAATGGATATTCAATGAAATAGAACACTTTGAAGCCTTCCTGACGAAAAGACCAAAGCTGATTAGAATATTTGACTTCCAAATACAAGATTCAAGAAAAGTTACATGAAAGAGAAATTTTAAGTGGGCCAATAAGGTTAAAATGTTTACATTCTTGTATGGGAAGATAGTACTTGTAACTCTTAATAAATTTATTGTTATTATGGCAGTTAGAAGGACTATACATAGGCAAAAGGGCATGAGTGTGATTTGAATAAGATATAAAAAACAATAAAATTAAGGGGTGAGAAAGACAGATGCACTAAGAGAAGGGGAAAGGGAGAGGTTGAGTGGGGTAAATTATCTGATACTAAGCAAGAGCTTTTATAGTGGAGAGAAAGATGGGGTGCGAGGCAATGCATGAACCTTACTCTCAATTGGCCCAAAGAGAGAATAATACACAAAGTGGGTTGAGCATAGGAATCTATCTTACCCAACAGGGAAGTAAGAAGGGAGAAGGATAAGGGGTGGGTGGGTAGCTGATGGAAGGAAGAGCAGATTAGGGAAGGAAGTAATCAAAAGCAAAACACTTGAGGAGAGATGAGGTGAAAGGAAAGAGAGAAAAACAGGCAGGAGGGAAATAGGATGGAGGGAATTACACAATTAATCATAACAGTAAATGTGTATGGAATGAACTCACCCATAAAAAGGAAATGGATAGCAGAGTGGACTACATAATTTAGACATACAATCAGCAAATTAGGGGAGCATATATTAGTTTACCTGTCAGATCCATGGATATAGAAATAATATATGAGCAAAGAAAAGATAAACACCATTACAGGATCTAAAGTTTATCATGTTTATTACATTAAACCAAAAATAAATTGTGTGAACAATACCAATAGAGCCAAGATTAGAAGGAAAGCAGAAAATGTGGGGGTGGGGGTGGACTGGGGTTTAGACTAAGTTTCTTTAATAAAAACCTCATTTCTCAAATTAAAAGAACTGAGCAGAATTTATAAGAAGACAAATCATTCTCTAATTGATAAATTGTCAAAGGATGTGAATAGGCAGTTTTCAGATGAAGGCTAACTATAATTACATGAAAAAACACTCTAAGTTACTACTGATTAGAGAACTACAAATTGAAACAACTTTGAGATACCACTTCACACGTATCAGACTGAATAATGTGAAAGAAAAGGAAAATGACAAAAACTGGAGAGGATGTTAGAATTTGAATCGCTAATGCACTGTTGGTGGAGTTGTGAACTCATCTAACCATTCTGGAGAAGAATTTGGAACCATGCTCAAAAGGTTCTAAAACTGTGTATACCCTTTGACCCAGCAATAGTACTACTATGTCTGTTGCCCAAAGGGATATTAAAAAAGGAAAGAACCTATGTGTACAAAAATATTTGTAATAGCTCTTAGAAATTGAGAGGATGCCTTTCAATTAAGGAATGACTGAATAAGTTGTGGTATGTGATTATGATTGAATACTGTTATGCTATAAAAAGTGACAAGCAGGATGCTTTCAGAAAAACCTTTAAAGCCATATATGAACTGGTGCAGTGAAGTGAGCAGAAACAGGAGAACACTGTGCACAGTGTTAGCAATATTATATAATAATCAACAGTGAATGGCTTAGCTATTCTCAACAATACAATGATCTAAGACAATTCCAAAGGATTTTGCACAAAGAACTGATGGAATCTAAATGCAGATCAAAGTATACCCTTTTTAAACTTCCTTCCTTCCTTGCTTGCTTCTTTCCTTCCTTCCTTCCCTCCTTCCTTCCTTTCCTCCTTCCTTCCTTCTTTCTTTTCTTTCTTTTTCCTTTCTTTCTTATTTTCTCTCTTTCTCTGTGTTTTCTTTCACAATATGACTAATACAGAAATATGTTTTGTATGACTGTATATCAACCGTTCACCTTCTCAATGAGGGTGGAAGCCAATGGAAGAGGGAGAAAACTGGGAACCCAAATTTTTAAAAAAGAAATATAAAAATTATTTTCACATGTAATTGGGAAAAAAGCTTTAAAATAATTGAAATTATGGAGATCTCCAGCAATTTGTAAGAGAAAACAACTAGGGAAAGTTTTACATAAATATTTATAATCCCTGATGTTTACCAAAAAATGCATACATTTGAGAAATGAGCTAAGTATAAGTGAAATTCTAATTTAAGGAGATAAATATGATCTTATACACATTACCAAGATTTGATAGAATTGCACTCATTTCTAGAATATAGAAATGAAACAATATACCTTTTTTTTAAAGAAAGACGCCTGATAAAAGGGTGGTATCAATATGTGACCAGAAAATAAATAGCAATGTAGAAATTCACAAAAGCAATGCTAGAAATACAGTGGACAACATTTAGATACAAACCATAGTTTGGAGAAACAAAGGCGATATCATTGTGAGAATACTCTACAGACTGCCTGGCAAGATGTAGGATATAGATGATGCTTTCTTAAGACTAGTACAGAGGCAAGTTATAATGTATTGTTTGTGTCAGAAGTCCTTATGTAACACAAAAGGCCTGGACACAGTTTGTGGGATTACTCCTGATTATGCTGCATATTCTCAACCAAGATCTTGGGAAACTTATTGTATGATTTCACCTAGTATTTTTTCAAAACTCCTCTTTTTCACCCAACATTTGACAAAATTAAAATATAAATTTTAATGATAAATTGAAGGAAATAAAATTAGAATATAAAATAGGATTCATGAAAAATAAAATAGTCACTTAAATTTAGGCACTTAGGCCCCTTGCAGTTACTTAGAAGGAAACTCTTCCCTTTATATCTTCACAAATACTAGTAAGTACCATCTACATCACACTCTGTTGTAGTTTTTCTGGGTGTTCTTCTATAATAGAATCTCAGGTGCCATTAGCTCTTTACAAATGTTGTAAGATAATAGATTAATACAGGAGTTCATAGTTGAGTGGTTTCAAAAAAATAGGAAAAATTAATGATAATGATACCTTTCATTGGTCAAATGAGCTTTTAGAACATGCAGCCCACAAAACTCCTGAATGCAGTCAAGAATCTAATTAAAATGTAGTTGAGAAATGTTTAACAAAATAAATAAAAATAAAATACCACTTAGACAATGTTAATTTACGGTTTTCTAATTCAATACACAGTTTTCAGGGATCTGTTTCTATTTGACATTGACACTATTACCTTACATCTTACATTTTTATTGTGCCTTACCATTTTCAAAGTCCTTTCACATACATTATCTCATTGGCAATCATAGCTGATGTTGATTTAGTGCTGTAAGGGTTGCAAATATTTTTACGTATTTGACTCATTTGAAACTCACAGCAAGCTAGTGAGTTATATGCCAAAGTATACTAACATTCCTATGTTAGAGATGAGGAGACTGAGGCACAGGCACCAAGTATTTTGACCATTCTCACACATTTAGAATATATTGCATTCAGAATTTGCAGTCTAGTCTCTCCTGACTATAGTCACAGTACTTTCCGCTTTATCACATCCTGCTCATTTCAGTCAGGTAAGGTCGGATAGTCATTGCTTCCGTTTTACAAAGAAGGAAAGAGAAAACCCAGCGAGTTTTCTATTTCTAAACTATCAATTCCTATTTACATGGATAGTACATATCAGAGGTAGACCTAGAAGCAGGTCTTCTGACTCCTTCCCTGGTGAATTTTCCATTATATTCCTTTGCCTTCAAGAAGAATAAACCACTCCATAGGCAAGAGGACAGCATCCAGAAAGGGAAATTGTGCCAATGACAGGTATAAACTTCAGCAGCTCCACAATTTTTCCTGTGGCTGGTCCCAAGGGCGGGCCTAATGAAAATCCAGCATTGGTTGTCCACGTAAGGTGATAATATAATCGTGCTTCCCTGTTTTCATTGCTAGGTTTTCATACTGGTTGTTATCTATAGGAAAACATTGAGTACATTTGCAACACGCAAATTTTAAATAAATCTTTGCCTGGAGAGAGGAGAAAAAAAATGAGTGGAGGTGGCTGGCAGAAGGGAAGGAATATAATTGTTAAATATGAACAGATGTACCGCAAGTTACTATTGGCCAAAAGGAACTTTGAGGAGGTCTAATTATCTTTGAAAAACTTTTTCAAGACTGCCTTAATATGAATTTCAAGACTTTAATGTTTTAAATAGTCTTGGTTGCGCTAACACATCTTTTCAGGCTATAGCAAAAACCTATTTAATATAGTTTATGCTGCCCTGAAAACCCATTTGCCCTATATTTTAATGTATCTAGAAGAAATGATTCCATAGTCTGCAACAGAAGCTTCTTTGCTGTTATGCTAATGTGTGTCACAAATACATACTACTAATTGTATTGGAAAGTGTGCTTTTATACCACACTTCAAATATACATCTGAATTGAACCGTTAATAGCTGTTCCTAACAATAGTAATCATTTTAGAAGGCAATTCCAAGTCTGAATTCCTTCTATCTTCACCCAGACCACTTAGAATAATATATTTCCAAAAATGAATGTCATTATTTTCTTCTTTTTACGATGTGTCTTATCGCAAATTTTTCTTTACCAGTTAGACACTGGTGTTTAAGAAATGCTTGTGGAATGAGTGAAGAAATGAACAAACAGATCAAATGACTGTTGATTTCAATGAGTCAGTTTCTGCTAGAACGAATTTCTTAGACTCAGAGGAAAGGTAAAGCAAGAGTAAAACAGATTAATGTACATACTTTAGTACAGTAGTCGAACAATTCAGTTAACTAGAACTAGTGCTCTGTTTGCTTTCATCTCTCTACAGCAGCAGTTCTCCACCTGTGGGTTATGTTCAATTTCTGACAATGGAAATACATCCTGTATATCAGATATTTACATTACGATTCATAACAGTAGCAAAATTGCAGTTATGAAGTAGCAACGAAAGTAATTTTATGGTTGGGAGTCACTACAACATGGGGAACTGTATTAAAGGGTCTCAGCATTAGGAAGGTTGAGAACCACTGCTCTACAGGATCCTAAATTTCTTAGATGATTCAGATTACTGTAGTAAATTTAAGCACATATATGATGAATTCTCTTATACAACTCTATAAGCTGAACAACATAAGTATTATGGATTAAGATGGCAACAAGTCCTTTGGGATATCCTGTATGTGTGCATGTGTGTGTGTGTGTGTGTGTGTGTATAGTTGTATTCTAGATATTATTTACCGATTGTAAACTGGGAGAAGACAACCTTTTAAAAATATCTTTCTCTTTTTTTAACAGAAAACAAACTGCATCTTTCTTTGCTTTTCTAGATATTATATTTGCATAATTCATTAATATTAATTACAGGCTGTGCTTAAATTTAACCCACGTATTAAATCAGTTTTGTTTTCAAAACTTTATAATATACTGATTATAAAATGCAACATATTACAATACACAGATTATATGGCCCTCAACCCTTTCGATGTAATCTCATAGAATTCACTAAGACGATATATAGGTCCCTCAAAAAAATTTTAAACAGCAATACATTTAGACAAAAACCTTCCCAGTCTCAGTGTAAATGAGATTAATTAGCAGAACCAATCAGTCAATCATCAAGTATTTATTAAGTGTCCACTATGTTCCAAGGAAGGCAGTTTTTGTGAGTAAATAAATGAACACATGAAAAAAATCATTTATGAAACTTTAATTTTGAGCCAATCCCTGTGCTTAGCTCTAGGATCATAAATATAAAAGCTTCTTACTTCAAGGAGCATTTTAATGAAGGAGACAATATATAAAAGAGAAAGATGTCTGGGGAAGAATATTTTTGTTCAGAAAATTCCCTGGATGATAAACAGAGCCATAATAGAATAGACTGACACACCCTATCCAGGAACAGTGGCAGAGTGGATGTGGTCCTCCATGTTTAGGGTTACACAAACTGGAGAGGGAGGGAAAGAAAGGGTACACAAGTAATTTCAGGGTTTTGGCCAGGCTAGGAAGTGGTATTTAAAGAGTAGAGACTGAAGTGAAACATGATGTCTGGAGATTTTCAGAAACAGTATTCTGAGAGAGGTAGTTATCAATCAAGATAGGAGGGTCTCATAATAGAAGTTTCACCAACACATGGTCTTTGGTGTGGGCAGCATTGTATTTAGCTGGGAAATGGAGGTGATATTTGGTAAGTAGGGAATGAAGTAGGCACCATAGTTGGTTTCATATTAAATGACAAGTTGTTCTAAACAAAGATGGAAGGACACTGCTCCCACAACAAAGTATTTACCAATATGGAAATACATCGTGGTTAACTATTTCCAGAAAACTTTTTCCTCTGTTCAGTACTGGGTAGATATAAGTCAAATTCTCCCTCAAATTCTCCTTTTTGTTTTCTTCCCTTGTCGCTGGATTAAGTGTTGATGTTAATTACTAGCTCCATTCCTAGTTGCCTATTAGTTGGCCTATGGGTTTATGATAACTTCACTCAAAGAAAATTTTCTTTCTATTTCTTGATTTGATTTCTGCCCACTTCTATGTCTTCCCCAGAAGCCCAGGGCTTATTTACCTGTTTTTCCCATGGAGGGCATTTTTCACATCCAGGCCTGGCCCATGGCAAAACTGTAAAACAGAAAAATTGTCATATCTCTGTTTTGTCCTTTTTCCATTCTTCATGCTCCAGAATCCCAGGCTTGACCTCTCTTACCTGGAACCTGCCACTGCCAACTCTCAGGACGTATCTCCACCAGGGAATATCATCTAGGTCTGCTGTCCTGTCCATATCTCATCCTTTAAGTCATGTTTCCTCTTAACTATTCTAACAAGTATTCACTTTTGTCTTAGAGGGATCAAGCCTCTTAGTTCTCCAGCTCATTCGCAGTAATTTTGAAAATGTCAGGCCATAGCAGGTAGGTGGAATAAATATTCTGAGAAATTCCTTAAGTCAAGTTCTTTAGACAGTAAGCAAATTCACCTACACACAAGGTTGACCCTGTCTGCTTCTTAAACTCATTTCCTTTTATGTAATCAAACACCTCTGTCCCTACCAGATAATTTCTCTGTTGTTGTCCAAATGGCTAAATGCTTACATAATCATTTATATTTTCTTACTGTTGATCTATGTCATAACATACTATAAATCAATCCCCTACTACAAAGGAATAAGGATGAGTACTTACACTGTGATTTCATTGGAAATCTTAGGTGAGGAAAGTTGCCAAGGAGTGTTGAGAAGTTAAGTGACTTGCCCAGGTCATTAAGACTGTCTGTGTCCTGGTTGGAAAGCATCTTCTTTATCCACTCTCCAAGTTACCTAAAAAACTCAAGTTTGAATTCTGAATTACTTTCATTCCCTGATTGATCTCCTTTAGATCTGTAGCCTCTTTTAAATGGCAAGCATTTTGTTCATCCTTTTCATCTTTCACGTGCCTAACACGGATCCCTAGTGTTATAGTCATTTTTATCATCTGGTTGAATTCTATAAGTTCAGAAGTATGAAAATCCCATATGGATATTATTGAAAATGAAATATAGATGATTTTTAAAAGAATGTCTTAATTTCTAATGGAGTAAATCCACTGAAAAACAGATCAATCTTCCTTAACCTCGTGCTAGGTCAGTTTACAAGAAACAGAAGATGATATAGCTGGAAGAAAAGTCAGAAAGCTTACAAATACTTACAATGCAACCACTTCATTTCACAGATGAGGAAAATGTGGCCCAGACTTATCCGTAATCATTAGTTCAATAATTGAACTAGAATCGAGTTTTCCTTATTTCTATTCCTTGTTTTATTTCCTAAATCGTGTCTAACCTAATATAATCTATTAAATCAACAAGTATTTATTAAAAGGCCTACTAAATGCCTGTCAGTGTGCTAACTGCTTAGAGGTACAAAAATTTGAATAAAAGAAAAAAAACTTTGGTTTAGGGGAGAAGTGCTAATTGAGGTCCCTAAGGCTTACTTACAATAGATTGCCTCTGCTTGAGACCTGCCTGCTTCTGTCTGTTGATACTCCCATTCTGCTCCTTTTCTGTAGCCATTGAAAGCTGGGGTATTCTATTCTAGAATCTTGTATCTATATTTGAAAGTTGCAGCCTTGCTCCTAGGCACTCCATAGAATTTTTCTGCCTGTGACTTTAGCCATGGGAAATCAATCAAACAGCTTCCACAAAGCCTACATCCTTGGTATAAAACAGTGGTTCTCAACCTTCCTAATGCCGCGACACTTTAATACTCATATATGGGTGTATCTGCATGTGGGTGGATCTGCCTAGAGATAGATAGAGGAGTAGTGTCTCAGTTCCTAAGACCATCAGAAATATGTTTGCCAATCGTCTTAGGCTACCCCTGTGAAAGGCCATTGGACCCCCAAAGGGGTCGTGACCCACAGGTTGAGAACCACTGCTATAAAACCTATTATCTTCATCTGCATCATAGATATGTGATTGTGTTAAGGACAAAGAACCCAGGCATCCCAACTCTTCACACCAACCCTGATGGAAGTTAAATGTAACCTGGATGTGCTAATTTCAGAGAATGGTTTATTACAAGATTATCATTCTGACTTCCCTTTTCCCTCTGCTATTGACTGAATATAAAAGTCAGCAAGCATTTATTAAGCACCAATGTGTGTCCAATGCCATGCTCATCATGCCTGAGACTCTAGGAACTTCCATGCTTGTAATTTAAATTAACCCTCCCCTTGCTCAGTACAGGGCCTGGAACATAGTTGATATTTAATAAATATTTATTGAATTGAATTGAAATGAATTAGTTTATGTTGATTGTGCCCAGCTGACCTGTGGGTATTTCGTTTGGGGCATATCTTCTCTTATATGAGTTAGTATATTCCCATAATAAAGGCTACTGCTTTTAGAATCACTGGAGGGTCATTCCTCTTTGGAAAAAGCCTCCAGTCAATCAATATTCATTTGCTAATATGCAGCATCTGCCAGGTGCTGCACTAGACACTGAACATTCAAAAACAAAAATGAAACAGCATCTGTAATCAAGGAGCTTGTGTTTTATTGGAAAATGTCTTAAAGTAGCTGCACCAGACTGAGATAACTAATAAACATACTATGAAAAATTGTGCATGTTTTTGTGGCTTCTTAGACTATTTGAATACTATTAAAGAATGCTTTGATCGTTCAAAGAATTTATTATTCCATCAATGCCATTTGATGCCATAGATCATAGTCCCATCCATAGATTCTTATGTATGTTTTATGGTGTTTCTCTCTATTGTCATACAAATGAACAGGGTTCTACTCAACATAATAGGCATCTTCCACTGCACCACTTGACTTTGTGTGGATACTAACAAATTCTACAAGCTGTCCAGGTGGACCATAGTTTATTCCTTAATCTTACTACTTCAAAGCTCATCTGCTTTTCTGTTCTTAAATCCCTCTGATATTGTTAATGCCACTTCACTCGAGCAGTTCTTCATTGGTAAGAGATGGCAATCTATTCATGGTCATTTAAGAATATAACATCTAGTTGGCACAGTAAGCACAGCCTAGGATTTGAGGACAGGAAGATTTAAGTTAGAATTCTGCCTGAAGTACTTAACTGTGTGATGCTTTGCAAGTCACTTGACCTCTCTTTCAATTTTATCATTTGTAAAATGGGAATTATAATAGTATCTATCTTATGAGGTTATTGTGAAGATCAAATGAATTAACATATTTAAATCACTTTAAAATACTGTCATAAAGATGAAAGCTGTTATTGTTATTACTGTTACTGTTATTATTAGTGGTAGTGTCTCAGCTGTTCTGAGGATACCTATAATTCATATTATTTGTAGATTGGTATTCCATAACCCAAATACAAGAGCATCACCATAATATTGATGCTAAAATGATTGGCTTTTGTTTACAGAAAAAGCCTGGACTTATTAAAAAACACTGAAAATTTTCTCAGAGAAAACCTAGCCCATTCTCCATTTCCTATTCAGTGCTCTGTCTAGTTCATTGTAAGCCATGAAGAATATACAACCTGAAGGATTGTCTCTCCATTGCATATTAGTATGAACAATAGGCATTCTTCATCCTCCTGACTTTTTTTTCTGTGTTGGACTGGCAGACGAGACTCTTCAGTGATTATAGACATTATTTATGAGCCTCTGCAATATTATAGAGCAGTGGTTCTCAACCTTCCTAATGCCACAGCCCTTTAATACTTGTATGTGGACGTATCTGCATGTGGACGGACCCACCTGGAGACAAATAGAGGAGCAGTGTCTCGGTTCCTAAGATCATTGGAAATATGTGTTTTTTGATGGTATTATGTGACCCCTGTGACCCCTGTGAAAGGGTCATTCGATACCCAAAGGGGTCGCAACCCACAGGGTGAGAACCGCTGCTCCAGGGCTTGGTGAAACAAGCATGAAGTCAACATAGATGTCTGTCTAGAGACTTATGGTATCTATAGGGGATCCATTTCCTGTTGGCGAGGATGGGAAATGGTCATGTGCCTTGTGCATCCTTAAATTCTCATTATTGGTGCCTTTGTAACCATGGGGAGACCATGTGCTATCTAAAGGGAGCATTTAAGATCTCCTAGAATCCTAGAAGTGGAAGATATCTTAGAGAACCCCATAGATGACCCTGGACCTGAAGCATGAATCAAATCAACTCCTGAAGAATGAAAAGCTACTCATTCAACTGATTACTAAGGCCAGGAACGGTAAAGACCTACTTTGATAAATGAAGTAACTAAACTGATGAAATCATAACTCATCAGTCCTAGAAGTATGACTACATCTATTCCTTTACAAAATCACTATCAAGAATGCTAGTAATAAAAACTGTACATACCTCCTGACTCCTTGCTTTTTCACTGAATGTCCCCCATGTCTGAAATATTCTCCTTTCTCACCTCTACCTTGTAGCTTCCTTGAAGACTCACCATTAATCCTGCTTTCTGCAAGACACCTTTTCTTGCCTCCCAGACTGCACCCCATTTCTCTTTTCCCCACCCTTTCTGGGGCCTAACCTCTTAGTACAGAACTTTTTCCTGGGACCTCTTCTCTTCTCCCTCTGTACTATTTCACTTGGTGATATCCTCAGTCCCCTTAGTTTCAGTGCTCTCTGCCAATGATTAGCAGATATTGTCGTCCAACCTTAAGCTCTCTCTTAACCACCAGATGCTTATCTCCAGCTGCTTTTTAGATGTCTTGAACTGTGTGTCCAATAGATGTCTTAATAGGTCCAAAATTGAACTCATTTTCTTCCCATCCAAAACCATCCTCTCTTTCTGAATTTTTCTATCAGCATTGCGGGAATTGCCACCATCTATCCTCTAAGTCAACCAAGGTGTCATTTTTGACACCTCACTCTCTCACTCCCCATATCCATTGTGTTGCCAAGTCCTGTTGACTTTGTCTTCTTATATCACTCATACATATCCTCTTCTCTCCTCTGACCTAGACTACACTGGTCTATAACCTCGAAACCATTAGCCTTTTTGCTTTGTCTCCTTAAGTCTTTCCCTCTTTCAGTCTATCCTCCAGGCATTTATCAAAGTGATGTTCCTGAAGCATATGTCTGATCATATCCCTCCCTTTTCCCAGCATTTCACCAAACACCAGTAGCTGCCTGTTACATCCAGGAACAAATATAAATCTCCACATTTGGCATTCACAAGCTTTCATGACCTGGCCCACTCCCACCTTTTCAGTCTTTATACCTTACTCCTATCCACATATTCTGAAATACAGTGACAGTGGCTTCCTTGAAGTTGTTCTCCCAAGATATTTAACTTTTAACTCCAGACACATTGACTGGCTATTTCCCATGCCTGCATTGGTCTCCTCTTCCTTGCCACCTCCTGGCTTCCCTGGCTTCATTCAAGGTAAAGCTAAAATCCCACCTTCTACAGGAAGCCTTTCCTTATCTTCCTTAATAATATCTTCCTTCTGAAATTACTTCCATATCCCGATTTATCATATATGTAGCTTTTTTGTGCATAGTTGTTTTCATGCTCTCTCTAATTAAGCCATGAGTTTCTTAAGAGCCAGGACTAGAATTTTCCTTGTATCCACAGGACTGATGTAGTGCCTGACACATAGTTGCTTTTAATATATACTTTTGGTGACTGTTAACTAAATCTGGAATCTGAGTTGGAATCTGAGATATCCTTTGTGGTAGCAAAAAATCTCATTGACATGCATGTATCCTCCTATACTTTGTTTCTTATTAATAATCAAAAGGTCATTGAACATTGTTATCTGTTAACATAGTTGTTAACATAGATGTTAACATAGTTAACATCTGTTATTATATTTTGTAAGAAATCATGTATGAACATGATATGAGACACTTTATTAGAGTAGAGCCTTTACCAGAGGGTAAAGCAAATATTTACCTTAAAGTTTAAGGTAACAATTTGCTTTACCCTCTGGCTGCTTCATGATAACTGATAAAGGTACATATGAAAAATATATGGGTTTCTTTAGAACTTGATTCAGTAATTGGCACAAAAGAAAATGCAATTCAGTTAAGGTTCTTATCTTTCCCAGGATAAAAGTACTTTCCCTTTGAAACAATACCAGTTTTATTTCCTAGAAAATATCCTCAGAATATTTTTGTTGTTGTTCAGTCTTTTCAGTGTGACCTTATTTAGGGTTTTCTTGGAAAAGATACTGGAGTAGTTGGCCATTTCCTAATCCAGTTCATTTTACAGATGAGGAAACTGAGGCAAACAGGATTAAGTGACTTGCCCAGCGTCACAAGGCCAGTAAGAATCTGAGACAAATTTGAAATCTGGTCTTCGTGATTCCTGGTCCAGCATTATCCACTGTGTCACCTAGTTCCTCCAGAGCATTTATTAGTAACAACAACAACAAAAAAAAAAAAACCTGAATACTGTCTTAGAAACTAGTTCTACATTGATTAAAGTTTGGGATGCTTATTCATAGTGTATGAGTTTAGATGAATGAATGAGTGAATGAATAAATTAAAGAAACAAACATATTAAATATTTACTATGTGCTAGGCACTGTTTTAAGTGCTGGAGATACAAATTTTAAAGCTGACAGTTCCTGCATTCAAAGAGGTTACAGTCTAGTAGGGAAAAACAGCACAAATAGGGGAGTGGTAGCCGGGAAGGGGTATTTTCATTTAGAAAGTTATGGGGGAGAGGGGGTGGCTAGGTGGTACCTTGAATAGAACACCAGCCCCGGAGTCGGGAGGACCCATGAACTTGGCCTCAGACACTTAACACAAAAACTAGCTGTGTGACTTTGGGCAAGTCACTTAACCCCAGCTGCCCTTCAAAAAGCAAAAAGAAAGTTATAGGGAAGGGGAATATATTGATATACATGCCTTTTGGAGCAATGCCAATGTTCATGCAATTATTATTCTAGAGTTGGAGGGAGTGGGAAATGGCAAAGGGTAGGCTACTAGGTGCATGGTGGCTGATAAAAATCTGGGGAGTTAAGTGTGGCTAGAAATGGGACCTAGATATTGCAAGTGAACCACCAGTAAGAACAGTGGGGACTCGTGGATGGAGTTCTCAGCCCAAAAAGGCAAAGTCCTCCAGGCCTGTGTTATTGAAGATGACCCAAAGTACTACCTGTGGATAAAATAAGCAAAGCATTTCTGTTTTCTTGGTAATAAGGAAACAGAAAAGATATCTTGTGGAGCTAAGTGGATTTTTGCACTACAATGAAGTTATTTTTAGCTAGAGCCTAAGGTGTTGCCAGATGGTAACTATTTGATGTATGTCTAATAGATTTTGCATTTGGGAAATAGTTGAATGCAGAATAAGTGGACCATTTTAGACTAGACCCCTAGAATTATTTGTCCTTCAGCAATTCTTGCTAGCTTATGGGATACTATGCAGTTTATACATACCTCTAATATTTTGATGTACTTTTTGCTTCTTCGTATCATGTTTCAATTTTTTTCTTTGAAAATACAAAGTCCACCTTAAAAAAGAGTTGAAGCAGTTCTGAAGGAAAATATATTTATGATAGCTATTAAATTTTTCCCTCCTAGAACCAAGCTTTCACTTATAAGATCTATAGTAAATAGAGTCATCTGGTAATGTAGGATGTGTATTTTATAAAGAAAGGATAAAGATAAATTAGCAGTAGTAGATAAGTTTGGGTCTACACAGTTAGTTACCCAGATAATTCAAACTAAACATTGATTTTTTCCCCTCAGTTGTTCAGATAATTGCAGGACAAGTGGGGATTGGAACTGCTTTTTTCCCACAACAGCTATCTCCTGAGCCTGTTATCCCTGGAAATTGGCCAGCACTTCACAACACTTGGTGCTGTGCAATCCTGGCATAAATCACAACTTTATTAAGTTGAACAGAGCAGATGGCAGTTAGCCACAGGAGAGTTTCAACAGACTATTCAACTGGCAACAGTGCCTTTACTATCATTCAGATCCGTGTTGCATGAAAAAAGGATTGGGCTCGCCACCCCAAGTCCTGCCTTGTGCCTACAAAAGGCACTAACCATTCTTGGTAGCACATTTAGACATCAGGCTTACAAAATATACCAGTTTAACCCTTCTACTTCGTTCTAGACTTAGATTTTAGGTTTCCTCATTTATGTCCCTCATATACCAGTCATTAGGTAATATTTCTTTGAAATTTTAAATTTTTTATGTATTCCTTAAAACATCTTGATCAGCATTAAAACAACAATAACAATAATTTTTGTTTGTTTTTTAGATCTAAGGTATATGCCTGGCTATTCCCTTTTCAAAAGTATAGAGACCTTAATATTTTTTTTTCCTAGACTTCTTCAAAATAGCAGCTCCAGTACTTAAAAAGCAATTAAAATAGGTCCTTCTGAATTATTTGGATGACCAGAAGATAGTTCTAACTCCCATAGAGCTCTACAATAATGGGATTATAATTCTTCTTAAAGCAAATTTATCATATTAATGCTTCCAAAATACTTCAGTATTTTTGGGTAAATTATTTTCAAAGAACTTCTCTATAGCTTCAGTTAGGACTTTTTAATCCTATCGTATATGTCTTTAGCATATCTAATTCCTACGATTCTACTTCATCTCTTTCTCTTATACATGTAAGTATATATCCCCCAAAATATACTTACCTGCCTTACCCTAGGAAATTCTTCAGGGTTGAGAGATTTTGGAAATGATTCAAAGGTAGGGATAGAATCCCCAGTAGCTCAAAGGACTTCAGAAATGGGGCAAACCACTGCCATCCCAGTCTTCTCTTTGATTTGATCTTCCAAGATCTACTTAGAGCCTTTCCAGTCTAGCTAACCCTCATGTCAGAGATGTTCATGACAGGAAGAACTGGGATTTTCTTTGTTTTTTTAAAAAAAATACCCCAGAAATCGGAGAAAATATACATCTGGTCTTCACTGCCAGTATATTAAAACCAGGTCTCCTCTTAAAAACCTTGAATAAGCAACCCTCATTCCTAATTGTTGTTGTTCAGTTGTTTTTCAATTGTGTTTGATTTTCTATGACCCCATTATCAGATATGCCTAGAACAGTGTCTAATTCTTTGTGACCACATTTGGAGTTTTCCTGGTAAAGACACTGGAATGGTTGTCCATTTCCTTCTCCAGTTCGTTTTACAGATGAGGAAACTGAGGCGAACAGGGTTAAGGAACTTGCCCAAAGTCACACAACTAGTAAGTAATTGAGGCCAGATTTGAACTCAAGAAGTTGAGTTTTCGTGACTTCAAGCCTGGCATTCCATCTACCGTGCTACTAGCTATTCCATCAGTTTAAATTATATCTAAATTTTAAATTCCTCAGTTATATATCAAAATTCCTTAGAGTTATATATAATTTTTAAAATCGAGAATCTTCTGGGAGAGCACCCTACACCAAGTTTTATCTATCCCTCCACTATTCAATAAAGGGGATGAGCATGGTGGTGAGTACATGGGAAAATTGAATTTCTTTTTTAGCTTCCTTGTTTTCAGCACAGCAAGATCAAGCAGTCCAGCTTTTTCTCAGACAAGTGGGACTTTCAAGCAGACACACTTTAATCATCCTAGATATTTACACCATAGAGGGATAGGAAAGGGACCTCTGCCTATAGTCAATGTGAATACCTAATACGTAACCAAAAGAACTTGCTAAATCAAGGAGCTTTTAGACCAGAAATGATTTAATACTTGCTCATATGACCATGAAACATGCTCATGTGTGTCTCAAAGTTGTGAGGAAAGAGATTTGTAAGTCACCACTATATGAGTGGTTATTATTTTCCTATTCTAGCTCTCTCTATTTTTTAATGTTCTTTATTTTTTCTTTTTATTGACTTGTTTATTGACTTTTAGTTTACAAGATTCAGTTCCGCGATCATTTGAGTTTCAAATTTTCTCTCCTCCCTTACCCCCCCCCCGTGATGATGTACAATCATGTATAGGATCTGCAAATACTTTCACGTTGTACAGTAGTCTGGTTGTATAGAAGGACTGTAACTAACAGAGTGAACAATGGGAAAAAAAGAAACAAAACCAAATATGGAAAAGAACAATAGCATGTATTACTTCAGTCTCCATGTAAACTCTGGTCTTTCTAGATCTTTCTCTGAGTGTAGATATCTCCTTCCATTCTGAGATTTGTAGAGTTGTCTTTTGATTGTGCATTGCTGAGAAGAGTCCAGTGTATCAAGGTTGGTAACTCTTTCTATTCTGATGTGATTTGGAATTCAGTTGATTTTAAGATGGGGGAGGAAATAGGGTTTTCAGAACAAGTAACAATTTGTCTTATTGTATTCGTTTCAAATTCTTTCCCAGAAAGCCTTCACTCTGTTATTTTAATAACTATAACAGTTGTTACTTGACTACAAATGCCAAACTCATAGAAACTTTGCTGTCAAGGTTTTCGGCATCATGAAGAGCAGTGGCTGAGAATTAGGACACCAAACCACGAATTTGGTGTTCTGCCTTGGACCTGTAATAGATCTATAACTCCTAGTAAGCCACTTATTCTGGCTGAGACTCAATTTGTTCATCTGTAAAATGGGGATTATGATATCTGGGGTACTTACCTCCTAGGGGTATTATGATGCTCAAAGGAGATAATCATGTTTTATAATCCTTTATGTACTACAGATACCAATTATTATCATTGTGATTTCGTTATCTTCTCAAATGCCTGAAGGATTCATGATGTTGATCATATGGGAACTCTTTACATAGATATAGAAAGTGTCTCTTTTGTGACTAAGTAAATAAGTCCTAGGGATCAAGTTAAATGACTTATTTCTTGAGATACAAAAGTAGTAAGCACTAGAAACAAGACCTAATAATTAGCTAGCTAGGTGTAGTAAAGTGCTAGTCCTGAGTTCTCAGTAAGACTTCTCTTCAAAATCTGCTTCTGACAATAGCTGACTAGCTGTCTTAATATTTGATTCCAATTAATAGACCATCATTCACTCAATGAACATTTATGACCAGTCACACAGTACATTCAAAGCATTGCTTTCATATTCCCTGCCTCTTGCCATTTGGAGAGGGGAAAATCCTAAAATACACAATTTCATAAAAAGCCTGGTTTAATATTATCCTTTCATCATTTTAATCATCACATTTTGGTGCTTAAAAGGAAGTTTTGAGATCTTTCTCACCCTTTTCATTTAACAGAGTAAGAAACCAAACACAAACCAATTGTCCAAGATCACATAGGTAATTGGAGAAAATATGCGACTGAACTTGAATGATTTGACTCCAAGTTTATGCTTTATACCACATCTTGACTGACATTCTAGTTTGACTAGGGTTAACAAAATCGAGAAACAGTAACCGAATTCTAGATATCAGAAGAATTGTGCTTTTGTCTTGGCACTATCAGGTTCTTGCCATGTGACTTTGTCAAGTTTGCTCAAATTCTTATGATTGTATGTTCCTATAATTAGGATTATAACGTCCCTACCTCACAGGAATGTGGTAAGAACAAAACGTGAGCAGAGAAATGGATAGGGCATTGGATTCAGTAAAGAAAATTTAGGTTAAACCATGCCTTAGAAATATATTTGCTGTGTGAGCCAGGACAAAACATTTCACCATACAGTTTAAGTTTTCTGATAAGCATAATAACAATAGCTCATAGGTTAATCCTCATAAGGTAGTCATGAGGATCAAATGAGCTAAGATAGGCAAAATGTTTTGCAAATCATAAAGCAACGTATATTTTAGCTATTGCCGTTACCTGGTGTTGCTATTTTTATTTTTCTTATGTGAAAAACATTTTGGGAAATTAAAACATACTGGATTTAACTGGAATATGCCAATATTTATCCTCTTAAGCTTTAAGAATCTGTGGATCTGGGACTGGAAGCTCCCTGGACAGGGGAAGAAGAGGAGATACATCTCTTACAAGGCTATGAAGTCAGATAAAATGCAAATGCAGAAGGGTATAGATGCAGGGGTGGAGAACTTGAGGCCTCACAGGTCACATGTGGCCCTCTAGGTCGTTGGGTGTAGCCTTTAGTACAAATCCTTTTATTAAGAGAATTTGTTCTGTGAAATTCAGATTCAGTCAAAGGGCCACACTTGAGGATCCTAGGGGACCATGTATGGCTTCAAGGTCACAGGTTCACCATCCCTGGATAGCCATTGGCTAAGGAGAAAAATGAACTATTCTCTTTTTCTGACCCCCAGTTCAATGTTGGCAGGGCCAATAGTTCCCAACCCCTTCTTTCAGACATCCCAGAGATATAACTTTTCCTTAAGTCACAGTATTCTAAGATGCTCCTTAAAGGGAGGAAAAAGGCACTTTAATCAGTTTAGGAGAGAAAGAGGGGTCAGAGAGTTATCCTAAGTCCATTGCCTTCAGAAGAAGCTTTCTTTTGCTTACACTTATTAAACCTTTTTTTTCCCCCAGGGGATTTCAGCTTAGTCAGATTCATTTTTCATCTTTGGTTTTAAGAAGTTTAATAATATATACCATTGATTAAAAAATAATATCTGATTTACTCTCAACTCAAAACTGGTAGAAACTGCAATGATTGAAATGATAATTTTCTTCTCTTTCTGTGTATAGTAAATCATAACCTTCCTCAAAACTGCCCTTCGGCAAATGAAATACATATGTCCTTATAAATCATTGGGCAGCCATAGTTTTACATCAGTGCTGGCTCTATTAATACTGAGTAGGTAGAAAGAAAAACAAAACATCTTTTAAAAAAACCAAGATAAGCTTTGGACTAGATATTATTATTATCTAGAAACAAGAACAAAGGGTAAGGGAGAGATGGTAAGAAAATTTGGAAAGCAAAATCTTGTGGAAATGAATGCTGAAAACTAAAAATAAGTAAATAAATTCTGAAAAAAAAAGAAACAAGAACAAATACATTGTTACTCTGGATCAGCTCCTTGTGATCCTGCATTGCTCAGTTTACAGCTTTTTTCCCCCAAAGCTGGGCAGTGACTCCTCTCTTCAGAAGACCTTGCATACTAGTGTGTATATGATGCTGTAACACTTTCTCTCGCTTGTAGCTACCGTGCTCCCCTGAGGCTTCTACTCTGTTCCTATATACTCTTCCTGTAAAGTCATTTAATTTACTCATAGTTACACTGTACATAGGGTTTGCAAAGGGTTTGGGCAGATTGTCCTCTAAGAATTATGTGTGATGTATAAAATCCTAAACATTTTATTAAAATTTATACAAAATAAAGCCAGTGTTCAGTGGCAGACAGGTGGCGAAGTGCATAGAGTGCTGCCCTTGGAGTTAGGAAGATCGGAGTTCAAATCTAGCTTCAGATACTAGTTTTGTGACCCAAGGTAAGATTCTTCACCTGTTTGCTTTAGTTTCCTCAACTGTAAAATGGAATAACAACAGCACCTACCTCAGAGGGTTATTGTGAGGGACAAATGAGATAACAGTTGTAAAACCCTTAATCTAGTTCCTGGTTCATTTTGTTGATGTTCAGTTGTTTTTTCAGGCATATCTGACTCTCTGTGACCTCATCTAGAGTTTTCTTGGCAAAGATACTGGAGTGGTTTGCCATTTTCTGCTACAGGTCATTTTACAGATGAGAAACTGAGGCAAATGTGTTAAGTGATTTGCCTAGAGTCACAGCTAGTGAGTGTTTCAGACTAGATTTGAACTCAGGAAGATATTTTCCTAACTCAGACCCTGGACTCTTATCTATTAAGCCATCTAGCTTCCCTTGCCTGGCAAATAGTAAGAGCTAAATAAATACTCATTCCCTTCCCTCCCACTTCCTTCCCTTTCCCCTCCCAAATTTGAGATGTGCGTCAGTTGTACTTTGTCGTATAGTTCTCAGATCTTCACTATGTAAATAACATTTTAGCCTGATCTTTCTAGATCACTGTTTCTCAGCCTGTGGGTCGTGACCCCTTTGGGGGTTGAACAACCCTTTCACAGGGTCACAGGGGTCACCTAAGACCAGCAGAAAACACATATTTCCGATGGTCTTAGGAACTGAGACACTGCTCCTCTATCTGTCTCCAGGCGGGTCCGCCCACATGCAGATACGCCCACATAGGAGTATTAAAGAGTGGACATTAGGAAGGTTGAGAACCGCTGTTCTTTGAAGAAAAGTAAAATATAAAACCAGAGGAATCATGAAGCAGAATTGAAAGAATTAATAAAGTTTTGGTTAAGGAGAGAGTTAATGTTTCATGTAATTGAACTATGTGTAGAATGATTCCAGTCTTTTTAAGAAATCAATTGGTACTTTGCAATCAAAAAGGTATTTTTTTAAAGCACCGATTCAGTATTCTATATTTGACCCAACTGAATCACTATACTGATCTGAAAAGTAGAAAGAGAAAAAAAGAGACCAAGAAGAAAAAAGGAGTGAGGTCAAGGTTAAATTAAAGTGTGTTAGAAGAGAATTTCAGGATGCATGGTCTTTGTAATTGATCTTATACTATTTCCATATTTTTACATACTAGAAATGTGGTATTTGTCCAGAATCCCCTATCTGTCATTTTGGGGAGTCTTCTTAGGAAGAGATCAAGCTTTTGCTATTATGTTTAGTAATAACAATAATAATTTAAACTTAGAAGGCAAAAGCACCTTCACTTCACATTATCACATTCTATCTTCTCAACAATCCTGTGAGGTAAGTGCTATCTGTAGATAGATAGATAGATAGATAGATAGATAGATAGATAGATAGATAGATAGATAGACAGACAGACACAGACAGACAGGCAGACAGATAGATAGATAGATAGATAGATAGATAGATAGATAGATAGATAGACAGATAGATAGATATTCCTATACCCATATTTTGGATGAGAAAACTGAGGCTTCATTAAAATTTTTCAGTTAAAATATCTGAGTACAGAAACATATATGATTGATCTTAATGCTATTTATAATCATAATTTTATGCAGAAAGATCAAAAAAGCTATTAATTCTCTCATTCTTCACTGATCTTTGTTAGTATATAAATGTATTATGTATGTATAATACATATGCATATAATGTATAAAACATAAGTTATATTCTGTATTAAACCCCATTTATTTTCCCTCATCTTTAGTTTTAGGAGGAAAACTAAAGCTCACTTTACCTTTTAAAGCATCTAGTAACTTCTGTCATCCCTGAAAAGAAAATGAAATTGTCCAAAGTAGAACATCATACAGATTGAGAGACATGCATTTTCTTCTCCTTTTTAAACTGCTTCTAAATGTTTTTTTTCATCTTTTTTGTTCCCTTATCACTTTATTGCCATATCACTATGCTTTTGCTCAGTTTTGCTGCTTCTACTCTTATATATTTTTGTAGGGTTGGAAAATAACCTTTACATTTTTTTAGTTGGTATCTGGCTAAGCAGTATTTAGGTTACATATACATTTTTCATTTTCCTACCTAAATATACATATTTCCCTTTTCAGACTAGCTCTTCTGCATGCTACTGCTAGAGTCTAAGGAGAAGGAATATATAAAGAAGGGCAGCTGTGTCTTCACTCAGTGTTCATTTCATCTGAATATGGGCTGCACTGTTATTTGATACTTTCACATGCATATAAAAATTGCAGAGGTATTCCATTAACCTCTTACAAATGACTTCTGTATCCAAAAACTTTTTTCTTTGGAAAATTTATATTTTCTCTCTTGGATGGGAATAAAAATGCTCTTGTTAATATTTGCTCTACTCAACCTTCAAAATTCACTCAATGCCTCCTGCTTTATTGTAAGAAATTTTTCCCCAAAAAATAATCTTTCTTGCTTTTCCTACCTTTTGTTGCCCTCTTGACCTTGAAATTTTTAGTTCCAGAAATTCCAGATGATCCTAATTGTTTGATCTTATGAAATGTTAATACTTTCCATACTGCATTGTAGTTTGACTCACCAGATGTTTTTCTTAGAGTCTTTATTATTATTTCTTTGACCTTGGAAGTATATCTCTTAGGCACTTAGAAGATACTTCTGGTATTGTTGTTATTTAGAAGCAGATTGTAATCTCCATGAGGAGAGAACCCAGTCTTATATATATTTTTCTATCTTCTAAATGTCCTAGCATAGAGTAATTTTTTAGTGCTTGATGGACAAAACAATGAACAAATGTGAATGGTTTATCTAATTCCTTTCAGTCTATTTATCTCTTTACTTTGCCCATGTATCATCCTTCTCATACATTTCTTTTCTAATTAGGGGAAAAGGAACATACACTTATTAAATATCTATTATGTGTTAGGCCCTGTGCCAAATGCTAAGGCAAAATCTTCTCATAATGATGACAGCCCTGGAATGGAAATGCTACTATTTCCCCCATTTTACAGTTGAGGGAACTGAGGCACAGAGAAGTTAAGTTCCTTGCCCTGGGCCACAGAGTTAATAAATTACTGGTGCTCTATTTCAACTCAAGTTTTCCAGACTCTGGCCTACCACTCTACCCACTATACCACCCTAGCTGAAAAAAAGGGAATTTTTCATTTCTTTTTGGATAGTACAGTTTATTTTATTCTTCCAGCATTCTTTAGGCTTGCTTTTCTCTCTTTTTGCCCTATTTCCCATAATTTTTATACATAGAAGACCAGTATTAAAAAGTTTATGTATGTGTTGTGTATATGCATGCACAAATACATCATACATAAGAACATAAAAATTATAAATTTAGTCTCACAGTCTGTGGATCTGTGATCTCATTGCTGTATATATTCCTTCTATGGTAGATTGCATTTTACCCATGCTTTATCATCATGTTCCATTATTATTAATTTCCTACCTTTAATGCCAAGCAAAGGCAACTCCCAAGATTTGGATTACCAACATAGCAAACCCCATTTATTCAGCAAACATTCACAGAACAGAGAAAGTCAAAATACAGTATAACTCATTCACTTAGCAAGTAAGTTCTTAATTCAGTCCAGGTATTACTCCACTTCTAGACAGTACATTCATTTAGTCAGTCAAAGTCTCTTCTCAAATGGAGATCAATATCCAATCATAAACAAAGTACATTCACTTGGTCAATCACAGAGCACAAAAAGGTCAAAGGTTTCCCACCCCTGGACTCAAAGTAATTACAGTGGTATCCATTAACACCAAGAACTTTCTCAAAAGGGAGCAGGAGAGCACAAAAGGCCATTCACCCTTAAGCCATAACAAGGTCAAGATAACATCTCAGCATTGAAAACCCAAGGAAAGGCCCTTCTTTCATCTGCATTGGAGGCAAGCTCTCAGCAATCTCAGTTCCTGGGGAGACAAGGCTCAACAAAGCCATAGCC
>CM053600.1:18056420-18088709 GCA_028646575.1 Pseudocheirus occidentalis | reverse complement strand
CCCTTCCAGGATTTCTGTGAGCATACAACAAGAAAATCCTTCTTCAGGGCTTCTGTACCAACAGCCAGGTGCCAGGACCTCTACAACAGCAGCACTGTCCACCATCAGGTGAATCTGGAAAAACAGCATCAAAACAGACAGACAAAATACTGGCATCACAGCTATGCCTCCTCAATTCTCAGCAGCTCCACGTGGCAGTCCTCAAAAGTCCTGGGAAGCTCCAATGGGCTCTCAGCAGTCTCAGCAACTCAGGCTCCACAACACTGGCCTACTTCTCTCCCCAAAAGTACTTCTTCTTCTGGCCTTCTCTGGGCTTGAGACTTTCTCAGTTCATGGCTCCTCCCAGGTCAGCCCTCTCTCTTCATGTCAACAAGTCCATCCCACAAGTGGGATTCACAAGCTCTGGGTCTTACACACTCAACCCAAAAGCCAAGTCAATTCAGGGGCATCTGCAAATTCCATTACCATTATAATACCATTTTCTTTTAGCTTTTTTTTGGGGGGGAGGGCAATTGAGGTTAAGTGACTTGCCCAAAGTCACACAGCTAGTAAGTGTGTCAAGTGTCTGAGGCCAGATTTGAACCCATGTCCTCCAGAGTCCAAGGCTGGTGCTCTATTCACTGCGCCACCTTGCCACCCCAGTTTCCTACCATTTTCTACATTAAATCTATCCAAAAGGGCCATCTGGGTAACACTGGACACAGTGTTGGGCCAAAATCAGGAAGACCTGAGTTCAAATACAGCTTTAGACACTTACCAGTTGTGTGACCTTGGGCAAGTCACTTAATCATTGTATGCCTTAGTTTCTTCAAGTTTATGACAGGAATAATAATAATAGCACCAGAGATGTTGTAAAGATCATATGAAATGATGATTATGTAGCACTGTTTCTAGCATGTAATAAGAGCTATATAAATGTTAGCTATCATTATTATTAAGAGCCTCGATGGCAGCAGTTCTCAACCTGTGCATCGCGACCCCTTTGGGAGTCTAACGGGGTCGTCGAGGATCATCAGAAAACACATATTTCTGATGGTCTTAAGAACCAAGACACTGGTCCTGTATCCAGGCGGATGTGCCTACATGCAGATATGCCCACATACAAGTATTAAAGGGTTGCAGCATTAGGAAGGTTGAGAACCACTGCTCTATGGAATTCCTTTGAGTCCTTAACATTTTTTGTATCAGTGCAACTGAAGCTATTCTCTTGTTATACTATGTTCTCTCTACATGAAGCCCTGCTTCCTTTTCTGGTCAGTTCTAAACTGAATGGCATTTTTACCCAATTTGTCATAGCTGGTGACATGCTTCAGTCTATTTATACTCACAACATATCTTTTCATGGTCTCTGGTATTACTTGCAGTTTTAATTCTACATAAGATGCCTTCCATAACACCAGAATCACCCTTTCCTTGTATAAATGCCCCTGTTTTATGTGTCATATTACATTAATAGTCATTGATAACATTATCTGTCGGAGAATTTTGTATGACTTTAATATGTACATGGGATACACATTATTGAAGATTGTTCTTTAAGAATGTGTTTTATCCTCATGTGTATGTTTGATGTAATTAACAAATAAACACAGTGAGATTTTACTATTTTAGCCAACCATACAACTGTTAAAATATAGTCTACCAGAGAGAATTATGCAAAACCATGCCTTTTACCTTCTGTTTTCTTTAAATATACTTTCAATCCATGCATAGAAAATATTCACAATGATTTTATATAGAGAAGAACTTTTTGGTTGCTTTTTAAATAATTTATACCATCATTTTTTCCATTCTTTTAGAATCTTCCACTCTTTCATTGATAATTGATTCCTAAGGGCCTTTAAATTTTCATTGCCTTATATAGGGTAGATAAACTAAATATGGTTTTAACATTCAACATTTATCACAAACATTCGATTGCTGCTGAAACAAACATAAAAAGTACCATAGAACCTCAATTTATGAATTTAATTAGTTCTGAGATTCTGTTCGTCATGCAATTTGTTCATATTGCAAAGTGAATTTTTCCCACAGGAAATAATGTAAAATTGGATGATTGGTACCACATCCCCAAAATATTCATATGAAATAATTATTTATAACTTTAAGTTTTTGTCCCTAATACACCTGAATTACAATAGCAATCATTAGTTCACAATGTAAACTGAAAAAAAAAATTAACTTGTACTTTACCTTTGAGAAGATTCATAGCTGGCATGAGGGAGATGAGAGGGAGGACTAAGATGAAGGTTTATTGCTGGGGAGGAGAATCTCCTTCCATGTAAACATACAGGATTTCAACGTTGGGAGTGTTCTCTCTTATGCTACTTTCACTAAATGTAAACTTAACATTACTGCCTTCACTTAGGGTCAATGCTGAATGAAGTTGATTATGGGGTATACAAACCTGAGGGTCCTTTGTTTTACATATGAAAGCAAATAAAACAAAACAAAACACATCCTTTCTGAGTCATACAAATCCAAACATGATGGTTGAACTGTGAATTTTTGTTCATCCTGCAAGTCAGATTTTGTGAAAAATCTTTTCCTGGTCCAACAAAGCATGTGTAAACCAGGTTACTGATAAACTGAGGTTGTACTGTATTTAGTTAGGTCAATGGGAATTTTCCACCTATGCATTTTTCCCTTCACTAGCCAGGATTTAGCACTGGAAGTTCATTCATTTTATTCACTGGGATTCTACTAATGAAGACCTCTCCCACAAGCATGATATTAATGCTGTCAATAGATTGGTAAAGGGCAACATCTGGAGCTACTTGGAATTGGGTTGTCCTTTAGATCCAAGGAATAAACCAAGTTTACAATAGCCTAGAAAAGCCACTCAACCAGAAATTCGTGACCTTTGTAACTCCTGGGCTTGAAACCTAGTTGATTTCAAGCTTATTGTACTGAATGTGTGAAAGAACACAGGATTACCAGAAACCCCACGCTGAAACACAAATGAACCTATCTCATAATACCACACTATCAGTATCATTTCAATATGCTTACAGTGTCAGAGCAATGAAGGAGATGTATACAAGAGATGTTACTAATTAGAAACTACAGGACTAGAGAGTTGATTGGATATGGGGGAAGGAGGATGTGAGAGATAGTAAGGAGCAGAGGATGACACCATGAAAGTCACCCAGAGGCCTGGTTGAAAGTGAAGATGGTGCCCTCAGTACTAATAGGGAAATTAGGAAGAGAAAAGAGATGAATGGAAAGATAAGGAGTTCAGTTTTGGACAGGTTGACTTTAAGATGTCTATGAAACATTTGGTTCAAGATGCCCAAAAAGTAGTTGGGAGATTCAAGACTGAAAGTCAGGAGAGAGGTTAGGGCTGGACAAATATATCAGAAAATCATCTGTGTAAGGATTATAATTGAAACCACAGAAGCTGACAGGGAACCCCAAGTAAAATCATAGAGAGGGAGTAGATAACAGGGCCCACAATGGAGTCTTTTCAATTAAGAGATAATTGGTAACTTTGGAAGGAACAATTTTCAATTGGATGATGAGGTCAGAAACAGAAATTCAAATAGTAAAAGAGAGTAGGAGGAAAAGAAGTGGAAATACCAGTTTTTCCAGAAGGACTTCTCAGAAAGTTAGCCAGGAAAAGAAGTATGGGAATAATAGCTATTGGGAATAAATGAATCAAGTGAGGGTTTTTGAAGGATGAGGGAGGCATGAACTTCTTTGTAGGCATAAAGGAACCAGCTAGTAAATAGGGATCCATTGAATATTAAAGAGAAAGCTATGTTAAAAGGGGACACTTTGTTGAAGAAAAAGGGATATAATGAGATTACTTGTACATGTAAAAGGGTTTGCCTTTTTAAGGAGAAGGGCTACCTCTTTAAATATTTAGAGAAGGTCCCTGAATGATATAAGATGAGAAGGACAGAACAGAGCTCTGAATTGAATAGCTACCATTATTGTTTAGTGAAATATGAGGCAAAGTTCTCAACTGCAAATATGAGGCAAAGTTCTCAGCTGCAAGCTTGGGAGAGAGGAGGTATGGAAATTTGAAAGATGAATCAAAAGGTTTGGAAACACTTCTATGGTTACTAGTATAGTGAGTCAATTAGGGAGGTGTAAAAAGATTGCCATGCCATGGTGAGAGCCCAATTGAGATTATGTATCATAAGTTTGGAATGAACCTAATCAGCCTGGCTTAATAATTTTCTCAAGTTCAGTACATATAATATTCAGTAGCTCTTGAGGGGGAATGAAGATGGTTGATGTCAGGAGTAAACCAAGGCTTGGATTTGTCAGAGTAAAAGTTTGAGTAGGATAAAGGAACAAGGAGCTTAAGAAAAGAGGACAGTATGGAGCTGAACTGGTTTACCAACAAATCAAAACAGAAAAGGGAAGAAAATGTAGCTAGTGTAGGGCCGATGACCTGGAAAAGAACTGAGGGGTAGAGGATTGGAAGTCGAGATGAGGGTGAAGAACAGGATTTGGCACTGCAAGACAGAGAATTGTGGGGATAATAATATATTTTCATCACACAGAGGAAATTCCGAGTTCATGAATATGAATGTACAACACATTTTATATTCTTTATTTTTCCCTTTACTCATTTATTGCTGAACATAATGCTGATGATTCTTTAGTTTAAAATTTTTTAAGGGCTATTTGGCAACATTTACATTTTTTAAAGGACACAGTCAAGTCTTAGGACAGAAAAGGACCTTGAGAGATGGTTCAGTTCTTTTTAATTTTTCTAATCATAGTTCATCTTTAATACTTCCTTCTAAACTCCAACTATTATCTTTCTGAACTATAACAGTTTTATGTAATACTTGCACCTTGAAATGGCAGCTTTGGGATTATTTTGCTTCTCTTCATATCCTCATTTATTTTTATAGAAAATGATTTCATAACTAGAAGGGACTGTTTAGTTGGAACGACTTCATCTTCTCACCTTGTGTCTGACCTGCAAATCTTATTTATTATTTGATTCATTTTCCTAAATCCATTTTCTCTTTTGTTACTCCAGCCTCCTCTAGAAATGCCACATATAATTTAATCCCCTTCAGAAACTTCTGAAATTTTAGTACATGAGAAGAAAGTTTGGTCATCCAACTGTTGTTTTCCCCTTAGGCTTTGTCTTTACAACAACATCAACAAAAATGTGCCATAGAATAAAATTATAAAGGTTGCTAACTCTTAATCCCTGAAAGAGTTCTTCATTTATTTGACCCTGGTTTCCAAAGGCTACTTTTGTGGCAATGTTGGATTCATTTTTTTCACCAGAAAGCTTCTTAATTTATAGAATCTTAGAAATGGAAAGAACTTTAGAGGTCATCTAGACCAATCTATATCTGGAAAAGAAACCCTTCTACAACCCTTCTGGCCAGAGATCATATATCCTCTGACTAAAAATGAGAAACATGATGGGTTTGCCTGCTAACCCCCTAAGCAAGCCATTTCACTTTTGGATAGCTCTAAGTTTTAGAAATTTTTCATTATACTGAGCCAGTATCTGCCTCTCAGCAACTTAGAGCCTCTGATCCTGATCCAGCCTAGTGGGACAAGTAGGACAAATCTATTTTCTCTTCCAAATGGCAGTTCTTCAAACTCTTGAGGTAGGTATCATGTTGCCCAGTGAACCTCAACTGTTCCACAGGCTAAATAGTTCTCAGAACTATAATCCCTCTCTCTAGTCCTCTCATAGCCTTCCTGTGGACATCCCAGTTTATCACTAGCCTTCCTAAAATATGGCACCCAGAGCTGGACATAATACTTCAGATGCAATGTCGTCTTGTATTCTGTACAGTATTACTGTGTTGTTGTTGTTGTTTGAAGCAGTTTAACAGTGGAAAGAGAAGTAGAAGAAAGCCATGCACACAATTTGGAATCAGAGAACCTAAGTTAAACCTGCTTCTATTACCACAATACCTGACACAAAGAATATACTTAATAGATGTCTATTGACGTCTGACTTAAACTCTGGACCTCATTTTCTTCAGCAGTGATTGAAGGGATTCAAGTAGATGGTCTCTAACATCTCTTGAAGCTCTGAATCTATGTTCATAAATTAGATATTTCTTGTCTGTGATGTGTCCCTCACCTGTATGGAGCTTGTAGTGCACTAAAATAGATCTTCTTTCAAATATATCATTGTGCAAACATTGCACCTCCATGCTATACATGTATAGGTGAAATAAAAAATAAAAATGTAAGACTACATTTATTTCATTAACTTTCTATCTGATTAGATTTGGCTTGCCATTCTAGCCATTTTGGACCCTAATTATTGTCCAGGATCAGTCTTCCTTTTATAAACTTGGTGTCATACAAATTTGCTAAGTATTTCTCTCTGCCTTTGTCAAAATCATTGGCAAAAATGTCAATCAGAACAGAACAAAAAAATAGATCAATGATTCATTCTACTAGAGACAATAGACAATTTTCTAATAATTATGACTTTTTGAGCCTTGGTATTCCACACTGACCCAGCAAACTGTCATAAAGCTCACATCCCTTCATATCCTCTAAATGTTAACATCAGTCAGTTACACAATAAACATTCATTAAAAGCTATTTTGTGTCATGTCCTGTAAATGGTGTTAGGGATGCAAAGAGCAAAAGTGAAATAACTTTTGCCTTCAAGGAGATTACATTATAATGAGAGAGACAGCACATAATATAAGTGTAGATTTCTGCACTCTCAAAGTAAAGACAAATAACCGGGGAAGAAGAATCTTAGAGGACTAGAAAAACCCTCATGTATAAGATAATGCATGAGAGGAATCTTAAAGGAAACTAGGGATTCCAAAAGGCAGAGCTGAGGAAGCAATTCATTCTGGGCCTGGGATACAGCAATTGCAAGAAGACCTATTTTGGTGAACTGTCAATGTATATGGAGGATAGTATGTTTAATAAGGCAAGAAAAATAGGAAGGGGGCAGGTTCTGAAGAACTTTAAATGGCACAGAGATGAAAAATGATACAGTACCTTCTCCAAAAGAAGAACAAATATATATGTGTGTGTATGTGTGTATGCAAAATAAGTAAATTAATGCAAAACAGTGTAAAAGGAAACAATAGTCTAAATAAAATACTCCAGGAAACTTTATATTTTACATGCTACCTTTTTATTTGGGGGGAGAAGGAAAGGGAAATCGAATTTAGTCCTGTTGATCTCATATGTGAAAACTCTCTATTGAGTAAGATTGACAACTCATTAACTTTCCATCAGAAAGGTGCCCACTAGAGTTTTCTTTGTCAAAATTCATAAAACTCATTGTCAGAGGTTGGACTTGAACCCAAGTCCTTCTCACTTTAAAGTTACCTATCTTTCTGTCTACTACAGCATGTTGCCTCTCAGACATTAATCTAATCACTTTAAAGTTGTTATTTCATGCATTTTTTAATTGTGTCAGGCCCTTTGTGACTGCATGTGGGGTTTTCTTGGCAAAGATACTGAGTGATTTGCCATTTGCTTCTCTAACTCAGGTGAAGAAACTGAGGCAAACAGAGTCAAGTGTATTACCCTGGGTCACACAGCTAGTAAATGTCTAAAGCCAGATTTAAACTCCAGAAAATGAGTCTACCTGATTCTAGACCTAGCCCTCTATCCACTGCACCACCTAGATGCCCATAAAATGCACTCAAAATTCAGGTTTATTACCAGAGGTGTGCATATGCACAAACGTGCACACACATAAATATATATCTATGCGTATGTCTGTATAGATATAGGTTTGCATTATACATACGACTCTATGTATATGGCATGCATGTACATACACATGTATTATACATGTGTGCACACAGAGATTTATGTGTGTGTATACTTGTATTTCTGTAGTTACAGTGGCTACCATATATATATATATATATATATATATATACACATATACAGACAAATAAATGTATATGTGTACATATATCTAAATCTATATGGCAGCCATCGCAAGTAGAGTTTTTAAGGACTGCACCAAACAGGAATCCTTGAAAAGCATTATCTTCTAGCTTATTCAACACTGCAACAATGCAGCTTCAGCATTACGTTCCAGATTGGGGAGCTGAAGAAGGCAAAGAAATGAGGCATCATTTTGTGTCTTTCCATATATACTCACCTATTCTCAAGAGGATCGGAACTTCCGTCTGTGCTTCAACAATGTCTTACATGAAGATCTGTAGGTATTGAGGGAAGATATTTAAAAAATTGACATTTTAGCAAAAAAGAGCAAGTATCCAGCTAAAAATAGTGAGATACACATCTGCATTACACATTACTGTGTCAAAGTGCCAAGTAAACCAAAATGACTTTAAGTGTTTGATACTCTGCAGCTGACATCTTTATGAAATGTTCTGGCATTAAGCTCTGCTATTTAAATGTCGGGGAAAGGAAAGAACCATAAGATAACAAAGAAGCCAGGGACCTTTTTGCAATGATGGTGAAAATCATTTTTGAGAAAAGTGCACTAATGAAGGAGGGTTGGAAAAAAGGGAAAAAAAAGAACGAATTAAGTAGCAAAAATGGCATAATAATTAGCAATAACAGATAAAATGTTACTATAAAACAAAATTATGCAAGAAAAAATGTTAAGAGTGGAACTCATGGTTTGAGAACCTCGGCCAACTTAGTCTTTATTCTTTTCTCAAAGGCAAATTTAAAAGATTGATTCTTATTTTTCATTTCCACTTTTCTTCCTAACAAAAGACATTGCATATACTTATCTTTCCCCTTTTCTTTCTTTTATTTATTATAGAAATCACTAAGTAATCTCATTCCTGTTTAAGCTCTCACAATCATCTTCCCTAGTTCCACCCATATATCGTTTATGATTACCCTCATGTATTCCCAGAAATGATTCAGATTCAATTATCTTCTTTCTCTTTTCCTTGATTTCTATGCTTACTGAATATTTTTCTGTTTCTATCTTTTCCTTTCATTTAGACTTGGAGGTTATTTATTGGCAATGATAGTCAGTCTTGGTATTCAATTATATCTTTGATTATCAGGATCTTTTTTTTCTTTTGCTTTTTTTGGAGGACAATTGGGGTTAAGTGACTTGCCCAAGGTCAAGTGGCTAGTTTTTGTGTTAAGTGTCTGAGGTCGGATTTGAACTCAGGTCCTACTGACTCCAGGGCCAGTGCTCTATTCACTGAGCCACCTAGCCACCCCCTAGGATTTTTCTTAACAGAACTCACTGCAAAACTTTGTCAAAGAGATAATCTTGTATTGCAAATACTCTGGCTGCAAATTTGCTTGGAAAGTAACAACAGTGATCAGGATTTTCTTTGGCTGACCTCTGATTTTAGGACATCCTGAATCCTGAATAGATTTTAAGAAATGTATATTTTATTTTCCCCCAATTTCATGTTAAAACAATTTTAACACTTATTTTCAAAGTTTTATTTCCAAATTAAATCCTTCCCTCCCCCCCTTCTGACCTGAGATAGTAAGCAATTAGATATAGCTTATACATATGCAATCATGTAAAACATTTCCACATTAGTCATTTTCTACAAGATGAGAATACAAGAAAAAAATGAAAGAAAGAAAATGAAAAATAAATAGCATTATTCAATCTGTATTCAGACAATATCAGTTCCTTCTCAGGAGGCTGATAGCATGCTTCATCATTAGCTCTTTGGGGTTGTCTTGGATCATTGTATTGCTGAGAATAGCTAAGTCATTCATTGTTCTGTTACTGTGTACAACATTCTCAGGTTCTGCTCACTTCATTTTTCATTTATTCATGTAACTCTTTCCAGATTTTTCTGAAATCATCCTGCTCATCATTTTTCAAAGTATAATAATATTGCATTGCAATCATATACGACAGCTTGTTTAGCCATTCCCCAATTAATGGAAAACCCTTCCATTTCAATTCTTAGCCACTACAAAAAGATTTGCTATAAATATTTTTGTATATCTAGATTCTCTCCTCTCCTCCTTTTTTGTGTCTTTGTGATATAGACCTAGTGGTGATATTGCTGGATTAAAGGGTATGCACAGTTTTATATCCCTTTGGACAAAGTTCCATATTGCTCTCCAGAATAGTTGGATCAGTTCACAACTCCACCAACAGAACAAGAAATGTCTTTTTATATAACTTTTTTTTTTTTTGCTTTTTAGAGGGGACAGTTGGGGTTGTGACTTGTCCAAGGCCACATGGCTAGTAAGTGTTAAGTGTCTGAGGCCAGATTTGAACTCAAGTCCTCCTGACTCCAAGGCTGGTGCTCTATTCACTGAGTCACCTAGCCGCCCCTTTTTATATGACTTTTGAATAAGGTATTCTGAGCAGATGCCATTTAAAGGCATTAAATTCATTAAAGGCATTAAAGTTCATTACAAGTTAAATTTCATTTATATATAAATATAAATGTATATATACATATGATATGTTACAATATATGGTCAATTTTCAACATTTGTAAGTGTGATTTTTAAAATTTCAAACATTTGCATGCTTTTATTAGTCACCTCATTTTCATTTTTGCATTGGCAGCCACACACATTCATAGCTATCCATAGTAGAGGAAAAAAATAAAAGATACAAGGGGAAGAAGTTTGTGGAGTAGCTGGTATCCCACTAGGAGGTACTTCACCAGTCTTATTCAACCTAATGTTATAAAGAACTCCCTATGTATTCATCACATATTTTCATTGTTTGACTTTAAATCTCCTGTTTTATATTGCAATTATATGCCCCAAGGCATAGTGCAAGTCCTTGGGGCTCCAGGGTATTGTCAAGACCTGGCCAACCTTTGTGTCTTCTAACAGTAGTGGTTAAAGTCCCAGCCACTTTTCTCTTGGTTTTTAGAGGTTAGCCAAGTAGAGAGGTTTACAACAGTTTAGTATTCAGTTCAGTGCCCTCTTACCACCATCTGACACAATGGAAGATAAGATTCAGGTTAAAAAATGTTTTAAGTGGGTTTTTTTTGTTTGTTTTAGGGTTTTTGTTTTGTTTTTGTTTTTGTTTGGAAAGGCAATTGGAGTTAGTGACTTGCCCAAGGTCACACGGCTAGTAAGTGTTAAGTGTCTAAGGCCAGATTTGAGTCAGGTCCTCCTGACTCCAAGACTGGTGCTCTATTCATTGTGCCACCTAGCTGCCCCAAAGATGTTTTTGTTTTAAGAATTTCATTAACTGTACAGTGTTTATGTTACTATAGATTTTATATGTTATGATAAGTAAAGATAGCATGAAACAAATGGAATTTTGCTTTTTTTGTTGTGTTTTAGGTGCTAGCACAATAGGTCACAGAATTCTAGAGAATTCCTAGTCAGGGAAAAGTTTTTTATATTATGAATTGTACTTGGTGAATTGTATTTAATGAGTTATTTCATGGTTACTGTGTTAGGAAAATTAAATATTATCAGAATAAATGTTTTGTTTTAAAGAACGATATGCAGAAAAGTATGCTTTCAGTAATTGCTAGTGAAACATTATAGTTTTTGGTGGTTGTGGGACCCTAACCCCATATTTCCCTTAGTTTCAATGTATCAACATTATTATTATATTATTTTACTTTCATACCATTTTCTGGGAATGTTACCAAAGACCAACTACACACACATACACACACATACACACACACACACACACACACACACATACAATGCACTTTTTAGAATTTTAGATGTAAGTAATCAGTTTTATTTTTATTTATAGCAAAACAAATATCGGAGATTGTTGAAATCTATTTAGAAAGAACAACCTTTCTTTTAAATGTTTTAATGGATTATAAATAGAATCATCACTCAAAAAATAAAACGATCCTATTCAGTATTACTAAGATTTACCATTTTCTTTCACTATCGATGCCTTGTACTGTCACTACTGATTATTTGTTTAAAAACGTTTATGTTCATGCAATTTCTCCAAGAGTTGTTCCAAATATATTGTAGATTTAAATAGAAAGAAAATATTATATATTTCATCTATACTACCCTATAGCACAACTTATATACTAAAATTTGACATGTCAAAGTACCTAGTTATATATTAAAAGTCACTACCTAAGTAGCCCAAAAATAGAAATAATTGCAGGTTATTAAAGTTACACAAAATCTCTCTGTTTTATCCTTTTTATTTCCTTTTAATTGCTCTGCATGGTGAAAGAGTTGAACATACCACATTGAAATCTACAGTCATTGTAATTAGGTTGATTCCAATGGCTAAAAGATATTATTTCAATGAATAATTATGTTGTCTTTACAGCTCTTTCCCCACTCTAGAAATATAGGAGGTATATCATGTATATGTTTAACTCATTATAAGTCCTATTCTTCAAAATGGTGGCCATCTGTGTTAGAGTGAGTGATCCCAAGAATTCCCTTCTCCCAGCTCCTACAGCTTGCATTTTTTCTCTCCCCATTTTGCCTAGAACATTGTCTGGGGAGAGATCTCAAATGACAGGATTTGTTGCCAAGAAGAGAAGGAAAGAAAAAGCATGATCTTTGCTTTTTTTCGTTGTCTTCCCACCACTGAATAGGCTTCACCTATCTTAAGAGGGTATGTTCATATGAGCCCTGTGTCTACTGTTGCCTTCTTCAAGACTCCCTGCGATTCCTAGCTCCCTATCCTCAAACACTCTGATCTCTGCCTTACAAGAACCTCTCTCCCAGAGCATAGAGCCAGTTGCAGTCACTTAAGGCTGGTAGAGTCTCAGAACCTACTTTAGAATAGGTACAAGAGCAATTTCACCTCCCCTTACAAGGGATGAGAGAAATGTATTGCCAGTGGCAAAGCCACATTGGAATGCATTTTTCCTGTCAAAGCATTCCTGTGTATTGGTTGGGCTCTATATTATTTTGACTATGTCTTACATATTACTTTGAAGAGGTACTTCAGGTATATAATGGATTAAATAGGCTTTTGGAAGTTCCCCTGGGAAACCAAACACCTTGCATGATATTGTTTCATTGAGAAAATATAGTTTGAAATCCAGGCGACTGCCAACCCATTCACAAATTGGAGACTGCAAAACATGTCATGTTTGAATGTGCAGTATAATTGATGTTTATCTCTTGGTGTAAAAAAAAGTCCTCCAAAATTTTGATTGTTAGGTCTTCTCATTGCCATCATTCATATTGATCCTCTCAGGAGAGTCATGTTCAGCAAAACTTGATGGAAACAATTGTCATGTTTGATTTTGGTTTCTTATGTCAGAATCCTAGAAGGGATTTTTAATGAAGTGTCTTGATATAAAATGAACATTGGTATTTTCTTCTGTCAGTAGTTAGAAACAAAGTTATAATAGGAAGCAATAAAATTATATCTCTAAATCAGTCTTTTGGAAAGTGTAAATTACTTTAGACCTTATTAAATTTATTGCAAATTATATAAAAGGCTAGAAGACATGAGGAAAGGGAACCAAAATTAAATCTATCATTGCTGACAATTTGTTCCCTCTTGACCCCAAAAGTTCAGTTCTGCTAGTGGTAAATAAATATCTCTTGTAATCTTTTTCAGACATTATATTGGGTATATTTCATCAGATACTGGACATGAGTGACTTGGGGATTAAACTCCCATGAAGACTAAAGCTACCTAAGGTTTGGCTCTGCCTATTAGCCTCCAGTCATGCACAAATCAGGGTTAATTGCAGTGTGCCCAAGACAAGAGGAAACATGTGCTGAACTGGAAATAACCCTCATGTTTCTCTGGGCTTTCGCTTTAGGAATCCCTGGAAGAAATGTGTGGTTGGAAACGCCAGATAGAGAAGATCTATATGAGTTGAAAAGTCAGTTCAGTTGGGTATTTGCAGCAACTATCAAGGGGAGAAAGCTTTTACAGGAACTGAAAATATTTTTTTCTCAAAGACATATTGGTCTATTTTAAGGCTGATTATATTGTATTGCTGGAAGTAAAATGTTTCACCTTTCTATATGATAGTGTTGCAAGAAAAAACAAAAAGGCAATCTGATAACCTTTAAAAAAGAATATTTAACCCCAAGCAGTATAAAGTGAAGATGATCTCTAAACCTAGATTCTATTCATATTTAATGTACATTTTGAAAAATGACTTGAATACAAGTAGAGTTTTCAGAATTATTCCCAGATCCCCAAACTCTTCTGTCCATTTATAATTTCTCCCCATTTTCATCCATATGCTTTAGACAAACAGCATTGTAGTGTAACCAATGAACCAGTTTCTAAAACTTTCTTTAGGGTGGTCTGATTTCAGCTCTCTATTAATATTTGATACAGTGATCTAATAGTAACAACCACTCTTGGGACTAAGGTCTGGCCACTTCAATTTCCATGAAGATTCCCATCTGCTCTGGATGCAAACGCTGAGTCTAAACTACATTTAGCCAGGCCTCTAAATGGGAGGGATTAGGCTCCCACTTTTCAGCTCATTATACTCTAAAATTGATGCCTCTGGGAAAAATTGTTGAAGGCTTAGGTTTTGACTCATGTCTAGGGTCCTCCCAAAAGAGCAGAAAGGCACTCAATGTAATAAAATATGAATCAAGTATGGGATAAGTATTTCTTTTACACACACACACACACACACAAACACACACACAGACACCATTAAACACAAATCACCATTAAGCATATAGCGACAGAAAGTCAAAGCAGGATTAAATCATTTCTACCTACAGTTATATATCACCTTAAGGTTCATACTTAAAACCTCATCAGAATATAATTCAGGTTTGTCAAGTAGACATTGTTATATTTCACCTCTTCATTTTCCCATTAAGATCTATGTTTACTGACCAACAAGGCCATGGCTAGGGCTTCCCTTTTTACTGATAGTCATCTTTTGTGCAAAAAATTTCCCTACCACCAGTCAGTTCTTTTTTTTTTTTTTGGAGGGCAATTGGGGTTAAGTGACTTGCCCAAGGTCACACGGCTAGTTTTTTGTGTTAAGTGTCTGAGGCTGGATTTGAACTCAGGTACTCCTGACTCCAGGGCCAGTGCTCTATTCACTGCGCCACCTAGCCGCCCCCCACCAGTCAGTTCTAATGACCATATCATTCAAACTCACAAGATTCCCTCCAAACCTTACACTTCCATCTTGAAATCAATCTTTGATCACCTCTTCAAGAAGGGAAGCACAAAACAGAAGTGGTGGACAGATAGCCAGGTCCATACTCTACCAATTGAGACCACCTGCTTAATCTGCCACATGAGAGAAATTGCCATGATATCCATAATAGAAGGAAAGAGGAATGGCAGCATGAAAAATTCAGAGGAAGAGCATGAACTAGAAGCTTTTACTACCTTCTACCTGTTGCAGAGTCCTGCTTTTGCTTCGTGATACCAAAAGGTCAAATGTTTTCAGATTTGCATCGTATATGGCCAGAAATCAGCATGAGTTAGTCATTACCAGAATGCCACAGCACTGAGCTAGCATACATTGTTGTCTAGAAATAAGCAGAGCAGCTTTCTCATGCCTTGTTCATCTCATAGTTAGAAAAAAAATTTCATGGATTTTGGTGACAAGAGAGAGTAAAGAAAAGATTCAAGGAGTATGCCATAAAAGATATCTAGAAATTGAATTCTATTCATTTCATAGACTCATACTCTGGTTATTACTAGACATCTCCACAACAAAAGTCTTATCTTATACTTTCATGGTCAGATTTAATACAACCTCATATTCCCGATATGGTGACCAGAAGAGGTATCTGTTTATTTATTCATTCATGTATTTGGCTTTTTTATTTATTTTGAAGATTTCATTGCTCTTCTCAATTTCTGTCAAGTAAATAGTTAGATGATCCTGTGATATACAAATCATTTAATTGCTTAAATTTCTCAATGGATGATGTTACCAGAGTGGTAACAGGATCTAAGAGTTTAGGACTTTGGGTAGAAATCTAATTCAATGCATGCCTAGAAAATAATCCCTACTTTAATACATCTGACAAATGATCATTCAGCTTTTGTTTAAAGGCTTCTAAACTACTTCCAAGGCAGTCCGTTCAATTTTAGTATAGCACTAATTGTTAAGCAATCACCACCACTACCTTATTTTAGACATAAGTCTTTTTCTTCTTAACCTTCACCCTTTTGTTCCTAATTCTGCTTTGTTGAGCCAAACAGAAGAGTACTACTATTTTATCTCTCTAGATAACAAAGTAACCTTCTAAGTATTTGAATTAAACTGACGTTATTTCCCAGATTCTTCTTTTCTTAGAGCTGAGTATGTCTAATTTCCTCAACCAGTCCTCAATTGGCATGTACTTGATATTCAGTGATTCTGGTTACTTTCCTCTGAATCCTCTCCAAGTTGTTAAAACCTTTCATAGAATGTTAAGACCAAGACTAAATATAATACTCTAAATGTGGTCCAATCAGGCAGAATAGGAACATCACCTCCTTATTAGGAGGGGGTAGGGAGTGATGGTGGACGGCATCCTGGACAAGCCTGGTCCAGGGGCTATGAGGTCCTTAATACTCACAGAAAGGATCTTGAAGATCAAGCACTTTGACCTTCAAACCTCCAGAGGGCCCTAAAATAGAAGGTAGGGTCAGTCCGTCAACTAGCATCTATTAATTACCTACTGTGTACAAGGCACAACGCTAGGTACTAGAGATAAAAAAAAATTAAGGACTTTGCAAATCAGGTTCATCACCCCACACAAAAACTAAATTGGGGATGTGGAGCCTAGACCTGACATAGACAAACAATGCAGGCACTAAACTTGGAGAGAAGAATAAATGAAAGAAAATACCAGCCTGTATCAAAAAATATTGCAGCTATAGAGTTGCCTCAAAAGAAGGAGATAGCTCTCTAATAAATGCAAACAGGGACTTAAAGGGGGAAAAATGAACTTCCCATAAAGACTATTTGAATATCAGAGAAATGAAGGAAGATATTAAAAAGGAATAAATATGCATGTGTGTATATGATTGCATGTGTGTGCATATACATACCCATACACATATGTATACATGCACGTATATGTACACACACATGCATGGAGGCAATAATTTGGATGAAAATAAAGGTCTATAAGAGTACACAAATAATGGACTCCCACAAGGATAGAATAGATTAAATAAATCATTGATTCCATGAGACAACAAGAAATATGAGAACAAAAATGACTGAACAACAAAAGAAAAGATAAAGATATCTGACATAAAAAACAACTGACATGGAAAAAAGATTTTAAAAATAGACAATTTAATGATAATTTAACTTCATGAAAATAATAATTTAGAAATAAATCCCAGACACTATATGTCAAGAAAACATAAGTGAAGCTACTCATATCTATTAAAATCAAAGTATAAATTAAAGAAAAATTCTTTGAATACTTCAAGAAAGAAGCTTCAAAAAGAAAAGGCCTATGAATGTCATGACCAAAATCCAGTGCTCCCTCATCAAAGAAAAAAACAGTGGAATCAACCAGGAAGAAACAGCACTGGTACCAAGAAACCTCAGTAGAAAACACACAAAACCTGAAAGCTTCTACTTTAAATGAGAGAAGATCTTGGAATATAATAAGGCATAAGGTGGAAAAAGGAATTTTTATGTGATTTTGCATTTTAATACAAGATTTTATGCATTTAATTAAAAAAAGTAAGTGTGAGCCCTGAAAAGCAAACTCCAAGGTCCAGAGAAAACTTGAAAGGCAAATTTACTTTTTTATTATGATGAAACACTAACTTTTTAAGTTAAAATTTTTAAGTAGAGAAAAGACACATTTAACCTTTCTTAGTTTTAAAGATCATGTAGAGACTTATACAAGAATATCAAAAGTCCTAATTTTGCAAGATAAAATACTATTTACAGAAGCCGGTACCATTCATATTAGTATTAAAAAATATGTCATTTTAGCAATTTAAAATGTATTTAAGAATCTAAGTAGCATATTAATAATTGCTCTGAAAAAGATGCCCCAATGAAATGAAGTCATACATCTTGTTTGCTTCAGTTCTTTGATCAAATATTCCATTTTTATCCCATAAGAATAATTTTTATAAATTTTTATGTCATTGAATTAATAATTCATATAACATTCTTTATAGATCATTATACTTTATATGTCAGTTTCTACTTGACTAGTCTGTTAATTACTGAACTAAGACATTATATATCCCTATAAATGACTATTTTGACAAAATTTGACAAAATGATTTTAATAAAATTATTTTGACAAGCAATTCTGAGGGTCTTCCCCTTGTAGTTTGATTTTTTTTTCTAATTAAAGGGGCCATGCCTTGACTTATCATTTAAAGATGCCTATTCACTGAATGGGTATTATCTCACTCAAAACAAGAACCTCAAAAGGCCTTAGCCTAAAACGGCCAGGTTATCCTATTGCATCTTGGGCTATCTCCTGTCATCTGGATTAATATCAGGCCACTACACCCAGGTGGTTCTGGAGGAGAAAGTGAGGCTGGTGACTTTGCTCAGCCCTCCTCACCCAAATCAAAGTCAACCGCAAATCATGTCATCATTTTCCTGAAGTCATGGTCCTCTTTGAAAACAAAGAACAAACACAACCTGTGAGAAGACTGAGCTGCCTGAATGGGGACCCAGTGAGTTGGGTAACTCAGTTTGTCCTCTCCCTCTCCTTCACCTTTCCAAAGGAAGGTAAATCCTGATGGCCAGAAGCTCCCAAGTTAACTTGGAGTCTACTATCTAGATTCCTTCCTTCCTTCCTTCCTTCCTTCCTCCCTTCCTGCCTTCCTGCCTTCCTGCCTTCCTTTCTTTCTCTTTCTTCCTTTCTTTCTTTTTTTTCTTTCTTTCTTTTACCCATTTTACTCTGAAACTCATGGAATATCAGTGCTAAATATAAAAAAATATGGATTTTCTTCCTTCCTCTGATAGTAGATGTGTGACCCACGGGCATATAAATTAACTTTTGTGAACTTCCATATCTTCATCTGTAAGGTATGCATAATATCTGCTATTTACTTCAAAAGACCATTTTAGGGTTAAATAAAATAAAATAAATCATATACCTTGCCAACCTCAAAAAATTGGGGAAGTGTCAGCTATTCTCATTATAGCTTTTCTTCTGCATCTCCCATATAATTCTTCATTAGTATGACTCATATGTTATATGAGTCTTCACATTGATCTTTCAGTAAACTGCAACTGTAAATCTCCATTTTGTTGTTCAGTTGTGTCTCATTCTCCATGACTTCATTTGGACTTTTATTGTCAAAGATACTGGAGTGGTTTTGCCATTTCTTTCTCCAGCTCATTGTGCAGATGAGGAAACTGAGGTAAACAGGTTTAAATGACTTGCCCAGGGCCACACAGCTAGTTTATGCCTGAGGCCGGATTTGAATTCAGGTCTTCATGATTCCAGGCTGGGCACTCTATCCACTTAGCTATGATTCTTTATAGGCTGCAGTATTCTATGCTTTGTAGACAAATAGCATCATTGTTGGGATTGAACATTACTGATAAATACATGAAAACATCATTGGTATTAAGAGATGGAACTATGTTTCAGGGAAAAACTTGTAATATTTGCACTGTACCATTTCCTAAATCTAATCCAGACATTGTTACCTTTACTTAACTCTGGTCCCAATTTATTATTTTCTCCCATGGTTTTATCCAAAGTTATAGATACAAGGTATCCAAAAGTTATTCTATATTTTTATTTTAGATATGTAGAATAGATACATACAAATGTACATGTTGTCTCCTCTGTTAGAATGGAGATTCTTAAAGTCAGGAATTAATTATTTTGCTTCTTTTTAAATTTTGTCTTTGTAACTCCTGTATTTAGCACAGCAACTGGCACATAGTGAGTACTTTAAAAAGTGCTTCTTGGTTATTAATCTAAGTAAAATTCTTTGTAAACTTTAAAGTGTTATTCCCAGCTATTCCAAGCATTGTCTTCATTCAGTTCCTTGCAATTTATCACTTCATTATATTCTGTGTTCTGCTGTTCTCTAATAGCTTCATTTATGCATACATATACATATATATGTGCATACATGCCCATATACATGCATATTTGCACATCAACATACATATTCATAAATACATTTATGCCTTGTCTCCTCAATTAGCACTTGATTATAATTATGTCAAAAATGTTAGTTTTATCTCCCCAGTTGTTGAGGGTAAGATTCTTGAGGAATCTATTTTATTCTTACTCCCTATGCCCTCCATAGGGCAGCTAGGTGGCATAGTGGACATAGTATTGGGACTGGAGTCAGGGAGACTTGTATTCAAATTCAGTCTGAGATATTTATTAGTTGTGTGACTCTAAGTCATTTAACCCTCTGCCTCCTTTTCTTCATTTGTAAATATGAGTAGAGAAGAAAACGGGATCATGAAGTAAGATCATGAAGAATTTGATGTGACTTAAATGACTGACCAGCAATAAAAATCCCTACCATTACCTAGAGCACTACTGTGTATGTTGCAGCAACTTAATCAATGCTATTTTGAATAATAATAGAGTGCAAAAGCAATAGGAAAAACATATAGGTGGAAATGAGCATGTTTTCCTGGGACGAGGAAAACATTGAGCTAACAACAGAAGAGATGTGTTGGAGAATGGTGAAGGATAAAGTCATAGAGAGCAGAGAGACAATACTGGCAAGGCTTGATAACCAGGTATGGGAATTTCATCTTGATGGAGGGAAAATTACAAATTTTGAAGATTTTTGGGAAAAGCAATATTTACGCCTTATTTGACAAAAGATTAATTTGACAGTGACATCCAGGATGGATTAGAGTAGAAAGAGTCTGAATTTAAGGCTGTTTCAGTACTGTAGATCAGAGGTATCAAACACATGGCCAGTGAATCACATTGTTTGAACTAGATCAAAATATATTTGGGAAATATTTAACAAAAATGTAAGAAAACATAGATAATGTCAATATGTGGTTTTCTAGATTAGTCTATAGTCTGCATAGGATCCTTGTATTCAATTTTATTTCTTCTGGTTTGTTTGGCATTTTTTTCTATTTGAGTTTGGCAGCACTTCTGTAGATACTGAGACACTGGCCCAGGAAAAGAAGAAATAGGTAAGAGAGTCATTTCAAAAGAAAAATCAGTATGACTTTGTAAGTGTAATATGAGGGATTAAGGAGACAGAGGAGGAAAGCCTCAGTCCAAGTTTTTGAGTGTGTCTAACAAGCAGAATAGTGGTGGTGCTGACAGACAGTGAGGTTAGAAGGGGATCTGTTTGAGAGGATTAGTATGCTTTTGGATATTTGAGTTTAATGTGCCAGGGAAGTAGCTAGGTAAAAACACTACATAGGTATTTGGAGATAATGAAACAAACCTATATGAAAGAACACTGGGGATGGAGATTTGGGGTATAGATATTTCTGTCAAGAATCATGAATTTGTTGACCATCAATTGTCAAGTACATTTCACTTCATTTTCAATGTGGTTCTTTCCTTATTGCCTACATATTTTTAACTTTGCTTTTGAATGATTTACTATGAATTCACATACACTCATTTTTCAGCTATCCTTATTTCTTTTATGAATAAGTAGGCAGGAATGTTATTGATCCACCTACACTATTCATCTGTTAGAGAAACATGTAAAACAGAAATATTTTCTTTAGGCTCAGTTCCAAACTTTACACCTAATGATTTTTCTTGAAATTTGTTGACACACTCTGCATTTCACATACAGTATATTCCAAAAAGTTTCCAAGAGTTACTGCAGAAGGACAATCGATCACAGATTGACTGTAGAAACTAAAGACAGAGAAATACTAACAGAGCAATAGCTACATTGCTGGTAGAACAGCAGTTTCTTTTGTTCCTGAGATTCTCAAAGCTAAAAATATGAAGTGTAGCGTGACCTCAGAAGAGTTTCAGAAACACAAGAAAGACATTATTTATTCTCAGTATATTCAGTCAGTGGACTGATTTATTTTGCTTTTTTTATGTATATCACTAGTTTCTAGCACACAGACTTCCCTAGAAGAGACCCTTGAAACTTGCCTGTTGAATTTAATTAAACCAATTTTTTTTCCAATAATTTAACAAAAGAAACAGTATCAGGCATGAATGAATATATTTTTAAAAAGCCACCCACAGAGCTGAAGTCAGTCAAAAGGATTCTTAGATAATATTGTTTCTGTTAACATGGGCAATTCAATGAACATATTAGAGCCTCAGTGTTCCCTTCTGTAAAGCTGGAAGAGCAATATTAGCATTGTTGGGGTTTATTGTTTGGAAAGCACTTTGCATTATTTTAAACTTACACATGCATCCATATATTACATACATGCATGCATCCATACATATGCTTGTTATAGAATAATTCACATTTGTATAAATATTTAAGTAGCCAGAATAACCCCATTCTTACAGCTTGGTGGTTCAGTGACATTTCAGGAAACAGAGGTTGATGACCTGGCAAGGCTTCTTCTAGCTACACAATTTGTCTTTGCTCCTTGTTTGTATCTCAGTGACCATGGCTTTATATATAATGCTCCATTGGTCTTGTTCAAACTAGACTACGTGCTTGCCAGTTCTAGATCTCATTCCATCCTCTCCCATATTTATGTATATAAATATGAGCTGTTACATATATATATACACACACATTTTATATATGTCTGAATGTATATAGGTGAGTTGTCCTCCAGTAGCAAGCATAAGAAAACTTCTGCATCTGTAACATGAGGGGATTAGATTAAATAGCTCCATTGAGCCCCTTGGTTTTGAAAACCTAGATGTTGATGCTTCCCTCTCTGGTGACTAACTATGTATGGTTGGACAGCTGTAAGTCCTGTCTGTTCATCTGTTTCTCTGCCTATAGGTTTGTCTGTTTTTAACTTCTACTTTTCTCTGAACTTCAGAGTGCTCACTTTTTCCCCTGAACTAAGTAAATGATATATGTTTGATTAAAGTAAAATGGTTAACCCCTTTTGAGTTGCTTTCCTTTAGAAAAGCAGATAGAAAAACCTGTGATAGCACCCATCCTGGGTATGCTAGGGTGCTTGCTATTATGGATTTATGACTCTATCATAAATCAACACATAACTGTATCCAATATTGAATATTATTAATACATAGGAAATGTCCAAATAGTTCTGTAAGGATTTAGAGGTAGTCAGGATCATTAGAACTACAACTGATAAAGTGAACAGGGAGTCAGGGAAAGTTTCACAGAGGCAGATTGAACAGCAGTACACAGATAAATATTAACATCCAGCTCTCTGGTGGAATATACATATTATATACTTTTCAGTATAATATTCATTATTGACATCTCTATCACCTTCTAATGTCTAGAAATTAATAAGATAGGAAATCAAGTCTGATTTGTAGAATTAGCCAATTTGTGAAGTATAAATTGCTCAGACTGAAAATTTAAGAATCTGCTCGTGTGATATGGTTCAAACTGGTGGCAGCACAGCCCCATGGAACCTAAATTGGACACTGAAGATTAAGGATTAAAGTAATAAAGTAAAAATAATACTTATTTATATAATCATTTATGTAATGCTTTCCTTAATGGCATAGAATATATAATGCAACTCTTACTCCCATTTCACAGAGAAGGAAACAGGCCCAGAGAAGTCATGATTTGCCCAAGGTCACTCAGCTAGTACATATCAGATCCTGAAATAGAACTCAGGTCTCCTGACTCCAAACTTTATTGTGTGTGTATCTCTCTCTTTCTGTCTCTCTGTCTCTGTCTCTCTCTGTCTGCCTTTCTCTGTCTCTCTGTCTCTGTCTCTCTGTCTCTCTGTCTGTGTCTCTGTCTCTGTCTCTCTCTGTCTGTGTCTCTGTCTCTCTCTCTGTCTCTCTGTCTCTGTCTGTCTGTCTGTCTGTCTGTCTCTCTCTCTCTCTCTCTCTCTCTTTCTCTTTCTTTCTCTTTTCTATGGGGGTAACCTATCACAGCTATTGTGTACCATGAACACAAAGCTACAGAGAGTAGACGATAGGCTAGGATCTAGAAAGAGCAAATACTCTATTTTGACAACAACCCGTAGTGCATCATATGTAGAGTCCTGCAGTAAAGATTCAAACAAAGGGAAAGTTTGGCGTAGCCAGAAGTCTTGCAAGGTTATCAACCTCTGTCCACTGAAATTACATTGAACTACCAAGCTAATGGAATCGAGTATTCTGGTGATTTGAATTTTAAGGTTAATACATAGTGAATTTTAAAAATGTGCTGAAAAATCAACCCTTGAAAATTATCCTAAAATATTCACTTTCTACTCAGAGAAACATAATATGCTATGAACAGGACTGAATTATCTATCCTTTGATGATTGAAAATTTCATAGTTCCCCGTGGTTATGGTATTGAACATAGGATGAAGCTTTAGGTGATTGGAATACATTTCTACACACCCCAGGAAATGTCCTGGAAATCCCTCTACCCCACCACATATTAGACAATCCACGATTATATTTTATTTGTTGTTTTTCAAAGATCCCACATGATTATCATTATTCTAGGCCCACAGGTATTCATGACATATTTGCTGATTAATGGACCCACTTCTTTTATAATAGTACAGAGGGGCAGCTAGGTAGTACAGTAGATAGACCAGTGTGGCTGTAGAGTCAGGCAAACCTGAGTTGAAATCTGTCTTCAGGCACTAGCTGTGTGACCTGGGGCAAGTCACTTAACCTTGTTTTCCTCAGTTTCCTCATCTGTGAAATGGGTTGGAGATGGAAATGGCAAAGCACTCCCAGATGGGTCATGAATAGTAGGATGTGAACGAACAAGAAAAATCCTTTACTTTCATTTATCTTCTTTTAAAGACCTTTTCTGAGAGTTTTGCTGGCCCCTTAATTCTAGTGCAATTCACACTGAAGTATACAAATTTTAAGATTACCTGACCTGTTCATTGACCATCTGTGCATTTGAATCAAGGTGACAAAAAGCAGGTGCAGGTGATTGGGGGGGGGAAGTAATTGGAGGGTAAACTATAAAACGAGGACACAAGTCAACACTATGCTTTTAATAAATGTGTCTTCTATTATTAATGTATTTATTTTACCTTTGTACTCTGCTCACAAGAGGACAAGCGATAGCTTGCAAAGACAGGGAAACAATAAGAAAAGACATTTTAAAATAAAATAAATTAAGGTTTATCCAAGGCACAAAAAGATAATTGTCACTGTCTGACACCAGTGTTAATTATATGGGCACAATAAATTTGGTTCCAAGATTTCGGGCAGATCCAGCAAAAAAAGAAAATTTATTTATTGTATTGTAGAATTTTCATTTTGATTGATACCCAACACTTCCAGAGAAGAGATTATCTCTTTTTCTTTCTTGTAATCCCAGTGTTTAGCACAGAACCTAGCACATAACAGGTACTTAATAAATGTATATTGAATTGAATTTTGTGAAAACTGAACATTGATCTCTGTCCCTCTTCCCTCGTGTTCCATCTCCATTTGTTTTAAGAAAGGAAGAGGTGGTACTTTTATTATTGGAAGGTAAAAAAGGTAATGAACTTTTGATAATTGGTAACTAAATCACCTCATTCTCTTTGCCCCAACCCCTGCCCACCCATATAGCTCATTAAAGTTTCATGTATAATTTTTAATTGTAATTCTTTGTATTTTCACCTTATCTGTAAGTTATACAACCCTCAAGGTCAGGGTCTATATCTTATCTAAATTTTATTTTTCCCCATGAATTTGGCAAGATTTTCTTTACAAAGATAATAAATGATTGATAAGTTGTTGAACTGAATGATGGCAGATACTCTTAGGTGATGTATGAGTAAAATACTCAAAGAATATAAGTATTTCTTATAAGATCTTACCATAATTCCATGATTATAATTTATAATCTTCATAATATATGACACCTTGTTTGTAATTTATAATTTTTGAAACTGTACTAGCAGAATTTACTATTTAATGGAACTATGTCGATATTGAAAGACCATAAATAGACTTTAGCATTTTTCTGAATATTTTAATCTGACTCCTTAGGGCATAAGAGAGCATGTTATACATATTCTATGAAATTTTCACTGACCACCAAGTTTATTATCTGCTCAATTCAAGGTCCAGATTTAAGAATTTCAAACTAAACAATGCTTTTGCCTGGCCATATCACCAGACCCCTCCCTCTCTTTGCATGATTTTTCCCAGTAGCTAAAACATCCAGAATACTGTGGTTATAACAGTGATAAGATTTACACTTTAGGGTACTGAAGTGAGAATATTCTCCCTGAGTATCTATCTGTCTTTGGATCAGTCTTTATCATTATCTATCAGATTTGTCAACCTTGAGTTTATAATGGAAGCAGAAAGGAATTGATTATTTTGATAGCTATTTAAAGTGCTGATATAGGCCTTTTTTAAAAAAAGTGAGAATATCATTTAAATTTAATGTAAGAATTATTCTTGAAATGTCTAAATCTATCTGGAAACAAAGGATGCAAAAGTTATCAGTATTTTAACAAGTTTGAAGAAAATGTCAGTTGTACCTGTGGCTAAGGGCAAATGAATTATATGTAGTGATGTGAGTCTTGTGCATTTGATCCTTTTGCATTAATTATTTTGAGGATATTTTTGTACAAAGGGAAATTTTTGTTAACCAAAATGGGGGAATTTACCTTACTCACATAGATATTTTTTATGAGGAACTTAATACTAATGAATCTTTTGTTTTGTAATTGACTTTTCTTTATTTTGAGTTTACATCATTGATTTCCACAAGATTTTGAGTTACAAATTTTCTCCCCAACTTTTCCCTACCCACCCCACCCCCAAAACAGCAATCACACTGTATATTCCCTCCCCCAATCTGCTCTCTACTATTTACTCCTCCATAGCCCCTCTGACTTTCTGGTAGAACAAGATGGATCTCCCTATACCAGTGCCTGTATATCTTATTTACTAATAAATCTTAATAGGAAGATATACAGGAGAAGAAGAACATAACTGGGAGAAAAATATGTAGAACTAAGGCAAAATATGAAGGATCAAGAGAAGGAAGAAGAGAAAGTAATGAATTAGAGCCTCTAACTTGGATGGGAAATCTCTCTGAGAAGAAAAGACAACTCAAAAGATTTTCTTAAGAGATTTAGTGGACAGTTTTTAAAACAACAACAAGAAGTTCGGAGTGCATTAAACTGGTAGATATGAAAAGGGCAAGAAAGAACCCAAAATGTATAGGGAACAATAATCAATATATTTTCCCCATACAGAAGAGAAACCACAGGTCATAATTAAATAGATTTAATAAGCCTGAGTCTTGCCTTTTGCCTTATATTACTTTCCAAACTGAATTACACAGTGTTATTATGTGCACTTCTGCTTTCCCATGGTAAGAATGCCCTCATCATTTTCCCTTTTTAAATGTTCCTTTCTGTTTTAGGCAATTTTGTCTTATAAATTTCTTTGTATTTATGTCATATACAAATCCCCATACTTGGAGCTCTCTTTAGTTGTTTCATAAATTTCAGATTCTCTGTTTTATTTCCTTTCTTATATTATGCAAACATGCATATTATGAGATAGTCAAAGATCTGGGTATACTGTAATATAACAACTGGACTTCATTTTCCCAGGTATTCCCATGTAAGCATATTATAACTGTTTCCTTTTCACATTTTAACATTTAGTAGAGCCAGAACTGTGAGATCAATCCCAGAACAGTAAAACTAATATGGTATGAGTCCAATACAATTGTTTTTCCTGATTAACCAAGGGATTCAGTAAGCCAACCTGTCAACCATATTTGGTGGGCAAAAGCCATGGAACCGTAGATAAATACTGATCCACTTTCCTAAATTAATTTTTGTAGTCATTCCCATTGTTCCTAGATGACCAAACGGGACTCATTTGTTATTTGAAACAATCCTATAGGGTTGGAACTATTGTTTTACCCATTTTATAAGGGAAGAAGCTGAGACTGAGACATTAAATGAATTACACAGGGTCACAACTAGGAAATGTCTGAGACAGGACTAAAATTCAGAGATGTTTCACATGATCTTATCAGTTTCACAGGATATGTGGTGAACAGACATACCTCCTCATTTTTAAGATTTTTTTAAATTGACATTAGTAATATGGAGCTATGGTTAGACCTGAAAGAGACCAGCATAGCTAAATAGACATTTAAAGAACATTATAAAGGAAGGATTGAACATACTTACTATAACATAGAAAACAAATATTGTAATCTCACCATTTTGTAAGAAGATATCGATTTCTGTGATTAGAGAGTGAAAAAGAAAGAAAACAAATAAAAGTTCTTTTATGTAATAAAAACCATGTGTTAACTATTTCCAACTATTTGATATTATACTGGTTATTTAATAGATAAGTTTAGAATGTAGTAATATTTAATAGATAACAGTTGGCAAGGTTAAGAAATGATTCATATAATTTAATTATAAACTTTAAACTTAATATATTGATAGCAAAATTTATATATTTTATTTACATGTCAAACTATTTGTCAGACTGTGAGAGGAACTGCAGTGATGTCATGTTCAAATACTGGATAATTGATATGTACCTTTCTTCAAATAACTAAGAGAAGACTTTCCCAATACCATGTCTCCTTCCCCTCCTCCATCCCAACTGCTCACCTCCCAGGCTTCCTTTAAGACCCGACTACAATCCCACCTTCTACAGGAAGCCTTCCCCAATCCCTCTTAATGCCAGCACTTTCCCTCTTTTAATTATTCTTAATTATTTCCTATTTGTCATATGTATGTGTATAATATATGCAATATATTATATGATAAAGTATATATAATATATTATCAAATAATATAATAATAATATGTTCGGTAAGAAATATAATACATAATATATCTAATCGTGGTCTGTGTGTATTTGTGTGTATTATTCAAATGGTAAGCCTTCAGAAAACTTATGTGTGGAAACACAAGAAGAAACTTTCAGAAAATCTACCATTTTCCTCCATATTTCAAGCTTTTCATTATATAAAATTAATGTTCAGTTTAAAAATGATTTTAATACAACACTTAATGAGTTCATTTAACTATACTTATCAGATAGGTGATGCAATATAGTTCTGTATTACAAGTGAGGAAGACTTGAGTTCAGATCTTGCTTCAAGCACCAAAGGTGTGGACTTGGCTTACTGATTTAACTTCTCACTGTTTCCTCATCTGTAAAATAGGGATGACAGTAATACTTGTCTCCTAGGGTTGTTGTGAGAATCAAAAAGATAAGTTGTATCAAGTGTTTTGTAAACCTTAACGCTTTCTAATATCCAGTTATTTCAGTTGTGTCTGATTCCTTGTGACTAAATTAATGGTTTTCTTGGCAAAGATACTGGCATGGTTTGCCATTTCCTTCTCCAGCACATTTTACATATGGGGAAACTGAGGCAAAGAAGATTAAGTGACTTATCTAGGGTCATACAGCTAGTGTTTGAGGTCACATTAGAACTCAGGTCTTCCTGACTCCAGACTCGGTGTTCTATCCATTGAGCCACCTAGCTGCCCAAATGTTCTCCCTGCATGTTAATTATTGGAGTTATGTTTGTATGTGTGAATGAATAATGGAAATTATGAGCATATTTTAAATGTCCTGAAATAGCTATTAAAATTTTTTTACATATATTCATAGGAGGGTGGAGCCAAGATGGTGGCATAGATGCAGCAAGGTTTCACAGCTCCCACACAGCCACCTTAAATACCCATAAAATATGACTCTAAACAGATTATAGGGCTCCAAAACACAAAAGTATAGAAAACACATCTCTCACTGAAGGCAGCTTGGCACAAAGGACTCATCACAGCAGGCTGGGAGCCAAAAACCATCCCAGCCTGAAACCGCAGGCTGGCCCCAGGGCTGTCAGAAGGAGCTGCAGCTGGAGTCTTCAGGAGAGGGGATCAACAGCATCTGTGGCAGTTTCTAGATTTATTAAGCCAGGAGAAATAAGGCTAAGAGAAAGATCAGTAGAATTTAGCTAAATTTGGGGGAGAAAAGTGGTCCAGCCAAAACTGCACCCAGGACAAGGAAGCAGCAGAAGTGCTGGTAGTGGCAGAAATGGCTGCAAGCAGCAAACACCTCCACCAGGCTATATCAGAGCTCCCAGCCTGCAGATTTCAGAGGAGCCAAGGCGATTGATCAGAGACCAAGTACTTTTGCATTGAGTGCCCTGGATCCGGATGGTGGTCTTGGGTGGTGGTCCTGGGGTGCACTTTCAGCGAGCCAAAGATGGTGAGGGCTGCAACACCCCCCTAATAGCTCCAGCATCTGTGAAAACCCCATCCATTTGGGTCACAGATTTTCCCCCCTGGAAGCAGAGTTCCACAGAGCTAAAAAAATCAAGCAATTAATTGTCTGGCCAATATGAGTAGGAAAATGAAGCAAAGTAAGAATAGCAATTAAACTCTAGGATCCTTTTTGGAGGACAAAAAGGATGAAAGCATGGAATTGGAGGAAGACAACACAGTCAGACCTACCCCACCAAATGCTTCCAAGAAACATGAAGATTGCCTACAAGCCATAGATCAACTTAAAAAAGACTTTGAAAACCAAATAAGAGAAGTGAAGGAAAATTTGGGAAGAAAAATGAGAATGATGCAAGAAAATCATGAAAAGAGTCAACAACCTGACTGAAGAAAATAACACCTTAAACAACGAATTAACTCAAATGGCAAAAGAGGCCCAAAAAGCCAATGAGGAGAAGAATGCCTTAAAAATTCGAATCTCAAAAGCATTCTGAAGAGAATAATTGCATCAGAATTAGAGTGGAGCAAATGGAAGCAAGTGACTTTGTGAGAAACCAAGACACTATTAAACAGATGCAAGCAAATGAAAAAATGCAAAGCAATGTGAAATATCTCCTTAAAAAAACCACTGACCTGGAAAATTGGTTTTTTAAGGAGATATTTCACATTGCTTTGCATTTTTTCATTTGCTTGCATCTGTTTAATAGTGTCTTGGTTTCTCACAAAGTCTCAAAAATTATTGGACTATGTGAAAGCCATGATAAAAAAAAAATTAGAAAGCATCCTTCAAGAAATTCTCGAGTAAAATTGCCCTGATATTTTAGAGTCAGAGGGCAACATAGAACTTGAAAGAATTCATGAATCACCCCTGGAAAAAGATCCCCATAAGAAAACTCTGAGTAATATGATAATAGCCAGGTTCTGGAATCCCCAGACCAAGGAGGAAATATTACAGACTGCCAGAGAAAACAATTTGAATTGTGTGGAAACACAATTAGGATAACCCAGGATCTGGCAGCTTCTACACTGAGGGATTGAAGGGCCTGGAATATGATATTCTGGAGATCAAGGTACCTGGGATTAAAACCAAGAATCACATACCCAGCAAAATTGAGTATAATGTTCCAGAGGAAAGTATAGTCATTCAGTGAGATGGAAGACTTTCAAGCATTCTTTTTTTTTTTTTGCTTTTTGGAGGGCAGTTGGGGTTAAGTGACTTGCCCAAGGTCACACGGTTAGTTTTTTTTTTTTTATTAAGTGTCTGAGGCCGGATTTGAACTCAGGTACTCTTGACTTCAGGGCCGGTGCTCTATTCACTGCGCCACCTAGCTGCCCCCTGCGCCACCTAGCTGCCCCCAATTTTCAAGCATTCTTGCTGAAGAAACCAGAACTGTATGGAAAATTTGACATTCAGTCACAAAAAGCATGAGAAGGTAAACATGGGAAAGAAATCATAAGGAACTTATCAAAGTTGAACTATTTACATGCCAGTATGGAAAAACGATAATAGTGTGAGGATAGGTGAAGAGAATGCAGATGTATATCTATATCTATCTATATCTATATCTATATCAATATATATGTATACCTATACATATGTCTATATAGGAGTCTATATATGCTTATGAATACATACGTGAGCATGTGTGTATATGTGTACATAAAGGGTACAGAATCAATTGAATATGAAGGGATGATACTTTAAAAGGTGAAATTCTGAGGTGGGAGAGGACTAGAATGAGAGGAGACAAGGAGAGACAAAATGAGGTTAATCATCCCATATAGAAGAGGCAAGGGATAAGTGTTACAACTTTGCTTTCATTTACTCTCATTTTATTTGGCTTACGGAAGGAATCACATAAACTCTAAAATGGGTATCTTGCCACACAGGAGAATAGGGGGTGGAGATGAGAGGAGGGATGATGGAGGGGAGGGCAGAGTCGGCAGAGGGTTACTAGAAGCACACACTTCAGTAAAGGGACAGGGACAGAGTACAGAAAAGAAGAAGGGGGGGTCTTATAGGAAGAAGGGACATATAATCAGTTTCTCACAATATGTCCACTGTGGAGATGTCCTGCGTAATTACACATGTACAACCTGTATTGAATTGCTTGTCCTTCTAGTGGGGGTGGGTGACAAGGGAGGAACCGAAAGAATCTAGAATTTAAAGTTCTACAATAAAATGTTAAATATATATGTGTGTGTGT
>CM053600.1:18011586-18046175 GCA_028646575.1 Pseudocheirus occidentalis | reverse complement strand
AGGAAGGAGAGACAAATGATCACTGTCAGAATATGTCCACTATGAAGATGTCCTGTATAATCACATAGCCACAGCCTGTATTGAATTGAGTGTCCTTCCAGTGGGGGTGGGTGACAAGGGAGGAATCAAAAGAATCTAGAATTTAAAGTTCTGCAACTAGGAATTAAAATATATAGGGGCTGGGATAGGGAGACCCTCCCTGCCCTACCAGAAAGTAAGAGAGCATAGCAGGGGAGGGGCTTTACAGTGGGATTGCTGTTTTAGGGTTGGGGCAGGGAAAAGACGGGGAAAAAATTTGTAATTAAAAACATAATGAAAAGATAAAAGAAATCAGACTGTCTATGGCTATAATGATCGTTCAATAATTCAAAGACCTTTCATTTCATTGGTATGACTCTCTAGCAACAAAGAAAATAGGAGTATTCCACCTTCATAAAATTTTATGGGTGAAAATATTCATAAACGACTGGTCATACCTCTGACTTATAGCCTCTTCATCTTATGTCATGGATGACAAGCATCAAGCATCATTGAACCTATAATTGAAGCCTTGGGAAATTAGGACATGTCAGAGTTCACTTTCTCTTGGCATAGCCTTCAAGACAGGAAGAGAAAGGGCATTTAATAGGACTATGACCTCATGAAAGGAAAATACGTAACTGGAAAATAAGAGTTGGTTTCCCAGTCTAAGACAGTGAAATGGAACTCTGAAGAAGGGAGTAATCAATAATTTACTTTTGTTATTAGTAATTTGAGGTTCTTTTTATAACTTACTATAATTTCAAATTCATTTTATTTTATTGTTTAAAGTTAAGCTTACTATTAAATTAGCCATATAAAAACCATGAACCAGGAAAAGTCATGTGTTCGACATATAAAACAGCATAGACTCATATGTCCAGGGAAGGTACAGGAGGAATTGGCTGGACCTAATGTGACTGGCTTGTGGAAAGATTACAAGTCTGAGTAATTTTGAAAACTATGTTGTGCCCTTCCTAGCTACTACTGATCACAGTCTTTGACTGTGTACAAATATATCATTCATTGTAATGCTAACTAACAGAAGGTTGGCTTGTATTAGTTGAGAGTTCTTTAGGATATGTTTTCAAGTTGAGGGAGAGACTCTGATTCTGTGCTAGACTGATATATTTTCTATATTTAGGCACTTCTAACTAGCAAAGAATAATGTCCTTAATTTTAACTTCCTATTCATTGTGGGATTTAGTTCTAAACAGAAAAAAGTTCTCTTTTGCTTTGAAAGGATATAAGATCTAGCTTTGAATCTTATTTTTTTCTGCCCATAGAGTAATCTTTATTCAAAATTGGTTATTTATTTTTTAGATACTTAGATTGATTGTTGATCTCAGTAGAAAGGTAAAGTGCTGTAATGGAATGAGCATTTGACATGGAGGCAAAGGCCAAAGGTCTAGAGTTTAAACACCAGTTCTGTTAATCAAGGAATGTTTCCTATCATCTCTGGGTGTCAGTTTCTCCATTTATAAAATGAGAAATTTGGACAATATGACATCTGAATTCCTTTCCATCTTTGTGAAATCGCATCTCATCTTATTGTATTATTTTTTCTCTGTCCATTAGTTAATTTTAAGAAGTTTCTTACAAAATTCAAAATCAGGAGGAAATGACACATGAAACATCAAGGATTCAAATTACCTTACATGTTTTAAAAGTATTTTGAATGTTTTATTATTAACTATTAATAAATAATTATGTGAGAAGCAAGTAATAGTTAGAAAGTGCACAAATCATCCAGAGAGCTGGAAGGGATCCCTGGAGTTATCTAACCACATCCAATCATTTTACAGATCTGCCCTCATCTGTAGGCCTAAGAAATTTTGAGTGACTTGCCAGAGCAAAGTATTATAGGCTTGGCCTTGGGAGAAGTTATATTGTTTTCTACCTCTTTGGAATTGTTAGTGCTGGAATGGAATCTTTATAAAACATTTTAAGATGCTTCTTTGGATTCAGTACAGTAAAATATAGAATAAACTATAGCCAAATCTCTATTAAACTGCTCCTGTGACTCTGGACTATATGTGACAGAAAGCCTACCTTGCTGTGCAGGCCATCTTTTGGTTAACTGTGTTCTGCCAGCTTGACCTGTATTTATTACTGGGGTGCGAATGGGATTCCTTAAATAGGAGCATTTATGTAATTCCCCTGTGAAATAGAAATCTTTACTAAAAAAGAGAAAGGACGTATGTAAGAGCACGATTTGGGTGCTTTTATGCTTGTCATTTTTGATGTAGAGCCTGGTGTACCCTTTAAATCTGAAACTGCTGCCATGACCCTATTTATGTTAGTAAATGAAGTGTCAGGTTCCAGCTTTTATTGTCAGAATAAGAAACTGGAAACAAGAGAGATGACATATAGAGTAAGATCCATATCTATCTAGCCCAGGGGTCTGTCTCTGACAGTAACAAGAAAGGATATTTTGTGAGAGAATGGAGTTGTCCTCCAAGATGCTAATCTCAGAAGATTCGGGACATGTATCCCAAATGTAGTAGATTAAAAAAAAAAGGTTTAAGGCTGAAGAAAGAGCAGGGGCACCAATGCATTCAAGGAAGACTTTAAATTTAATTAGTAGATGAAAAAAGAGACCTGCCATAGAAATACAATGTTCCCCCTAAAAACTGTGCAGTTTGAAGCCATTAATGCTGAAAACTGCACAATTCTTTTGGGGGTCTTAAGACTTTAGGGATCATAACACTTGTAGTAAGTAGTTACCTTGTAGAATTCCCCTCCCAGAGCTGTGGGAGTAGAGTATTTTTTGATCCCAGTAGTATGGTATAAATATGATCCATGAACATTTATCACACAGGTATCTTTCAAGATGACCTAGATATCACAACACTTAAAGGGAGTACTTTACACATATTCGTGGACTTATAGAATTTTCTGCTGAGAGAAGAAAATAATAAACTTTCTCGGTGTGGACCGTACTTTTTATTCTTCTATTTATGTTACCAGGTTAATTAAGAGAACTCTAGAATGATGAAAAAAATGAACAGAATAAAAAGAGGAGAGAAATAAGGAGAGGGACAACCCTCCCAAAGACCAATAAAAACAAATTTAAGTGAGATGGAGCTGGTTTCCTTTAGACATGCCAGTTCACGTTTTCAGTGTTAAGGGCACATAGGTACGAATAGGTATGAATGTCTTAAAGACATGACTACTGAAGGATAACTTTTCATTATGTGCCGTTTAGTCTCAGTTTCTTCGTTAAAAAAAAGGAAAAGAAGAATAATGCATTCTGATATTGCATAAGAAAGAAAAAATGCTATTATAAATTATTGGGAAGTTAAAAAAGACTCCTCAATAAGTGCATATGATATAATGGACCCCTCAGCAGGGTTTCTTCTGACTTCCACACTCAGCACCTCCATAGAACTTAAGAATTTTACTTTAAGACTTGAGGATGAAAACTCAGCATTACCTCTTTGCAAAGCAGCATTTCTTGCTTTTCAAGATTCAGCACCTCCATTAAGGAACCTCCCCTAACTACTCTCAACCAAGTGGATTATTCTTTTGTTTTATACATCTCAGCATTCTGGAACAGTTTATAATACTAATTTTATCTTTAGCTTGCTTTTATTCTCTGAACATTCCTTAACATCATTTGAAGTAGCTTCTAAGTTCCTTAAGGACAGCAACCATCATCCTCCATGGTGCTGTTCATATTCATGCACCTTTTTAATGAGTGATTATTGAGCAAATAAATGATTAATATATTCTTGCCTGAGGTGCAGTGTGAGGTAATGGGTAAAGAGCTAAATTTGGAGTTGGGAAGACTTGGGTTCACGTTCTACCTCTGAAATATGTTAGTTGTCTGACCTTGGGAAAGTAACAACTTCTCAGTATACCATGAAACTCCCTAAGACTAAATTGTAGTAAACTGCTGATTTTCTTTGGTGGAAGGATCTTTCCGTAGTGGAAATTCCCTACACCTCACACTTCTGAGATCACAGGTATGAAGCAAATTAAAAAAAATATCCTCAGCATAGAGAATAGTGTGTTTGTGTGTTTGTGAGAGACTACGTGTCTGTGTGTAAGACTGTGTGTGTGTGTGTGCACGCACTTTCAGAATATACTTATCTGACCAATAATAAAGACACCTTTCTAGAACACTTTCAAATTTCCAAATCATTGCCCTCACAACAACCCTGTGAGGTAGGTAGTGCAAATGGTATTATCCCAACCTTTACAGATGAGGAAAACAAGGCACTAAATTGTTAAATAGCTTGTTCAAGGTCGTATCTGAACTGAGATTCAAATTGAGGTCCCTTGATTGCAAGGGTAGTTCTCATTATGGTGCTATTCACTGTCTCTCAGTGTTCTCAAGGCTGACAGCTCTCTCTGCCTCTCTGCCCATTACACCCAGCAAAGTGTAAAAACAATTGTCTGACTATCCTCTTAGAAATGCCCAATTACTTTCTGTTTGCAAGTTTGCCGTATTGAAAATAGTTACCTGCCTATTGCTGAATAAAAATTTGTTCCATTCCTTTATTAATGAAAATCATGTCATGTCCATGTTCAGTCATGTCTGAATCTTCACCACTCCATCTGGGATTTTCTTGGCAAAAACACTGTAGTGTTTTGTCATTTCTTTCACCAGTTAATTTTGCTGATGAGAAAACTGAGGCAAACAGAGTTAAGTGACTTGCCCAGGGTCACATAGCTAGTAAGTATCTGAGACTGGTTGCATTCAGGTATTCCTGACTCTAGGCCTGGCACTCGAATCACTATACCACTTTGCTGCCCTTATTTTTTTTTTCATTAGATGACATTGTGGCTTTTCTGAGGTCATTATTTTACATTATGTGAAGCCATGCAGGATGAAGAGAAGAATATTGTTGTGATAGTTTGACTTTTGAAGCAGTGAGAAACTTGGAATAATTGAAAAGCACAAGGTACTTTTCCAAATGCAATACAAAACACAGATGTCTAGACGTATTTCAAAGCAGAGGTAGCTATAGCTATAAATATAAAGTGTATGCAATGATACACAGATATATTTCAATATATAGATATAAATATGGCTTGATATAAAGACAGTGTCATATGATATATAAAGCATTATATCTAATCAAAAGGATAATGAAAAGATGAATGGACCAGTAAACATGAGAATGCCAGAACAGATTTTCAGTGAGGACTTACATATGAAAAATTAATAAAGGAATGAGATTACCAAATGTATGTATGAATAGGGAAAAGGGCGGTCTAGTAATATGACCTAGTAATTTAGCAAACATTTTAAAGCACCAACTATATGCTGGAAATGTACTTAAAATTAAAAAAAATAGTTCCTATTTTCAAGGAGGTCACAAATCTGCATCTGTCTGAGTGTTGTATTGGTATCTCCAAAGAACCAGATGATAACCTCCCAAATTATTGCATCCTCAACAGGGGATGTGTGGGAAGACATGAGTGAGATGAAAAGACCTAGAAGAAGTTATCTTTCTCAATAGAATGTAAGGGACTTGAGGGCACAAACTGTTTTCTTTTCTTTTGTCTTTATCTCCAGTATCTGATCTATATTTGTTATTTAATAAGTGTTCATTGATTAATTAATTAATTAATTTGAGTTGCACTTGTAGGGGTATAGTAATACCAGCAAAATAATGGATTAGTTAAACTATCAAATTAATATTTAAAAGTGTCTGTATACCTAGGTGTATTTTCTACTATATTTCTTTTAAATGGGAAAAAATGGGTAAAGACCACATGGAGAAATTGTAGAAATCATCAGTCTTCTATCACACACACACACAGACACACACATTCACAAACACATTCCCCTATTTTCTTTAGTAATGCAGCATCAATCCTCAAGCAGGACTGCAAACATTCTTTGCATGCTAGAGAGTAGCTCTCCTCTTTGTCTAGGCACTGGTGATAAAATATGATAGGAAGGAAAGGATAATTTTTTTTGTATTTCTTCTCTCCATTTGTCACTCTCTCCTAGGGAAAGGAAACAAGAGTAGAGATTGATTTACTAATAGTATATTTGTTAACATGGACATTATAGGTAAATAAATTATTTGAAAACTTTTCATTTTAGTCAACTAGAAACATTCAGATCTATAACCAAAGAAACATAGCATCCAGTCTTAATCAGAGAAAGAACTCAAATATTTACTGACTGGTTGATACTAACTATAGTTAAAATGTTGAGATTTTAAAATCTTAATACTTTTATCATGTAAATCACACAGAATGGTGAATGAAAAAATTATAATGCTATATCTGCATATGATTGGAATTATTTGCCAAAGTTCAACTGTAGAAACATTGTTTATGAAAGCACAGAATTTTGGATCTGGAAGTGACCTCTGAGATCATCTAACCTAACCTTATCATCTTAGAGGTGAAAAAAAAGACTAGTGATGGAGGAGGATGGTGCAACATGGGCTTAGAAAGCAATAACATCGAAAAATGAGGCTCCCATGGGCAATCCTCTTGTTTTTGTTAATTTGATTCAGTTGTCTCACTCCTTGTCCCCACATCTGGGGTTTTCTTGGCAAAGATATTAGACTAGTTGGTCATTTCCTTCTCCAGCTCATTTTACAGATGAGGAAGCTGAGGCAAACAGGGAGCTGGACACATACTTTGGTTCCATAGGAAAGGAGATAGTGATGACAGTCCACGGCTCCTTTACTTGACCTACAAGAAACAATAGAGGAAGGTCTTTTGCCCATCTTCAAGACCCTGCTCAAATTCCATCAGACCCATGAAGCTTTCCTTGATCTTTCCAGTGAGAAATAACCTCTTTGACCTTGAAATTCATAGAAACGCAGCTTTGTTTGAATGTCTTTACTGTACCTATTTGAATTATATGTTAAGTGTATGCATTTTTTTTCTCTTCCCACTATATAAGCTCCTAAGCAGCAGAATTCATAGTAGTACAATTGAGTGCCAGCCGTGGAGTCAGAAAGACATGACTTCATAACTGACCTCAGATACTTTATCAATTGTGGGACCATGGACAAATTACTTAACCTTTTTTGCCTCAATTTCCCCTCCTGTAAAATGGGGAAAATAAAACACCTACCTCCCAGGGTTTTTGTAGGGATCAAATGAGATCATTATAAAGTGTTCAGCACAATGTCTGTCACATAAGATATATACATGTATACACCTATGTACATGTGCATATATATGTGTGTGTATATCTAAATATAAATATACATACACACATTTGTATATACATGTGTTAGCTATTATCATCTTTCTTTATAACCCGAGGAACTAGCATAGTGACTTGTATGTAGAAATAATTTACTCATTATTTGGTGAGCTAAATAAAAAAAAAGAAACAGGAAAACTCACATCTACATCAGATTTCTGGATGAAGAAAAATAAAAAATAGGTAAAAAAAATTTTAAAAAGAGCAAGAAGAATTACATGACAGTTCAATAAAATACTTGAAAATTAAATGCTAATGATTGTTTATCCAATACTGTATACCTTAGTCTTCTGTTATTAATATGGTAAAAAGTGGCCCAGATAATTGAAATACATAGATTTTCATCTCCGGGCTTCACTCTATAGCTTTGCGTATGCAGCTCCACTTTGCCCTGTGCTGACTATTCCAATCTGACTTAACAGCTAAATAAATTAGAAATCTTATAATTGGACAGAGCCTGAGAGGTTCGGCCACAATTAAGAATCAGTATTTGACGTCTGAGAGAGTAGTCTTTCAGCCTTATGTTCTCGCTCTTCTCAAATTACTTTGTATTATACTAAACTGTACACATGTTTTTTGTCTCCAGTAGAACATGAGCTCTTTAAGGAGAGGAATTGTTTCATTTTTGTCTCTGTACCTGTTCCCACTATTTATCTCTGCTTACTGCACCAGAGAGGGATAGGCACTGGGGCTGGGATTTCCTTAACAAAGGGTAGGAGGGCTATTCTTTCTTGGTAACTTATAACCTTAAAAGTATAGACTACTAAGAAGTGAAATAACTTGACCAGAGTCATGAAACTATCACGTCAGAAGTGGGACTTGAATCAGGTCTTCTTGGCTCCAATGCCAGTTCTCATATATATTATGCTTCTTCTGAGTGCATACAGTAGGTATATATATTTTCATTTGAATTTTGTTGAGTGGGATAGAGAAGTCAAAAACTTCATTTTAGATATTCAATTTCATTCACTTCTATTACCAAATTTCTAACAAAGTTACTGAAGGTTGACATTGGATGATTTCTGATTTATTTTGTTTTATTGTCCCTAACAAGCACAACTCTCAAGAAGAACTTCCCATGGGTAAATTACAATAAATGGGAAGAACATGAAAGAAAACCAGAATGGTTAAATACTAAGCAAATTTGAGAATGATTCCCTTGATCACTTACGAGTTGTTTTGCACTTATAAACATGTTGAACAAATGGTAAATTTCACTATTCTCCTAATGAGTCCATCTTTTGGATTTTTTAAAGCTAGCTGAAATCTGCCTTTCAAAAACTGTGGCAAACTCATTTCAGAGATAAAGCATAATTTCCAAGATTTTCTATCTTAAATTAGTAAGAATATTTTTGCTTATAAATTCAATCAAAGCAACAAAGATGCACATATAATTATACAACTTAAACCAATTGACATATATCTTAATAGAATCCTGAACATACTCATGCAATTTAGAAATTAAATTGACTGGGAATATGAGCTTTTAGAAATCTGAGTTTTTCAAATCACTTCTTGAATTGACATCCTAGCAGGTTGTAAAGAACAGAAAAACAATGATGAAAATATAGGTCTAGTAAAGAAATATATAATAAAGACAGAAATAAGATAAGGAAGTCTGTATTTTTTTTAGTTATCATACCATGATTCAATCTAAAATTCTATAATCTAATGTGCAAAAAATCATTTTGGATTCAAGTCTGAACTCTTTGTATTATAACCAAAGTTTACAGGTATAAGGGAAAAATAATTTCTCTCTCTCTTTGCTTTTCTACCTAAATGATTTTGTAATTTACTTGCTAAAATGATCATCTGTGTTATTTAGTCACCATAAATGGAAGTAGTACTATATAGTAAAGAGTACTTTTGTCTGAAGACAAGGAATTTAATATTGACTTTTCTCATTTGTGACCCATGTGGACCTTAGGCTAGTGGATTTGTTTTTAGCAAAAGCATTACTTTTCTTAAAAAGAAAACTGACAAAGATAGGATTTGAGGCCAGGTCTTCTAGTTCCTGATAGAACAATCTTTCCACTCTACCACAACTGATAGAAGTTAATAAACAGCAACTCCAAACCTCTGTCTGTTACAAAATTATTTTCATAATTGCATTGTACATTGTTTTTGCGGTTCAGACATTTTAGCCATGTCCAACTCCTTGTGAAATCATTTGTAGTTTTCTTGGCAAAGATACTGTAGTAGGTCTCTATTTACTTCTGCAGCTCATTTTACAGATAAGGAAACTGTGGCAAACAGGGTTAAGTGACCTGCCCAGGATGACACAGCTAATAAGTGTCTGAGCTCAGCTTTTGACTCCAGAAGATGGTTCTTCCAGAGTGCAGATCCAGCTTTCTATTCTTATCCACCTGGCTATTGTACACATTAAGTACTGCTTTTAGAACAAGGATATTGCTTTATTTATTACACTGAGATTTTGAATTTGTATACCAGTTTTCAGGCAATCATGACCATCCATTGATTTTATTTGAATGCCTAAACATAATCTTGCATGGTCCAGGCAGCATTTCTGACAGCAGGTGGTCTGAGCTCTCTGAAAGGTTATATAACTCTTGCTACAGCAAATCAATCACCAGATACTCTGTTAGCCATGGAGACATTTTCTATCTTTTTCCTTATTTCCAGTGTTCCCTAGTTACAGTGGCAGTCAAGCACGCAACATTTTCCAAAGCCCCTGAAAATTAAAAAGTCTTCTAAATGTGCATTTTAATACATAAATTGGTCTCTAAAAGGTGAGCTCTCTTGAAACTGTAATTTGTTCTTTTCTCTTAAAAATGGCTAGTGCCAGGAATGAGTATATATTGAAGTGACTTCTGATAATACATCAAAAACAAACAAAAAATGCTCAGATTTTAGATTATACAGTTTGGTAAATTCCAGTTGTATGGTGCAAATAGTTTGGTTCTTCTAGTTATCTCAATATCAAATGGAATTGATCTAAAGGAATTATAACTATTGCATTCCTCTTTCTTCCTCCTACAGTGACAAATTTAACTTATCCAAATTTTCTGCTGTTTAGCAAGAAGAAAATGTATCATATATACAGCTAAACAAGAAAGGGATCATTTTGTTGCTAGTATAGTCTACACCAGCAGTTGTCAACCTATGGATAATGTTCAATTTGTAACAATGAAAATACATCCTGAATATCAGATATTTACATTACGATTCATAACAGTAGAAAAATTATAGTTATGAAGTAGCAACAAAAATAATTTTATGGTTAGGGGGTCACCACACCATGAGGAACTGTATTAAAGGGTCATGGCATTAGGAAGGTTGAGAACCATGGTGGGTCTACTCTTTTCAAATGGATTAATTGGTGTAACACATTCATGTTATACTTCTAAAAATAATGGCTTGGACATAACATAACACTTTGTTTTCTCTTCTAAAAAAATAATCATTTACTATTTTGTACCATACATTTTTATGTGTATCATGTTCTCATCATGGACTATAAGGCCCACGAAGGACTGTGGCTTACCTAAACTTTGCATTTTTCCCTTCACCCAACATTTCTCTGCTCCCGGTTGGTGTTTAATAAATGTTTGTTGGACATTTGATTACCTTGGTCAGAGACAGATTCTTTCCAGAACTTAGAATCAGGCTACCCTAATTCCAGCGATTATTTGATTATCTGTGAAGGCAGTGGTAGACACTTCTGTATACTTATCGGCAGAGTCTTTGTATACAACTGCATCTCAGATGATCTGTCATTTGAACATAGACTTGAGGAAAAGTTTCTTGTCAATTTGGACTTCATAAAACAATGTACACATTTTTGTAAAAACAACACTGCATGCGCCTGAACAATATTTTTTTTACTATGAACTTGTTTGGCATTGAGAAAACTTGGCAAAAGTTTCATTTATTCCTATATTCTCTTCTTAGGGAATAAAGGGCCAGATCAACAATTTCGGTTCAGCAACCTATTTCCCTATGCTATTAATTACTTATGATTCTCTTTATATTCATGCTTTCACATTCTCTTTAGTGATTACATGCTGAGTTTCTGACTCTGAATCTTCATCCAGGCATTCTGGAAAGGGAAAGATAATACAAACTTTGTATTTGGAAGTCATATGCACAGTATTAAACCATAAACAAGGAAGAGAGCCAACAACCTAAAACATTTAAGGACACTTACTGAAAATGTCCAATGAAGAAATGTGAAAAAGAAACTTCTATAAATAAAGTAACACTCAAAACACAAATCCTGGAGAATAATATACCTATTTTGACATACTTTAGAAAATCAAAAAACATGAATTACAACTGCTGCACATTACTGTTAGAAATCCCTAACAGTGAAATATATATGAAATATATTTTATTAACAATAAAATATATCAAGAGCACATCTATTTAATATGTCAGCAATAAGTCATGCTACTGTATGAGGCTCAGAAATAAAGTGAGGAAACCAAGAGCTCCATGATGGCCTGAAATGGAAATGAGTAGACCATATAAAGTTTCTGAAGAGAAGTATCAAGGAACACCATGAGCACTGTATTTACAAAACAAAGCAAGCCAAAAATGAAGTACAAATATAAATCAGTGAAAGAAGTCGTTCATTGTGTCTACAACCTCATCAATATGGGTATTCCCTCCGACAGTGGAACCACATCAATACCGTCTCATCATCCTGGGTGACTCTCGTCCATATTTTTCAATAGATTTTACATACTAAAATCAACTTATTTCACAGAAGACCATAGTTATTTTCCATTTTTTGAAATTAGGGCAGCACTTACCCATCTGTCTACTACCTGATGGACCCACCTCCTTATCTAGAGTCATATTTCTCATGAAAGAAGAAAAATCATTGATATTATTTTAGGGAAAAAATGTTGCGATAAAATGTATCAATTTTATTTATTGTAAATGTGAAAAGAAAATCCACTACCCAAAGAAACTAGAAAACTTAACATAGTGCCCAGCAACAATTGTTGCTGTTCTTGTTGTTAGTCTTATGTTCTTGAAGAGGACCAATGATATCAGGAGAGTGAAGATTTGCAAGTAAGTTGTATTTAAGTGAGGCAAGGCTGTGAGAAGCCAACTAGGTGCTGAATAAATTTTTATTAATTGACTATACATGTTCTGAGTCTTTCTTTTTGCATCTCAGTTTCCCAAATGGGGGAACTGAATCTCTCCAACATGCCATATTTATGATTAGGTCCACAATAACTGTTGTCCTTCATTAGTTGGAGAAAAAAGCTAATTAACTGGTTGGGGAAACCTTTAGTGTTTTTCAGGATAGTCCGAGGGGAAATTTGGATGTATCCTTAGCTGAACTGAGAAATGATCTTCTAACCAGAGTTTTTCTGGAATTGAATGATCAGACAAAGTAGAAGCAGAATCTGTAGGATGACAGAAGTCATGATCTCTTACTCCTAGAAATTATTAGACCCCCAAAGACTAAACTAGTAGATGTCTGGCACAAATTTAACTGATGAAGTTTGGATGTGTATAATTATTTCTGTTTTTCTAAATCCAGGTCTACAAGGATAGCATTTCCCCCAATATGATTGTGTTGGTTCAAAGGTATACTGGTGGACTGTGGCCTACATGGTATGATAAAGGAAGGATGCTTTGCCCAAAAATGCTTCCTTCAATTGCCCATCAAGATAGTTTATCTGAGACGCTTAGTGTCTGTTATAGGCAACATCAACACCTAAACTTTCATTTATTTATTTGTTTGCTTCTTTATTTATTTATCCATTTGTTCACTCATTTATTTGTCTGTTTCTGATATCATGAAAATGACACTAAGGGATGGAGAATTTTAATGGAAGTCTAGGGAAAGAGAACATTTCAAATCAGAGAACATTAGCTTGACTAGAATAAATCAGTGGGGGATTCTGGGTATTTTGGGGGGGGTCAATGAACATAAAAGACTTCTGGAGGGAGGGTATTAAGAGTAGGGAGAAGAGAAAAAGAAAGCGAACTGAGCAAACATCAAAGACAAACACCTACTTCACCATTATTTTTTTTTAAAGCTGGTATTGGACCTTAAGATCCACCATTGCTAGCCACTGAAAATAGTTCAAAAAAGAACACTGGAATCTTCAGCACCTTTATTCTCTGCTGATGGGTTCAGATGTTTTTCATCCTTTATCAATTAATGACCATCTTAGTAAGTAAATGGGTGCACTGAGGGAGGGAAATAAATGACTTGACATAGCCATAAGACTATAAAATTATAACCAGCAACTTCTAACCCTCTAAACAATATGGATAAAAAGAAATGGAATTTTACTACTTATTGGGTTTTTAATAATCTTGAAGGCTACTAGAGTCTGAGGGGAATACCTTTCTGGTTAAACATTTTCTAAATTCCACTTCACAGGATTACAGTTCTAGAGCTAGAGAGAACCTCAGAGGCCGTGTCTCTCCAACCCGCTTATTTTATAGATTATGAAACTGAGGCCCATAAATAACTTGCCCAAGATTATACAGGAAGGAGGTATCACAGCTTTTTAGCAAGAAGTTGACTTTGACAAGAGTATGCTGGATATCTAGTATAAAGGGTGTGAAAGGTCAATGGTATATGAGTTCTAGTATGGCAGGAGATCAAAATGGAAATCACTATGTATCTCCAGATGAATACAAACTAGAATACATTTTCAAAAGCTTGCATGGTGGGGCGGCTAGGTGGCATAGTGGATAGAGCATTGGCCCTAGACTCAGGAGGACCTGAGTTCAAATCTGGCCTCAGACACCTAACACAAAAACTAGCCAGGTGACCTTGGGCAAGTCACTTAACCCCAATTGCCCTCCAAAAAGCAAAACAAACAAAAAAACCCCAAAAGCTTGCATGGTGTATATCCATCTTGTTAACTATCTCCTATGTATTCAGATTTTATACATAAACATATATATATATATACATATATATGAATCTTGTTTTATGCTAAAAGTTCAGTTTTACAAATAGAAGGACAAATAGCACTCTAATTCATAAATTTGCCAATTATTTTTCCATGTTAACATCAGTGTGCACGTTTTTCTTTAACTTAAAATGATATGTTAATCTGATTTCCCTTAAATCCTACTTTGTGAACTACTATTATTTCCAATTTACAGGCTTCAGATTTAACTAAGCAGAGAAGAAAATATGCTCTCCTTTCAATGACTCTGATATATAGCAGTGTTAAACACAGACTAAACACACAGTTCCATAGGAATCACTAACAATGTTAGTAAGAAATACAAGGCATTTTCTTTTGTGCAGCATCTTCATATCCTGAGCTTCAAAGTCCAGAGCTTACTTATCCTAACAGCAGGCCTGCAGAGCTTTGATAGTAATGGCATGAGAAAAGTATACTTGGCAGTATCTTGAAAGATACATCCGTTACTAATTTAATTAGTATGTTTATAGTCTATGTCACAACATAGCCTTTCCCTTTGACAATTCAGAACGCTTTTGAAGGGGTTCAGGGTTGGGGGTGGGGGGAGAACCAGATTGCCTACAAAAAAGGATGGACACATAATTCTTTGCACAAAGCATTAGAAAATACTGTGATATTTTATTATTAAAAATGCTGCTGAAAAGTTTATACATATGTGTCCAGCCATATATATCTTCTATCATTACTTAAGGCAAAAACAAAAAATTGCAAAACAATAACCAAAGAAACCATTAAACCCTGCGTGCCTTTGAAGGTCAAGAATAAAAGCCTGGGAAAGTTTTCTTTTTTCCCTTTTTTTTTAACAGATTGCAAGAATAGTTTGTTCTCATAGAATGCTATGAAGATCCTATAACACTTTTCCATGTAGAAATCAGACATCATTTAAGATGTAGTAAATTGACTTTGATCATAATCATTTGTTTAAAAGCTAAAATCATTCACTTACAGAAACTTTTTGTTTTACCCAAATGTCACAAGCCTGACACATTACTGTACATATTGCTAGCAGAAGACAATTGGAAATACTAAACATATACTGTATTTCACATTACAAACATACCCAACTTATTATGATGCCAAGCATCACTGCCTTTGTTTGTTTGTTTGATGAAGAGCCTATTTACTTTCTCAGTGGAGGCAATACATAGCTTATGGGTACTGCCTACTAAGAGTCAGGTTAATAAAGGATGAATCAAGGAAGAAACAGTTCTCTATGGGATCACTACATACAAGTAGGTGCTGTTGCTTCACCATGAGCTAACTTAGGGGCATACCTAATATATGAGTGCCACCTCACTCTCAAAGCTAAGTTAGAAAGTTAGGTGAAAGTCATGACTTTGTTATGTTACTACCACATTTTTCTATGAATCCTCTTTCTCGGGGAAAAAAAAGAGCTCACAGACATTGAGAATTTCTACAGTTATGCTTCAGGGACTGGTTATCCAAATGACTTCATGAAAAGGGTGCAAGGCAGCATTTGTGTTACATACAGCATGGGGTAGGGAAGTGACAGTGTTATGTCGAACTTAAAAATGAAATTGAAGAACTGGTTTCTGGGATTGGGTACATGTTCAAGTGCAGAGCAAGACTCTTCACATATCTTTGGTTACTATTTCTTGGTGACCCAGTAACTTTCAAAAGACAAAATATAAAGCAACCATCTTTTACTTCCAGCTTATGACACTTGAAGCATTCCTTAGGTACATTTTTAAAAAGAAAAAAAATAAAGATATTACGAAAGAGAAAAAGAAAATGATCATCTATTCCTTGAAAGATGACTGCTTTGTCTCCGGCTCTTTGATTCAAAAAAGTCACGGGTTAATTCTTTTCATATGATAACTTGATAGTGAAGTCATCCATACTTTCAAGAAAACTCATGCAAAGCATAGTTGTTGATTGTTCCTGTTTTTTTTTTCTTTCTATCATATGCACTGATTGGTGATTGCTGTTTAAGAAACCCGCAAAAAAAAAACGTTTTCAGACAGGCATAAGCTTTATCACATAAATGAAATATGGAAGAAAAAACTTCATCACTGTATTTTGATAAATAAGAACATTGCTCTTTAAAAAAGAAAAAAAAACATTTCTTCCTTCAAACTGCAAATTTCTTCTGATTAGCAAAGCTGAGCAGGTACTTTCTCAGCCAGAGTTCTTCCGCAGCTGCTGGTGAACACAGAGCGAGATTTACTGAGGGGTGGGGGGGTCGGAGGAGATTGGGGGTAGGGAGAAAAAGGCTAACCAAAAGGCAGGCTTTCTTTACTTTTGGCAGGGTACTGAGCTGGGAAGCAACTCTCCCCAAACATATTCAAATAACCAGAACTACAGAACTGGACTTGTATTTTTTTTTTGTCATTTTGTGTGTGTGTGTGTGTGTGTTTCTTTTAATTCAATAAACTTTAAATACTAATTTTTTTCCAGATTTCTGATCCATCTTTGTGTTGCAATTTCGTGAAGGCTAACACCCCCAAAATAAATGTTGTCTAAAAATAACCATCTCCTAAGAATGCTTTAACATGCATTTGTGCAACCTGTAAGGGGAAATGTGCAGGTCACACAGACAATCTTTATTTTCTGCATGATGCCATGTCCTCCTACAAATGAAACATGTTAGAAAATCCCATGTCTTTGTTTACCACAAGTAATTAAGAAGAAAAGTCCCCTCTTGTTCTGGAGGAAACAGGGGTGATATGACTAATGTATATATATATATATATATATATATATATACACATATAGATCACAACTGAAAGCACAATCTTTCTAAAAGCTCTTTCAAACAGAAAAGATCAATAAAAGCTTTTGTTGTTGTTTTGTGGGTTTAAACTCACATCTATGTACATTTTTTACAAAGTTTCTTAAATATAGTTCAAGCTGGCAAATCATATCTTTGCACAGAACTATACGAATCTAACTGCATAGTCAGTCCTCTTATTTTTATAATAAAATTCTACTTTTCCTTCCTCCAGGATTACAACTTCATACAACGAGTAAAAGCCTGTGATACTGTCTTCACTTAAGAAGGGCCATTCATGGCATGGCACATAAAGATTTTTTTTCAATTTTAGTTTTAAAAAAATGGTTAAGAGTCACTTGGCTGTGTTCCAGAAGATTCAGCTTCTATTTCTTACAATGAAAACATCCAGGTCTTTGAAGCGGCTATTCTTCTGTCCTATACACATTAAACTTTCACTGAAGTGGCTGGGATCTTAAAGCAGTATTATAACAGCAATGTACACGCTTCACATTTCACAGGGTTTGAAGTTGATCTTTTTAATATTGGAAAGTTCCTTTGAAAAGGGTCAGTAAGAAAATAATGACTGCCCTTTCTCCTTTTATCTGAAGTCTGCTTGATGAAAAACATTCCTTTTTTTTTTCCTTTTTCTTTCTTCCATGTTGCTGAGGGAAGGAGAGTAAGGGAGGGGAAGGTAATGGCAGAGCTATACCCTAGTGGTTGAATGTCCATGGGGTAAATTAGTACTGTTTTGTCCTCCACTGAAAGTGTTGAAAGTATGCAAAGGCTGCATTCCTGTTAATGTGTTGGGAATCATGGTTATGGTGTTGGGTGTCATTAGCGGAATGTCATCTGGGGATCTTCTCAGAGTGAGGGTATAGTCAGGTGGGCAAGTTAGTCTCAGTGTATCATGTGCCTGTAAAGACTCACACTCATGATCATGCTCCAACTGCTTCATCTGTAAGGACATGATTTCTTCATTTTGTATGTGAGCAATATCATTGGTTGTATTTCTTTGAGGACTGGGTCGCCTGTGTGTTTCATGACGTCTTTTGTCCTTTTTGTAGTACAAAGCAGCAAAAGCCAAAATATTGAGGAATAATAAGGATGCTCCCACTGCAATAGTGACACTTAACTCAGTGGAATAATCTCGTTTCGTTTCAATTAGAACAGTTGTATCCTCTGGATTTGTTTTATGAGGGTCCTTTGAATGTTTAGGATTATTGGCAGGTGTGATGGCTGGACGTTTGGTAGTTGGCCAGATTTTAGCTGGAGAACGTCGAGTACCATAAGGAAATGATGTCATGTCTGGAGGAGGGACTTTTGTTGTTGTGGAAACGTACTGAAAAATCTCATTCAGGTTGTGCAAATGAGGTACAAGTTCCAACCAGAAAGCGACTTTGGTTGCTCGATAGTGATCCCTTACCCGAGGTTTCAGACCAATGTGAAGATACAGCTGATCTTTCGGGTTATACTTGGACCACGCGACTTCTTCAAAACGATTGGGCTTTGTGTGTATAAACTTGGTATCTTGTGGAACTGGCTGATTTGGATCACTGTTAAAATAAATGCAAAGAAAAGAGTTGAGTTTAAATAACCGTGCAAACTCTGTCGTTTTAGATATAGCAATATTCACCAAGAAAACATGGTTATCAGTTGTGCATCGTTTCTTAAGAACATAGAATCCTTAAAGGACTACAGTGAAAGGCTATTGGAGTCATAATCCAGCATATTATCTTCCTTTTAATACTTGGTCTTTTACCCTCATTGACAAGGTAAAGCCTTACCAAGCAATAATGTTTGGTGATAGTCCTAGGATGTTCTGAAACAAGTTCCTGACTGAAAGAGATCAAAAGAATGCACTAACTTCATTTCCTTCCTTCAAAGATGACATAGGGAAAAAATGTTATTAGACTGGCAACTTTCTATACAACTTTCTGTAACATAAATTTGTATAAACTAAAAGTTGGTTGAGATTTCATTAAAATATTTTTTTCTTTAATTCTTCGGTTGATTTAAAAGGAAAAAACATCATGATTAAAACCAGGTATTTTAAATTTATAAATTAAAAAATAAAAACTCTTAATAAGAGCTATGCTAATTATTGAACACAAACAACCTGTCAAAAAGCAAAGTTTTATTCACTTGACTCTGCAGGCCTTTAGCATACCTTGTAGTTGAGGAGCAGAAGTTCATCTAGAAGAAACTATAACATATTAGAATATGGTCACGTCGTTGGAAAACCTTTGAAGGACTAATATAATTATGATCAAACAATAATTCATTAGTGGAAAGATATGTTGTACTAGTGTGATAGAAAAAATTTATTTGATGCAATTAATTTTCCCCAGGATAAGTAAAAAAAGATCACAGTGAATTGACAGCAAAAAGGTTTGGATACACAGAGGAACTGTGGACTCCATTCCATTAAAGGAGAACAGAGACATGATATGTATGACTAAAATTCACACCTAATCACCCACCTCATTTTGTCAGAGACTTTAATCTCATTCAACACCAAATCTTTAAATAAGGTAACAAAATGAGTTTTGAATTTTCTCTCCTCCCCAGTTCTCCTTTTGAGTGTATTAAAGGTATTTTAATATTTGAGGTATTAAATGGCTCTGAAATGCTGGAAATAAGCAGCTGAGGGGAACAGAAGAAGGAAAAGGCTTAGATAATTCAAAAGTTGGATTAATATCCCATGAATTATTAGCAATACACTGAAGGAAGAGCCACAGAGATTTTGCATTACTTCATAGAGCAGATATATTTCAGCAAAAGACATTTTTGCAACTGACTTTCAGTATAAAACCAGTAAACCATTCCTAGAAAATGAAAAGCAGTGTGGATAAAGGAATGGAGTCAGTACTAGATAAAGATGCTGGATTTAGAGTGAGGGAGAAGGCCTGCCTTCAAGTCCTTCCTCCAACGTATGTAAGCAATATAACCATGGGCAAACTGCTTAAATGATGAGTCTCTGTTTCTTGCTCAGTAAAACTAATATAATTATATCTGTCATAACTCCAAAGAGTTATTGAAAGGCCCAGGCCTGGGGTTATTGTAAATGAAAGAATGTAGGTGAATTGTTTTACAAACCTTAAAATACTGTATGTCAATCATTATCATAATAAGTGAAGTATCCCAAAAGTCCAAGCTGAAAACTTTTGGTGAGGAAGAAGTTATAATTGTCAGTCAGCCAACAAAGAAAATCATTCCCCCCTCAAGAAGCTCATATTCTACTGGGGGAAATCATATATAAATAACTATACACATACAAGATTGATAGATATGATATAGATATATATCAATGTGCATGTGCTATATATTTATAACTGCCTCATCTATTTAATAAATTTCTACATAATTTATTTTTTTCTTTTTTCCTTCCATGTTTCCTTTCTTCCCCCCTCCCTTCCTTCCTCCCTTCCTTCCTCCCTCCTTTCCTTCTTTCCTCCTTTCTTTTCTCCTTTCCTCCCTTCCTCCCTTCCTTCCTCCCTCCCTCCTTTCCTTCCTTCCTTCTTTCCATACTTCCTTCCTTCCTTCTTTCCATATTTCCTTCCTTCCCGCAGGTACCCAGGTTCCCAACTTTGGTGTCATACTTGAAACTTCACTCCATATATACCCAATCAGTTGTGAAACTTATTGTTTCCATCTTTTTAACATCTCTCATTTATATCGCTTTCTTTTCACTCACACAGTCCACTTTCTAATTCACAACCTCTGCCTGAAGTATTTAGTCATTACCTAATTGGTTTCCCTGCTTCAAATCTCTCCCCTTTCCAATCACCTTCTACATTATCACCAAAGTACATACCACTTTCTCAGTCAATTCTACCAGCTCCCTATTCTCTTCAGAATCAGCATAAGTTACCTATTTAGCATTTAAAAATGGCTTCTGCAGCAATTCCAGTCTTCACATCACTACCTTCCAAGCACTCTCTGATCCAGCCACACTGTTCTACTTTCAGTTCTACATAAACAAAGCACCTTTTTTTCTCATGCTTTGCCTGGCCCATCTCCATTGCCTGAAATGCTTGGGATCCTTGGTTTTCTTCAGGACTAAGGTCAAGTGGCATCTTTTGTGGGATAAGTTTCCTGGTCTCCTTCCCTCTCCACACCCCACCAAGCTTAGTGCTTTCCCCTTCTGAGGCAACCATGTATCCACTTTACATACACACATACATACATATTGTCTCCTCCATTAAAATTCAAGCTCTGAGGAGATGGAGTTTTTCTTTTGTCTTTCTACCTCTCCCATGTAGCACAGGCCTGACATACAGTAAGGACTTAATAAATATTTGTTGATTAATTTACTAATGTTACCATTAGAAAATATTAATGTTACTTTTAGAAAATACAGACATGTACACAATATGTTATGGATTATTCTGTGGTATAGTAGAAGAAGAATAGACTTGGAGTTAAGAGAGGCTAGGGTCTACGTCTCCTTTTTTTTCTTTTTTGAGGGCAATTGGGGTTAAATGACTTGCCCAATGTCACACAGCTAGTAAGTGTTAAGTGTCCCAGGCTGATTTTGAACTGAGGTCCTCCGGAGCTGTGTGACACAGGGAAGTCATTTAACTTCTCTGAGCCTGAATTTCGCAATTTTGAACTAGTGCAAATGAAAGCTCTGAGGGATTTTGTGAGAATAGTCCTCTGTTTACTTTGAAATTTGAGTCCTTATTATTATGATTATTGTTACATAGGTGCATTGATCTTATGATGTTCTATTTGAGATTACTATTTGTCTTTATAAATTACTGGGTATGATACTGTTTGATATCATTGCAGGAATGACCTTTTATAATATAGCTATATCCATGTTTAGTATAAAGAATTCTTAATAAAGAAATTCAGTATGTATTTAAAAAGTAAAGAAAAGCATTTATTTTGGTGTCAAAGAATAGAGCAAAAGACTTGGAAAATCTTGATAAGGAAGCTTTGGACTGATACAATCTATCTATTAAAGTCCTTCAGATTTCAGACCATCGGACTTCTTAAGTCAAGATGCTCTCATAAAGATTATGAAAGCCCAAGTTATTTTGCTTTCTCAAACACTCAAAAGACTATATCATCTATATGAAATAGAAATATGTTCCCTAACTTTTTTTCTTAAGCATAAATGTTTTTTAATTCATTTAAACTATGAAATTCTGGTCAGAAGAAAATCCACATTTTTTTCTCCATAAAAAAGTTTAAACTTATCTTCTCAACCGTATCACTTTTCTGCATGCACTCACAATTGCATATGCCATATTATACTTTGACAAAATGTCTTATGACACATTCATAGATAATTTCAAGGACTCTCCCTTCTGCTGATTGTCTGGTAGTAGGCTATACAATTACATCAATTGAATAAACTTTTCAGCTATTTTTTTGTTGATGGAAAAAGGTCTGCTTTTGATTTTAAGGCTAAATGACAGTCATCTCTAAGAATATGCTGTAAAGAAATCAAAGCATTCAATGACATCCCCTTACCACTAGGTGGCAAAACAGACATTATTTGGTAGACACAGCCCTTACAAGTAGCAGACACAGCTGTTGTGGAAAGTAACTCTGGTCACATCCCTCCCTCTCCACACAAATCAGGATGTAATTGTCAGGTTAATGCTAGTCCCTGCCTTGTTAACCAAACTGTCTCTAGCTGAATAATAGATATGTGAGTTAATGAGGTGCTGTTATTAGGTTTAAGAACCAAATTGGAATTTAAAACAAGACAATTTACATGACACCCAAAATACTTACATAAACTCAGTGCAATCCAATACACATAACACACACACACACACAACTACTATTGGATTTAGAAGTCTTTTCTGATGATTCTAGCTTATAATTATCTGCTATCTCTAAATTCTGACATAATTAAAGGTTTGCACCATGCAGTCTGTCACTTGAGTGCTGCTTGAATTAATTCATATATGTTTATTAGGGAATTTAATGTTGGTCAAACTAGATGATAAGATATTTTGGAAAAGGTATTCTTTTTAAAGTCCCTTACAGTGTCTAAATTGTGCAGGGTGCACCCTAACTACTTGAAAATGCCTATAATTTGACTTTTAATAAAGAATATGAAAAATAAGAAACAAGAAAATGTACTTAAGTACATCAATTTTAGATAAATGATGACAGAGCTTTGGCAACTGTTAACTTACACAGAGAGATATGACAGGCTAATACATGAGCACCAAGGCTGGCTGATAGCTTTTAGATTTTAGATCTGTTGTGGGAAAAGTAAAACTCCTTTCTCAGAGAAGGCCTACTGACTTAGTTTTGACATTACAAAAGTCTTATTAGACTTTCAAGAGTTTAATAAGAATTTGTGTGTGATTATTGTATCCCTGAGAAGAGGCACATGTGCTTTATTTTTCCTCAGTGGAATTATATGTGCATCAAATTAACTTGGGTTCACAGCTGCCTAAAATGGATCTGATGTCTCACCAAGCTGGATGAGCAAGTCGAAAAGCTGGATCAGGTAGCACTACAATAGTGTGTGATATTGCCAAATCCACTGAAGTCTTTGGTTATATACAGACATATGTATATGTATGTATCTATATGAATATGTACAAATATATATGTACACACACGTAGAGTTGGTGTATTCTTTTGTGTTTAATTTACATATAATTATCTGTAATTACATCCCTTGATTCAAAAGTTTAGCTATATTCTTCTCTGATGTAGATGCTTCCTTGTGAACTTAGCCAGCAAATGACATCTCTGATGATGCAAAGGACATTGACAGATTTGTCCAGCCAATGTGTTCCTTACTCAACAGACATACCCTGAGGCCAGATGTGCCAGCATGGGGCCTGCTAGGCTTAAACCAGCAAGGCAATCTTCCCTATAGTTCAGCTTTCTATTCCCATGGTCAAAAGCAAGCTCAAGTCTTGGCCCATCTCAAGAGGAATAATACAGGACATGATATTAATGTCTACTCTATAACATATAAAGGAGAATTTTTAGATCACATATAAATTAAATTAGCTATAAATATTGATTACTATTCTTTGATGAACTTAACTTATTCATAATTTTCATCAGAGGCCCCAGAGCGTTATTTCATTGATAAGCCATCTACATGTGGACAAACCAGAGATGGCACACTATGGCAGCCACCATTTTGTCCTGATAACATTTTATCAATATAGCTCTGATTAAACATAGTAGTAAAAATCCTCTAGTTAACACACTTTTGGGATTGATGTCTATTCTAAAACCAGGCTGACCAACTTCCTATGATTTGGAAAGTCTCATAGCTATAAGTATAAGATAGGTTCCTTCACTTTTGATTCTTACTATAACTTACTACTATAGTTGTGTTTGTGTCATAAGAGCCCTGTGATCTATTACTATGGTTTCTCTAGAACACATGCAGCTGTCTAAGAGTTATGGTGACTATGACTGTAGCATCTATCAAAAGGATCAATAAGAATCCTGCTGAGGATAACTCACATGCTGTGGGCTCTGTCAATATCCCAATAAACTTAGATCCTTATGTTGCTAGCTTTTATCATGGACTTGCCACTTCTCCAAGTGTATGGCACCATCCTGATCATTGTAGGCACACTGTCCAATGGATTACTTCCTCCATCCAGCTGTCCCCCAACCCCTGCTCTGCACTGAATTCAAAGGTATTTGAAGGCTCAAATGAGACAATGGATGTAAAGCACTTTGCAAATCTTAAAGTGCCGTATAAATGTCAGTTATTGTTACTGTTGTTGTTAACCTCTAGTCATCAGACTTCTAGTGTGTCATTGCCTTCATTCCTTTAGCCTTCTACTGTACTCTTCAAGCAATGTTGATAGAGCAATACGGGAATGTACTGGTAAGTGTTTAACAGCTGTGCTGGGAAAAAAATGCACATGCAATTTTAAGTTTAATTTGCATTAAGTGTAGACAATCAATGAAACAATAAATCAAGCCCTGATTTTTAGTGACTGATGTTTCCCATTTCTAATGTGCAAATGTTCATACAGAAAATATATCCATGGGCAAGCCAGTTAGAGCTGGCTCCAGCACACCCTTGACTGAATCATTCCCTCTTGATGCTCAAACTACACCTCATTCCTGAAGAAGAACTTCAGGTTAAATCATATCCATATTCATACCAGGTCTGGGTAGGATTTCTAGTTTGTTCCCCATTTTCATCAATCCTTCTCTACCCTTTTTGGGTGAAAGGTAATTAGTCTGAGGGAGAAACAAGAAGAGTGAACGAGTACTCCTGAGGCTATATATTGATCACCAAGACAGTCTACAAATCAATCTGTAAATAAATTTTAGTATGTCAATTCCATCTATTCATTGAAACAAACCACTTCATTTGAAGCAAACAATAGTTTCAAAGCCTTCACTAGCTTCCTCTTGTCCAGAGGTTAAAATACAAGCTCTTTAATGTAAGGCCCTCCATAATTGGGCTCCTGCTGACCTTTCCAACTTAATTTTAAATCACTGCTCTTGCACAGCCCAAGGAACAACAAAACTTAACTCCAAGCTATTCCTTGATCTTGCCTTGTGGTCTATAACAGCTTTTCCTTCTGCCTTGAATCCCTCTCCTCATATTTTTTCCTTTAAAATCATTTTAAAAGGCTTCAGGGTTTAGTATAAGTGCTACCACCTCCTTGAATATATCTCTGGCAGAAAGTATTCTCACCTCTACCAAATTTTCTCAGAATGCTTTGTCTAGGGCTCTAAGTGAAATACAATGGACCTAGTGCCTACGACCCAGTCATAGTGATAAGGCCAGAACCTGTGGTTTTATTGATATGGGGAACTCTAGAGAGGAAACTGCCTTTACCAATTCTGGGTAGTACCTTCTCTATAACTTAGAACGTGAGCTGCCCACAGCACTGGGGGCTATGACTTGCTGAGGGTCCCAGAGCCAATATGTGCCAAAAGTGGGACTAGAAAGTACTTAACAAATGTTTAATGATTTCTTCTTTGCTTTATCACCCTGTATCTGAATGCCTCATACTTTTCTGTGGACCTAGTTGTGTTTTCCAATATAAATTTCATACTTCTTCATCTTTGTATCCCTAGTGCCTAGTGCTGTCTTGAACATAACAGTAAGTACTTAAATATTTGTTGAGTATTAGTTGAATGGCTTCCATTTCTAACTTTCCCTCCTTCTGACCCCATGCTGCCATTCTTCCTTGCCATATTATAGTATATTACCTATGGAAACTGGAAGTCATGCAAACTGACTTGTAGTTCCTACTGCAAATGTCAGAGATTCTCTACAAATGAGGGGCTTATTAACATTATGCAAAAGGAAAATTTCTCCAAAAATAGTACTAGGTATGGCTAGCTAGGTAGATTCTCTACAGAGATAGGTCACACAAAAATGTTGGCTAACTAGGCTGTAGGACCATTCCAATTATACAAATAGTCCTTTACATGGCTTACATTATTCACCACAATCTGGCTATACCCAATATCCCACAAATATCTACTATGAGGAGATGGTCTTAAATTTATATACACCAAACCTAGTACTTTATTTTATTAAAACAGAAGGGCAGAAAGAATATAAGAGATCCTAGACACTGAGACATGTGGAGTTCCTTAAGAAATTGTTCAGTTGGGAGGACTGGGACAGCTAGGAGGCTCAGTGGATAGAGAACTGGAGCTGGGGTCAGGAAGATTTGAATTTAAAGTTGGCCTTAGATACCAGCTGCATGACCCTGGGTAAGTCACTTAACCTTTGTCTGCCTCAGTTTCCTCAACTGTAAAACAGGGATAATAAGAGCACCTACATACCAGAGTTGTTGTAAGGAGGGAAATGACATAAGGAGGGAAATGAGTGCTTAGCACAGCGCCTGAGTTTTTAAAAAGTTTTTATCCCTTTCCTTCCTCTACTACCCTCAAATGAAAGCATTTGAAAGCCCACACACCAATCAATCAATTGATCGATCAATATGAACTTATTAAGCCCTGAACATGTGCTATTATAAAAGATGATAGAAAGAAGAAATCAAGCTGTCCATGTCCTCAAAGAGCTTCCTTTCTGTTGAGTGAGACAGCGTATATACCTAAAAGTACACATATCAATGTATATGTATATATATGTATGTTTACATAATATGTATGATATATGTACACACATGTAAGTATAATATGCATAAAATAATATAAAAGGAATACAAGTTAATTTTGGAGGGAAGCAAGAACAACTACGAATGTGGTGGTTAGAAAAGTTTTCATATAGGAGGTATTATAAACTAGAGGTGCCCAATTTAAAAGCAGTGTAAGGTTCATCTGTGCTCTTGACTGTGAGTGTATTAAAGAGGCATCCAACAGTTGATGGGCTTAAGCTTTGGGAGTAACTATTTCTGCAGATTATTGTTAACGAAGTATCATGGACAAAAGGTTAAGGGTTTGTGTCAAACGATTCAAGAGAAGTGAGACAGTGTAGAACCAATCAGTGAAATGGAGAAATCAATGCATAGCATGGGAGAGAGGGAGGCAGGGTGTGGAGTTTGGCATCCTGATGTTGTGAGCTAATTGAGAGCAGGGACTGTCTTTTGCCTCTTTTTGTATCTCCAACGGTTAGCACAGTGTGAGGCTCATAGCAGACATTTAATAAATGTCTACTGATTGATTGACTAATGCTTTAGAGTGAGAAAATCAGCCTCTGCTGAAGCCTTTGCTTAAGCCTCATCAGGTATATTAATTAGGAAGGCATGCTTTATAGGGCAGAGCTACATTCTAGGTGCTTATACCAAAACATGGGGGAACTATGACAAAAAGCCCATTAGATACAGCCTATTAGACTGTATTGCCCAGATGAGAAGATACGAATTGTAAATTTCTTCAATCCCTGTAGTATGTATGAGACCTGAAATATAAAAAAGGGAAAGATTTAAGAAACAGTGAAGTAATGGAATCAGGAAGACTTGGAAACTGATTGGTCATGAGAGAGATGGAAAAGGAAGAAGGGTCAAAAATAACACGAATGTTTTGAACACAAGAGAAAGGATTAATGGTATTTGCACTGCTAGAAATGATGAAGACAGAAGGATAAATACGTTTGGGGCAAAAGGTAAACTCAGACTTGGGCATGTTGAATTCAAAGTACTATGCAGTTGTGCTACATAATTCAAAGAGATACACAATTTTAATAGCAATAACAGATATATAATTGTAAAGTTTTTGCACAATACTTTCCATAAATTAGTTCATTTGATTCTTAAGAATAACTTCGAGTTAGGTACTGTAGGCATTATTATCTCCATTTTATAGATGAGGAAACTGAGCTTCAAGAAGTTATCTTGCTCATGGCCACTGAGTGGCTCAATGTCAAGGCAGGATTTGAAAGCAGATCTGCTCTGGATCCAAGCTCAATACTCTTTCCACTACAACATTATGCTTACAAATGGTATTTGGAAATGTGGGTCTGGGACTTGGGGAAAAGATCAAAATTTTATAAAGAGAGATATTTGTGAGATGTTGCATAGTGGTGACAATTGGATTTCTGAGAGTGGTTAAGAAAAAGAAGAAAAGACCTAGGACTCAGTATTGAGAAAGATTAATTTTAAAGGATTGGAAAGAATACTCAGGAAAATTGACAGAGAAGATATGGTCAAAGATGTAAGATGAGAACTAGGAGAAGATGGCAAAACTATTAGCCAAGAACTATGTGTCAAGCAAGAATTCAACTGAAGAAAAGTCATTGAAAAGAAAAACTGAAAAAAATGCTATTGCTTTGTAGTGACTGTATGTAAGATGTAAGAGCCTTAATATAAGTGCTTTAATATAAAATAATATGAAATATATTTTTATAATACAAATATTACTTATAAAATTATTGTATAATGTATAATATAATGATATGTAATATAATAATTTATAATTATGAATCATTATTTACAAAGTTATTAAATATTAAAATATGATTTTATAATACAAAATATTCTAAAATATAAAATAATATAAAATAAAAAAGGCTCATAGGGAAACTTAGAGGGAGTAATTTCTGTAGAATTTGGAGGAAAGAAGCCATATTACCAGTTATGAGTGGGAGTAATGAGGTAAAGAAGGCTCTAGGTGCATTCTGCAAAAATGTTGACTAAGAAAAAGAAGAAAAGAGCTTCAGATGATGGGCAAGTCATGGAACAGAACTGTGGAATCCTAAGCACACTGTGAGGCATATGTGAAAAGGCTAGAGGTCAAACTGATGAGTGAAAGGGTGGGAACGTGATGGCTGATGCTAGGTGCTGGTGGACACAGGCATATATACTATTAAGAACATTGCTAGAAATAGTAGCTTCAGTTCAGATATCACAATAATCTTAGTATTCCCTAAATCCCCTGCTCAAACATCTTCAGACATCTTGACAAGCTCAGCAATCAAGTATTTGAAAATCTTCCTCATCCATAACCAGTCTGCCTTTCCATGATATTTTCATGTTGGTCTTCATTGATCTCTTATGTTCCAACCAAACTAGGCTACTAAAATTGTTCCATGAACTCAGAATGCCATTTCTTACCTTTGAGCACATATTTACATTATTCCCAATGCCTAGAGTGCAGTTCTTGCTCATCTCTGCTTCTCAGAATCATTACATTTATTAGAAGTTCTTCTAACCTGCTGTGTGAAGCCTTCCCAAATGAAATGAACTTCTCGCTCCTCAGATTTCCTTGTCACATTTAGAGGGAGTGGGGGGTAGGAGGGCTCACCATGTATTGCACTCTTGCAGGTGTATGGTTTATGCCCTCTTCCCAGCTCCCACCTTCCCCAAACACAATGCAGACTTAGGGGAATATGGTACTATGGCATTTTTATTTCAATACTCTCCAAAATTAGCATACTTTCTTGCATGTATAGGATGCACAAGACATGATTGCTGAATGAAGAAGTGGGAATGAGTTTTCCTAAGACTTACAAAATAAAGGTAGTGCCAAACTTCAATTTACTTGGAGGCATGGGGTTTAGAAAGTACACATCAGATGTTTGTGATAAAGGTAAAGTAGGGGTTGAGATCATCCCCTCTAAGAAAGGTACAGAGCTTGTGTTTCAAGCAGATTTGGGATGTCAGGAAAGGAAAAAAAAAGTTTGGAATGAAAGAGTAATTTCTTGTAATTAGGCCAAACTGCCTAGTAAACAGGCAGCATAATATGATTTCAGAGACTTGGCTCCTGTATGTGACTCCTTACAAATTTACATAGCAGAGCAAGGGAAAGTAAAAGAGGGTGCAATTATCTAGGAAACTTTAGCTAAAGCAGATAATTTGTTTGCTGAAATGGCGCAAGAATGAAACCTTTTTTTTTCTTCTTTCTGTCTTCATTATTTTGTTGTTTTCTTTATCTACATACTTGGATGCTTACACATTTGAAGCCTTTTTACGTCTACTAACTTGGCATGGTCACTTTGAAGGATATTACCTATGGTTTGAGAAATAATGTTTAAAAATTCTGTGAGAGTTCTAGATTGCACATATAATTCAACAAATATTTACAAAGCAAGAACTCTGAGAGAATCAACAGAGAGAATGATTTTCTTCTGCTGATTATATGTAATTTATCCTGTACACATCTTCTTTGGATGTAACTGTTTATGTGTTATCTCTTCGTTAGACCATAAACACTTGGAGAGAAGCAGTTTGATTTTGGTTTTTTAACCTTTCTCTGTATTGCAGCACTTAGCAATGTGCTTGACACAGCATACAAAGCTTGTTGACTTGTTGACATAAGCAAGGAACAACTCTGGGTTCTGGAAGGAGAGAGAGAAAGCCTGAGATTAGAATAATACAGGCACTAAATTCAAGGAGTTTACATTCTACTGGGGTGAAGGAAAGGGGCAGAGATGGTATCTTATGAATAAATAAATATAATACAAGGTAGAATGTGATAAAGACAAAGGAGAAATCCAAGAGAAGTACTCTCAGAGAATTTTAGAAGGAAGAAGACACTTGCAGTTGAGCAGATCACAGAGAAGTAAGAATGTGAGTTAAACCTTAAACAAAGAGAATAACTACAGAATACAGAGGTGAAGAGGTGCTGCATTCTGTGTGGACACTGCATTAAAAAAGGAGAAAAAGTATTAAATTTGAGACAGAGTCATTAATCTGATGTAGATACTAAAAAAAAGGAATGAATGACTGGGGGTGAGGAGAGAGAATGTGAGATGAGACTTGAAAGGTAAACTGGGGCCAGACTGTGTGTGTGTGTGTGTGTGTGTGTGTGTGTGTGTGTGTGTGTGTGAGTGTGTGTGTGTGTGTGTGTGTGTGGTGGGGGTGCTTATATATTGACCTAAAGAATTTGATTCCTGGAGCAAAATCATACATTTTTGAATGGGAATTTGATGTAGACCTATACATTTAATGATTATTTTACAAACTTTTGAAAGAATAGATTGTGGAGAGGAGAAATTGGAGACAGGGAGGCCAGTGAGAAGAATATTCAGGGAGTCAAAGAAAACAGCAAAAAGTATCTAATTTAATTTGGGTTTTGAATCAATTAGTAGAAGAAAGAGTCATTTTAAGAGATACTGCCCTAGGTAAGGAGAATCAATGAGATTAAGCAACAAATTGGATGTCAGGAATGAGGAAGAAAAGTAAAAACAGCTTTCAAAGTTTGAAAAGTTCAAGAGAAAATAAGAGGTGTGGAAGAAAGACAAGTTTAGGGAGAAACATAGTAAGCACAGTTTTATATTTGTTGAGTTTGACATGCTGGCCGCACATTCAGTTCAGAATACATACACGTGTATGTGTATATACATGCATGTGTGTGCATGTATGTTTTGTTGTGTTAATACATGCAAACAAACATATACGTGCATATACAATATATACACATACATATGTTATAACTAAATATATACATATGAACACATACACACATATGCATACACTCATATACATGTGTGTGTACACACAAACAAACACGCACATATGAAAACCTGAGCGGAAATGGAAAGCAAGAACCAACTAAACTATGGGGCAGGGAAGAACAGACCATTAAAGGAATGGTTAGTAATATAGAAAGGGAAGTAGTGAATAAAATGCATAAGAATATCTTCATGAAGAACAGATCATGACAAATTGACCTTATTTCTTTTTTGACATTGTTATTAAACTATTAGAAATCATTTACCTGGATTTTAGCAAAGTTGAAATTATAAATATCTCATGCATTCTCATGGAGAGGATGGGCAGGTATGGGCAACAGAGTTGGATGGATTTTGAATTGTTGTCATGGCAACCCAAAAGGGTGATCATATCAATGTGGCAAGGAGTCTCCACAGAACTGTGCTTTGTCCTACTTGCTATTTCACATTTTTATCAATTCACTTGAGAAAGGGATAGATGGTGTGGTAATCAAATTTACCAAAGGCCATCACAATCCACAAAGTGACAGAGAGAAACAAATCTCCCACTGAAGGCTGCCAGGAAGGGTCCATCACAAACAAGCTGGAAGCTGAGCTCAGCCCTGTGTGAGACCAAAGTTTTAGCCTCATGGTGGACCCAACCAGCCACCGGCTGGAGGAACTTCAGGAGGGTGGATCACCAGCAGTTGTGGCCATTTCCAGAATTAACAACCTATAAATGCCAAAGGCAAAGTAAAAGATCAGTGTGGACTTTGGGTACAGGGGGACTGAGAGTGTGGTCTGGCCTATGCCCCAGAGGGAGAAGTGGCTGAGGCGCTGCTGGTGTACAGCTGCTGCAGCGTGGCTCCTTCAGAGCTCCTGGCTAGCAGATTGTAGGTGGACAAAGAGCCCATTCTGAGACATAATTGCTCTTGCTTTAACCTGCTTGGATCTGGATTGCTGTCTTGGGTGGAGGCCCTGGGGTGTGTGATCAGATGTGAGAGACTGTGGAGACTTCAGAAAGGGTATCCAACTAATAGCTCCGCAGCTGGGAAAGCCCCAGCAATTTGGGACAAAACTCTCCTCTCTGGAAGCAGTGTTCTACTGTGGCAAAAAGCTCAAAAGTCAAGTAATTAAGTGGCAACAGGAGCAAAAAAAGGAAGCAAAACAAGCACAGCAATACATTAGATTCCTTTTTTTGAGGACAAAAAGGATCAGAGCACAGAATGGGAGGAAGACAATGAAGTCAGAACTCCTGCAACAAAAGCTTCCAAGAAAAATATGAACTGGTTACAGGTAACAGAGGGGGTTAAGAAGGATTTTTAAAAAACAACTAAGAGAAGTGGAGGAAAAATTTGGAAGAGAAATAAGAGTAATGCAAAAAAAATCATGAAAAGTGAGTCAACAACCTGACTGAAGAAAATAACACCTTAAAAAAAGTAGACTAACTCAAATGGCAAAAGAGGCTCAAAAAGCCAATGAGGAGTAGAATGCCTTAAAAAGCTGAATTTGCCAGATGGAAAAACAATCTCAAAAGCTCACTGAAGAGAATAATTCCTTCAGAATTAGATTGGAACAAATAGCAGCTAATGACTTTATGAGAAATCAAGATACTATTAAACAGATCCAAACAAATGAAAAAATAGAAGGCAATGTGAAATACCTCACTGGAAAAACAACTGACCTGGAAAATAGATGCAAGAGAGATCATTTCAAAATTATTGGACTACCTGAAAGCCATGATCAAAAAAAGAACCTTGAAATCATTCTTCAAGAAATTCTCAAGGAAAATTGCCCTGATGTTTTTGAACCAGAGGGCAAAATAGAAATTGAAAGAATTCACTCACCACCTCTGGAAAAAGATTCCCAAAATAAAACTCCTAGGAATATTATATCCAGGTTCTGGAGTTCCCAGATCAAGGAGAAAATATTACAAGCAGCCAAGAAGAAACAATTTGAATACTGTGGAAACACAATCAGGATAACACAGGATCTGGCAGCTTCTACATTGGAGGATGGAAGGGCTTGGAATATGACATTTGGGAGATCAAAGGATCTAGGATTAAAACCAAGAATCACTTACCCAGAAAAACTGAGTATAGTGCTTCAGGGGAAAATATGGTCATTCAGTGAAATAGAGGAATTTCAAGCTTTCTCAATGAAAAAACCAGACGAATAGAAAATTTGACATTCAGATACAAGAAGCAAGAGAAGCATGAGAAGGTAAACAGAGAAAAGAAATCATAAAGAACTTATCAGAGTTGAACTATTTACATTCTTACATGAAAAAAACAATAATTTTAACTTATGAAATTTTTCTCAGTATGAGGATAGATAAAGGGAATATTTATATGTGTGCATGTTTGTGTGTTTATGTATACATATATGTCTATACAGAAGGATATATGTGCATATAAATACATATGAGAGTGTGTGTACATATGTGTACAGGTATACATAGACAGAGGGCACAGGATTAATTTAATAGGAAGGGATGATACTTAAATGGTGAAATTGAGAGGTGAGAGAGGAATATCATGAGAGGAGTTGGGGAGAGATAGAATGGGAGTAAATTTTCTCATATAGAAGAGGCAAGGGAAAACTGTTACAAGGGAAGGGAAGAACAGGAAGGCAAAAGGGAATGGGTTAACCTTACACTCATTGAATTTGGCTTAGGGAGGGAATAACATATACTCTAAAGAGGGTATCTCCTCCTACAAAGAGGGGGGATGATGGAGGGGAGGGCAGGTTGGGGGGAGGATAGTTAGAAGCACACACTTTTGGAAAGAGAAAGGTCAATGTAGAGAACAGAACAAGTGGGGGCAGGATAGGATGGAGGGAAATATAGTCGGTCTTTCACAATATATCCACTATGGAAATATTTTGCATAACTACATGCTTACA
>CM053600.1:17984304-18011086 GCA_028646575.1 Pseudocheirus occidentalis | reverse complement strand
CTGGGGTTTTCACAGCTGCCAGAACTATTAGGGGGGTACTGCAGCCCCCACCAGCTTTGTCTCACTGGTGATGCCCCCCAGGGCCACCACTCAAGACCATGATCCAGATCCAGGCCACTCAATGCAAGAGCACTTGGCCTCTCAACAATTGTTTGGCCCCCCTGCAGTCTGCAGCCCAAGAGCTCTGAAGCAGCATGGTCGAGGCAGCTGCTTCTTGCAGCCATTTCTACCTCTACTGCTGCTTCCACTGCTTCCTTGCCCTTGGGGCAGTTCAGCCAGACTGTTTTTCTTCCCCAAATTTAGCTGAATTCCAGTGACCTTTCTCTTAGTCCTTATTTCTCCTGGCTTGATAAATCTGGAAACTGCCACAGGTGCCACCAATCTGGTCTCCTGAAGACTCCAGCTGCAGCTCCTTTTGGCTGCCCTGGGGCCAGCCCATGGTTTCAGGCTGGGCTAGTTTTGGCTCCCAGGCTGGTTTGCTGAGCCCTATGTGTCTAGCTGCCTTCAGCAAGAGATGTGTTTTCTGTATTTTTTGAGTTTTGAAGCGCTAAAATTTGTTTAGAGTCATATTTTATGGGTATTTGAGGTGGCTGTGTGGGAGCTGTGAAAGTTTGCTTTTTCTATGCCACCATCTTGGCTCCTCCCCCCTCTGCCTCAATTTCAAAATCTCTAAGATGTTGATAATAGTAGCATCTACCTCACAAGATTGTTGTGAGGATCAATTGAGATAAAAAAATGAAACTTAAGGTATAATAAATAGTATTTTTGTCATAAAAGGTTATAATGGTTATAACCTCTGGTGAATTTTCCAAAAAGGCAAGTTATAACTTTGAGGTCGAGCTCTCTTTTTCTCAAGGTACTCTCTTTGGCTCCTGCAGCATATGCTTTGGGAGTGGTCAATATAACTAATTAAAATACCCAGGAGTGGAGCTACAACTTCAGAATGAAAACACAGAAAACTCTGAATCTGACATGGGCTGACATCCAAGAGACAGGCAGGTTTGTCTTGCTTGCTACCCTGGAGGTAGAGCTAAATTATCCAGGATTTTTGACCAGGAAGTGAAGGCTGTTGACCCCTAACAATGTAAAGAAACAGGAAGGATTAGATGGAGGTGAGATGATTTTCCTTTTCATGTATAACTTTGAACACACTTCCCTATATCCTTTGGATGGATTTGTAAAAGTCAAACAGAATATATGGTAGAATGAATGTTTAAAGATTGAGACCTTTTGAGAAATTTTAAGGATTCTATTGCTATTCTATATCAGTGGTTCTCAACCTTCCTCATGCTGTTGCAACCCTTTAATAGTCATATGTGGGCATATCTGCATGTGGATGGACCCACCTGGAGACAGACAAAGGAGCAGTGTCTCAGTTCCTAAGACCATCGTAAATATGTTTTTTACAATGTTCTTAGGCGACCCCTGTGAAAGGGTCATTGCACCCTCAAAGGGGTTGTGTCCCACAGGTTGAGAACTGCTGTTCTATATGAATATTATTTGTATTTTTTGCCTGGTCATCTAGTCTGTCTCTTTGAATCTAGATTATACTTAAATCCTTCCAGAAATGTCATTCTATCCCTTTTTTGAATATCTGCAGAGAAATCTCTCTCAGTTCATGAATTCTGAGAATTTTTAAAAAGAAACAAATACAAAAGTTCATCTTAAACTCTATACTGAATTCTCATCTACTACAGTTTAAGCCCAATTTCCCTTGTCCCATGTTCTGTGTAACTCAAGAGAAGCTACTCACCACCTCCAGCATATTTCTTCCATTCCCCATGGTAAATTACAATGATTAAATCTGCAATCCCCACAAATAGAGGATACTGAAATATAAATGAGAACAGTCTCCTTTGATGCTTAATGGGTAAAATGAATTTAAACCTGAATGTCATAACTCACTTCTATGTTATTCTTATGTACATAGTTGCTTTGAGCTTGTTATTGAAGTAATGAACAAGAAAGCTAGAACATCAAAAGACTGAAAAAGTATGTTTTATGTTTTATTTAATGCTATCACCCATCCAAGTAAGTTTGATTAAAGGAACAAAAGTTATATTTGCATAAGCTTGTTCTAGAATTTATTAATATCTTCCTGAATGTATGACTCTTCTTGTTGATTTGAAAAATATACAGTTATAATTGGATCAGATTTGGGCTGTGAATAATGGATTTGACTCTCTGGCATCTTGAAACTTGAGGAAATTATTATCATTGTGATACCCTAAATATGGTAAGATAATATCACCCTAGATCTGTACTTGACAGTTTAGATCCCAGTGGTTTTATTTAGACTTTTTGACTTTGTTAGCTGTACAATATATTGGCCTTCATGTAGTTCAAATGAGCTAGTGTTAAAGAAGAATGTGTTGTTGTTGTTGTTGGTTCTTTCTTCCCAAAGAAATGATATCACAATTGTGATGTCTTGACTTGTACATGAATGGGATTTAAGTGAGGCAGAGCTGTGCAAAGTCATTGCCTCACTTTCTCCTCTAGAGTCATAGGAGTCCAGTGGCAAGACAAAGGTCATGACACTACAGTAGATCTTGACTGCTTCTAGAGAATACCTAAACTGTGAGTCTGTGATCTTGAACCCTAATTGGAGTGAGCATTTATCAGCTTAATAGATGGATGTGAAGAGGACTTTGGAAGAGATTAAGCAAACCAGATTACAGTAAGCAGTTGTTTGAGGACCTAAAAATTGACTCTTCCTAGATTTTTTTTAGGAAAAGAAGAGGTTTATGTACAGAAAAGATGAAAAGACTAACCATGTTGATTTTGGTTCATTATCTTAATAATACTCTGAAGATTCTAGGGTCCTGAACAGTCTGAGAAGTATAAATGGGTCATGCTCTGCTTGCTTCTTGCCTGAGGAGGACTGAACAATACCATCTTTATCTTCCTGCGAGGCTTCTGGATACAAGTGCCTCAACACCAGTAACCTTGCCACAAAAGGCAAACTGAGAACCTGGAGCTCAGTCACTTCCTGGCTACAAGCATACTGATTCCATATCATACTGTTGCTAGTTACAAGGCAGGCTTCCAGACACCTCCTAGGACACAGCCACATGGCAGTTTGGGAAGTTGAGGAACCCAGAGGATCAATTTTGAACTTTCTAGTGACCTGACTTCTCAAGGAACCTCACTGTGACTTGGTAGAGATTCACCCTTTAGTGAGTAATATATTGATACTAATCTGTCACCTGTTAAGAACAACGAGCTTCTGCCAGACCAATTGGCAACTTTGTCATTCCCATCCACCTCACCTACCCTTCTGTTCCACTCCGGATCAATGCATCCTCTTTCTCCTGTGCTTTCTCTGGAATAACTGTTCCATGATTATTAACAAAATTCAACTTATTTTTAACTAACTTTCCTCTTTTACTTCTTTTACCTTCTGGTTCTCTGAGATTTGGCTCCTTCCTGACCATACTTCATCCCTGACTGCCCACCTCTTTCATTGGCCACATTGGAGGAGTCAAAATATTGCTGATTTCCGATTTTTCCTCTATTACCAAAATTCAGCAGCTTTTCCTTCTATGAACTTCCTATAATACAAATTTATCACACAATCTAGATTCTGATAGAATCCATTAACCCTTCCCTTACTCAGGACATTCCCTCTCCTTTCTCAGTGAACTCAGGACCTGTCTCACAGTCTTCCTGTCCACCCAACTTCTCATTCTAGGAGACTTCATCGTACATGTTGATCTTCCTCCACCTTCCTAACTACCCTAACTTCCCAGTTCCTCAATCAACTCAGCTCCCATGACTTACCCTTCCACTATGCCTTGGATATAGACAAAGATGGACATACCCTTTATTCTCACTATTCCTGTTCAAAAAGTACAAAACTCCCATATCTAATCGTAATCTTCTATCTTTCCATTTCACCCTATGTCTTACTCCCCCTCACAGTTACCTCTGACCTCTTTACCTCCAAACACTATACTAGATCATTGCCTTTTCTCTGTTAACATTCTTGTCACTTCACAATGTCCACCCATTGACGAAAAAGCCCAATTCTATACTATCTCATACTATCAGGTAACCTGTTCTCTTGTCCTATTGCTGATCACAACTTGCCAAACACAAGCTTTGGTGTAATAGTACTATCTACCTCCACTACTAGTTATGTACTTAACTGGAGGAAGCAATGAAACGATGCTGATTAGATCCATTAAAATGCATCATAGCTAATATTAATTGGTTTATCACTTTAGTAAGACATTCTTACTACTCCAAAATTGATTCTTTATTCTACTTATCACAACAACTCTTTCAAACTTTCCTCAAATTATAAACTGACATATGTTATATGATATATATTATATAATTATGTAATATATGTATATATTATGTAGGTTAATATGTATTATGTATTATATATTCATTATATAATATACATATTATAAGTGTGTGTATGTGTATACTCAGAGATGACCAGTGTGGGAATTTTTTTTTATTGTATTGTATTATTATGTGCTAAAGACTATTTTTTTCATTTAAAAGTATTTGACCAATGGGAATGGTGATGGGAGGGAAATATTAATAAAATCAATTATTCAATATAAAAAAATTTTTAACAATTTCCTCAGGCCTCCCATGATACCCCACTTCCCACCTTCTCAAATAATGAGGCCATTTGTTAAGAACTACTCTTCTCTCTTCAGCCTATATCCTTTTATGTTGTCCCCCACTACTCTTCCTTCCTTCAAGTATATGCAGATGAGCTAGCTCTTTTCATTGCCAAGGTCTTTAATGCTACATAAACCCTTTATTCTGTACTCTCTTCTTTTCCAGCAAATTTTCCCCATCATCATCTATGCTTTCTGTCATTCATTGCTTCTTACAAACATGCCCACCCAAGTCTTCCTCTGCCTTAAAAAAATACTAGATTTTACAGTGCATACCAGCTATTATTCTCCATATCACTTCCCTTTCTAAGCTTGAATCCTTTAAAACGTTGTTTAAACTCACTGTGTCATCTTCCTGCCCTCTAATTATCTTCCAAACTCTCTACAATCTAGCTTTCATCCTCATGAAATTATTCTCTTTAAAATTACTAATGGTCTCTTAATTGTAAAGTCTGATAACTTTTCAACACTCATTTTCCACTTCTCTACAGTATTTAAGACTATAGAATATATTTTTCCTCCTAGATATTCTAATCTTTCTGAATTTTAATGACTCAGCTCCCTCTTGGTTCTCTTCTTACATGTCTAACCTATTCTGATAATCCTTTCCTACGTCTGTATCCATATCACTCTCAAACACTTTGAGCATTCCTCAAGGTTCTGTCTAATGCCATCTTCTCTTTTCTCTGTATATCCTTCGTTTTCTTTTCTATTTATTTCCCTCCTTTGGTAATTTCACCAGCTCTGAGAGATTCAGGTATTATTTCTAAGACTCTGATTCCCAGATCTATTTATCCAGCCCAAATTTCTCTCCTGAACTTAGTCATTACCCCATTGACCCTATTTGCCATTTCTGATTGAATACCCTAAGCTCAACTCAGACTCAACACTTCCAAGACAGAACTCATATTTCTTCCCAAACCTCTAAGGTCCCACCATCCTTTTTTCACCCAGGTTGCACCCTGGAATCAGCCTTGACACTTCTCTCTCACTCACCCCATCTATATAACCAGTTTTCAAATCTTGTATTTTCTTTTTCTAATAAATCTCTTGCATGTGTATCCTCATTCCCTCAATCACCATTCAATTTTAAGCCCTTATCCCCTCCCTTTTGTTATAGTAGTATTTTTTACAATATTCTCTGTCTTGAGTATTTTCCACACTTGCTCAACAAACTCCAAACTCCTTTACCACTAAGTCATTTAAAGCTCTTCTTAGCTTCTCAGTCTTTTGACAGGATCTTCCTCTCCATGCAATCTATAATCTAATCCATTGCTCTGCTTGGGTTGCCTCATGCACGCACTCCATTCCCTATCTTCTTACTGTCCCTGAGGCTGCAATGTTTTCCTACACTAATAATGTCTCCAACTCTAATAATCCTTGGCTTCAAAGACTCAGTTCAAACATTATCTTCTGCAGGAAGCCTTTCCCCACTCCTCCCAGCTACTAGTGTCTTTTCTGATACAATCATTATTCATCTACCTCATATTTTTTTCACATGCATCTATTTTTACACATATTATCCTATGTATTAAAATTTAAGTTTCTTGAGGGAAGGAAATGTTTTTACTTTTTATGTGTAACCTCACCACTTAATACAATACCTAGCACTTAATAAATGCTTGTTGATTGACTGAATTTGGATTTAATTAATTTGCGACTGCTTCCCTGCCAAAGGCTCTGTACTTCTGGCCACCCTTCTCCAGTAATGCATGAACTTTCTCTAATCTAGAGGCACTCTAGGATGCCAGAGGTCTAGGGGTCTCTCTCAACTCTGTTATTCATGGGTAGATGTAGAGAGTTGCTAATATTCCGGCAAGATCTGACTCTGCCTGATGTTAATGTGTTTCAAATGCTATGAGGCGAGTAGCCCTCTAGGGAGGTAGGGATTAGGAGCATTTTGTTTATGCCTTCTTTAAGAAAATATGTATGTATCTGCAAACATATTTATATCTTTTTGCATGTGTGTAAGGAGAACAAATTATATGCTTATATATGTGTATATGTATTTATGCATGTGTACATATTAAAATATATTCTATATTCTGGACTCAAAATTTATCAGTAGGAATAGAATGGAATATCTGTTTTTTAGGGTCTAGTCATGCTCCTTTAGTGACCCCAAACTTCTCTTAGAAATAAAGTCTGCAAGGCATGAATTATCACATTTTCCAAACTGAAAATAAGACAGAAGCACAAGGAGGATGAGCAGGTTGAAACAATGAACTCATGAATAATTTTGAGAAAAGAAGTCAAGGATGTCTTCAGACAAATAAATGGGATAAAAAGAATATGGAATGGGCATGTTGAGAGGGTGAGGGGTAACAGATAGGCAGACAGTCAGTGTGTTCCTCTGATATTCTCACAATGTCAGGAAAAAGCAGCAGAGTCCTCACATGCTCCTGGTCAACTCCTTGTGGTGATCTTATGGGATCAATATGAGCAAAACTTATACAGGTTAGGCCAGCATGTCTGAGTTTTGATCTACATATAGACCTATGTCGTTAAAGGAAACATCTAAATTTATGAGATCACAGAAACGTTTCATGATTTGAGTATGAATTATATATTTACACACACATATATTTTATATACATAGATAAGAAGATATATATGTGTACATACATATATAAATATATTAATATGTATGTGTTTATATATATGCATGCATGTATATATACATACATACAGAGAGAGAGAAAGAGAGAGAGAGGGGCAGTTTAGTAACACAGAGGATAGATCTCTGGGCCTAGAGTCAGGAAGACCCAGTTTCCTCAGTTTAAATCTATCCTCAGACACTTACTAGCTGTGTGACCCCAGGCAAGTCACTTATCCTTGTTTGCCTCAGTTCCTCATCAATAAAAAAATGAGCTGGAGAAGGAAATGACAAATCACTCCAGTACTTTTCCTAAGAAAACCTCGAATGGGATCATGAGAAGTCCAACACAACTGAAATGACTAAGCCACAACAATCAATTATATAGCCACAGCAAGGTATAGATATGGATATATAGATGTAGAATAGATATAGATACAGATATAGATGTAGACATAGGTATAGATTTAGATAAACATACACACACATATGCCTACACATGATAGAGGTATATAGAAACTTCTGGTTTAGGAACTCCTGACTACTTTGTTGTTGTTTTTTAAAAATTTATTTTATTTTCAATTCATACAACAAAACAAGGATTTCTATAACAGCACAATTAAAAAATATTGCACATGAAACTGCAAATTTCTCTCTCTGTGTGTGTCTCTGTCTTTGTCTCTCTCTGTCTCTGTCTCTGTCTCTCTCTCTCTGATTCTCTCTCTCTGTCTCTTTCTCTCTGTGTCTCTCTCTGTCTCCCTCTCTTTCCCCCAAATACACAAAGAAGTTGTCATGTGCATTTTATTTCCTTTTTTTTCTTCCATCCTTCCCCACCTCCATCTCCCTCCCCCCTCAGTCCTGGAAATGGCTACTACTAGACACAAATAGGATTACAAATGAAACCACTTAGACTGAAATAGTAATTGAAATGCTTTTAAAAGTTTATAGGAGCCTGGGAAGGAAACTCCCCCTTCCTAAGTATTTTTGAGATTTTTAAGTGTTTACTTTATAACCCATACATGAATCTGTCCCCTATGTATAGACTTTGGATTTGCCTCTAGATAAGCATTTGAAGGAACACATTATTGTTGTGTAAACCAGTTTCATACATTTTGTTTCGACTGTTCTCCAAGGATTTTCTCTACCCTCTTGGCTTTGTTGTACTTATTATTAGGAAATGTAACTTCTGGATGCATAATAGTAAATATCTTTCAGATTATGTAAGCATTTCAATTGGCTTTGAAATGATCTCTAAGTTGTTTATTGTGCTTTAGGACTAAAATGGTCTGAAAAGTGAAGTAGAAAGATTGAGCACCTTGTGGGTAGGGGAAGATTCCTTTCTTCTTATCTGCTTCTCACTTCTAATCAGTGAATCTCTAATTACTCCTGATAGAAGCTTATTCCAAGACAAAACGATTCACAAAAATCAGGAAACTTATCCTAATCCACACACATACTTTTAAATTGACTGTGAAAGTGTCTGTTTCAAAGGAGGAAATACAATGATTTATGCCATGGAAGTGCAAGGGCTTAACCCTGTGAACTTATCTTAAGGTAAAAAATCAATAGTGCCAGGTTCAAGCAAACATAGGAAACTCAAGATTTGTGAGGCTAGCTTATTGCTATAACATATCTGTCAGAATTCAGCACTCTAAGGCTCCTTAAAAGTATTTGATCCAGTGTCCTGGGTACTTTAAAGAAAGGCAAACAAATAAAAATAAGATTTTTGCTCTTAATACCCAAAAGAGGCAAGAGATCTTTATGATAGTCGTGAAAACAATAATAAAAAATATATATTCTTGAATGTTAATGGTAAATTTGAAAAAAAAAAGAATATAGGAATCATTCCCTTCTCTTCTCTCATCCCCCACTCCAAATCCTTCTGAGGTTTATGGTTCAGGATACAATCCCCACCTCCTCCTTTCCTGCTTTTCCCTAGGGAAAATGCATGGCCATCATCAGTCCAGGATTTGACTTTACCACTTCAGGAAAGATTACTTAAAGGTATAAAGGACATTTTACTGACACTTTTTTTCTTGTTGTTGCTGTTAAGCATTCATGTTTTAAAGAGATTCTGTATCACACGTATTTTTCAAATTTCTTTTCAGAAAACGTTTCCTTTAGTGACATATTAATAATTAAGAAAATAATCTTTATGGCATCTAAGCCCTCTTGATATTTTCCAGCCCTGCTACTGTTAAAAATAGTACTAGGCATTTGGGGCAGCTAGGTGACACAGTGAATAGAGCACTCAGGAGGACCTGAGTACAAATCCAGCCTCAGACACTTAATACTTAATAGCTGTGTGCCCTTGGGCAAGTCACTTAACCCCAATTGCCCTCCATAAAGGGAAAAAAAAAGGTTCTAAGCTATTATAGTAGATAATATTAATATTTAGTTAATATTAATAAGATTAAGATTAATATTTAATAGTAATTAATATTATTAATACAGTAGATAGAACACTGAACTGGAAGTCAGGAAAACCCGATGTCATATTTGACTTCAGAACTGTGTGACCCTGGCCAAGGCATGCTCTCTCCTTAGTCTTCTTGTTCATAAAATGGGAACAATACTTTTAAAGTACTTCACAAAACTTTGTGTTATCTAATTGCTATTGTTACTTTTGTTATTGTTGCTATTAGTAACCATATACAACTTGAATTTATGAAGTCAAATTTCAAGATTTTAGCAAACCCAGTCAGCATGAAAAAGGAATGCAAAGGTTGCATTGGATTGTATTGGATTACCTCCAGGTGATCCTTGTAGTCAAAGCAAAAGTGTTCCAAAATCTTAGTGCTTTGCTGTACATAGAAGACACTTGATACCTGTTTATTACAGAGTATAAGATGAACAAATAGATTACTGAATATCTATGTATTAAATATATATGTGCATGCACACATACATATGCACACATATAGTATATGTGGAGCACACATACGTGTGTGTATTTGGAGAAAAATAGACAAAGAATAAGACAGAAACAGCAATGTAATATGAAGGAGGTAAAGACTGAGCACCTGCTTTTCCTGATAATTTAAATAATTTCTCATGTATTTAAAAATACTTTTGATTAATGCTTTCTCTCTTTTCATCAATTTTTTCAACACCCAGCTCCAAATTGAATGATCTCTTTTGAAAAGGAAAAGCAATTAAGAAAAAAAATTAAGTGAAATAACCACCTCTGGAAATGATATTTGTAAATCACTTGGCACGTAGTAATGCCTACATATTTGTTGTTATTATTGGCAATGTTATTATTATTAATTATTTTTAAAATACCTATTTTATTTATATCATTAAATATTTACCAATTGCATGTAAAATTTTATTAATAATTTAAAAAAATAAGTTCCAAATTCTCTCTCTCCTTAAGAAGGCAAGCAATTCAATATCAGTTATACATGTAAAATCATGCAAAACACTTCCATATTAGTCATATTACAAAAGAAAACACAAACAAAATAAAACAATAAAACTGAAAGAAAATATACTTCAATCTACATTCAGGTCCATCAATTCTCTCTCTGGAGGTGGATAACATTTTCCATCAGAATTATTTTATATCATTTTTTTGTTGAGACTAGCTATATCTTTCAGAGTTGATCATCTTTATAATACTGCTGTTACTATGTACAGTGTCTCCTGTTTCTTTTCACTTCATTTTGTATTAGTTCCTGTAAGTCTTCCCAGGTTCTTGTGAAACTATCTTGTCTGTCATTTATTATAGCAATTGATAGGAATCTCCTCATTTTTCAATTCTTTGCCACCACACAAAGAGCTGCTATAAATAGTTTAGTACTCATAGATGCCTTTCCCTTTTCTTTGAATTTTTTGAGATACACACTTAATAATGATATTTCTGGGTCAAACAGTATACAGTTTTATAGCCTTTTGAGCACGTTTACAATATTTCTCAGAAATGATTGGACTAGAGCATTGGACCAGAAGTCAGGAAAACCTGATTTCAAATTTGACCTCAGAACTGTGTGACCCTGGGCAAGTCATGGTCTCTTCCTCAGTCTTCTTATTTGTAAAATGGGAAAAATAGTACCCCAACTCTGCCAGTAGTGCATTAATGCTTCAATTCTTTTCTGCATTTGTCATTTTCCTTTTCTGTCACATTAGCCAATCTAATAGGTATTAGGTAGTGTCTTGGAGATGCTTTAATTTGCATTTCTCTATTCAATAATGATTTAGAGCTTTTTTTAATATGACTATCAAGAGCTTTGATTTTGTCTTCCAGAAACTGCCTATTTGTAGCCTTTGATAATTTATCAACTGGGGAATGGCTCTTATTTTTATAAATTTGGTTCAATTCTCTATATATTTGAGTAATAAGGCCTTTATCAGAGTAACTTGTATTTTTCCCCCAGTTTCCTGTTTTCCTTATAGGTTGTTGTTGTCATTGTTGCTTTGTGATTTTTTGTGTAATTTTTAAATTTTTGTGTAACTTTTTAAAATTCATGTGTAATTTCTTAAAAATTTCACATAATAAAAAGTATCTATTGTATTTCCTATGATCTTCTATATCGCTTGTCTCATCATAAATGCTTCCTTTATACATAGATCTGATAGGTACATTTTCCCATGCTCTCCTAATGTACTTATGATATCATGATCTATGTCTAAATCATAAATCAACTTTGACTTTATCTTGGTATATGGTATGAAATGTTGGTCTATAGCTAGTTTCTGCCACACTAATTTCTAGTTTTCCCAATAATTTTTGTCAGATAATGAATTATTGTCCCAAAAGTTGGATCTTTAGGTTTATCAAATACTAGATCATTATGGTCATTTACTACTGTGTATTATGTACATAATCTCTTACACTGACCTACCACTCTTATTTCTTAGCCACTGTCAGATTGTTTTGATGATTACCACTTTGTAACATAGTTTGAAATCTAGGACTGCTAGGTTGCCTTCTTTCACATTTTAAAAAATAATTCCCTTGATATACTTAATGTTTTGTCTTTGTTCAGATGATTTTTTTTTACTAATTTTTCCAGTGATATAATATATATATATATATATATTGCTAGTTTGCTGCCTATGGTACTAAATAAGTAAATAAATTTAAGTAGAATGATCACTTTTAGTATATTGGTTCAGTATGATTAATTAATATTTCTCCAATTTTTAAATCTATATTTGTGTGAAGTGTTTTATAATTGTGTTCATATAATCACAGGGATTGTCTTGACAAATAGATTCCCAAATATTTCATATGGTTTGTCAGTAGTTTAAATAGAGTTTTTCTTTCTTTTCTCTCCCTGCTGAGTTTTGTTTGTAATATACATGAATGCTAATAATTTATGTGGGTTCATTTCCTATCCTACGACTTTGCCGACATTGTTAATTGTTCCTACTAGTTTTTTATTTTATTCTCTATACTTCTCTAAGCATACCATCATCTCATCTGGAAAGTGTTTTTTCCCCTATCATTGCTTATTTTTATTTCTTTCATTTTTCTAGTCATTGATATAGTTTGCATTTCTAGTACAGTATTGAATAACAGTGGTGAGAGAATTGTGGGAATTAAGTGAGCCACACTGACTTCATCTTCTAAAACTGACTCCTTTTTGAGACCTAAGTTTCATTTTTTGCTTTCATTGTAACTTTTATCTTGCTAGTTGTGAGAATTGAGTCACATCCTATATCACATAAGAAAAAAGCCACCTGCTGTCACTCTTCCCTCTCAAATTTTGAAACTCACTCATCCTCCTTGAAATTCAAAAAGCCCTAAATCTTTTTTCTCAACTAGAAACTAGATAGCCTGTTCTTGTATCCTGTTCTTTGTCTCATTGTCTTCTTTTGATCCAGAAAAATCTGTCTCTTGCTGGTGGGTAGAGGAGATTAGTAACTGGTGGTTCAGTGCCAAGCTGATGAAATCTGGTCCTGCTTTCTAATGCAATCAACATGTTTTGCTTAATAAATTTATATGCTCAGAAGTTTGAACCTTTGTTTCTTTAGTTATTGTAGATTTTATCTGTCACAGTTGTGATACTGGACATCTTTGCCTCAATCCTGATTTTACTGGGAAGGCTTCGAGTTTATCCCTGCTCCAGATAATACTTATTCTTGGTTTTAGAAATATATTGCTTATTGGATTTTGCTATATTTCCTATATTGGATTTTAAGAAAGATTTCATTGATTCTTATTCCTTAAGAATAGGTGTTTTATTCTGACAAAAGCTTTTTCTGCATCTATTAATATAGTGATATGATTTTGCTGTTTTTTAATTGCTGTTAATTATACTCATAGTTTTCCTAATATTGAACCAGTTCTTCATTCCTGGTATAAATCCCACCTGATTTATGAGGTGCATGAGCTTTGTGATATATTGCTGTAATCTTATTGCTAGTATTTTATTTAAATTTTTTGAATCAGAATACATTAGGGAATTGGTCTATATTTTTTTCTCTGTTTTTTCCTTTTTTTGGTTTAGGTCTCAGAATCATGTTGGTGTCATAAGAGAGATTTGGTTAGACTTCTTTATTATTTATTTTTTCAGATACTTTATGTAGTAGTATTGGAATTGATTATTCCTTAAAATTTGGTAGAAGTCTCTTGTAAATCCATCTGGTCCTGGGTATTTTTCATACGGAGCTCATTGATAGCTTGTTTGATTACTTTTTCTAAGATAAAGGTATTTATGTATTCAATTTCCTCTTTTATTAATCTAGGAAGTTTACATTTTTTGTAAATATTCATCAATTACACATGGTTTGTCAATTGTACTCATATGTAATTGGGCAAGGTAATTTCTTTATCTGTTCCCTGAGATTTTCAGGAATTTTTCAGCTGTTTGGTATCTTAAATCCTTTTAGTAATATTTTCTTTGACATTGCTTTAGCCCTGTATGCTGTTTGCTTAATTCTGCTTATTTATTTATTTTTACAGTCTGCTGTTTTAAAAACTCTGGCCTGGATTCTTCCCAGTAATTTATGTAAAAATATTAACCCTGAATTGCCACAGTTCATGTGTAATTAGTCAAAATTTAATGGCCATAATTTTCTCAGCATATTGAGGAAAGGTCACTGAAACAACCATTGGTTTTGATAGTCAACAAAGAAGCTCCAGAAAAAAATTTTGTGTGTGTGTGGAAATGTTTACTAATATTCTATAGCTTTTTTTATCTCAGTATTTATGGTTGGTCATAACATGTGTCCCTGTTTCTACAGTCACAGTAAAATAAGAACTTAGAAAGTAGATATAGATATACACATATATACATATGCATATATACATATATACATACATACATGCATACATACACACACATACACGCACACACACACACACATATATATATATATATGTATATATATATGAATGAATGAACTAATTTTGATTATTCAGGGTAAAAGGGACCAGATGATGCTAATAAGACATGCTTTTATTTATGGGGCATATTTTCAACTCTCATTCCTGAGAAACATTCTTTGAACCATAGAATTTTAGAGCTAGGGATGACTTTGACATTATACAGCCAAGTCCCTCATTTTAGGGGTGATATTATTGAGACCTGGGGAAGTTTAATGATTTCCCTAAAGTCATATGACTAGGGAGCTAGAGACACAGAGCTTTCAGCCTTCCTAACTCTTAGGCCAGTGTTCTTTCCACTAGCACATGCTATTATATTCCAAAGTCTTAATCTGGTAAGTAGGCTGATTCCCTTTCAGAAGACAAAAATAACACTGGAGAGCAATGATCATATCATTCAACTGCTAGTTAATTTGAAAAAAGACTGCATACCTTCTGCATAAACAAGTATATTGCTGGAAATTAGATCTGAATTAATTTACTATGATAATAACAAATAATAATAGTAATAACAAGAAAAGAACAAGCAAATATTTATGTAGAGCTTTCTATGAGCCAGATGCTGTGCTAAGTATTTTCCAATAATTATCTCATTTGATCCTTACAACAACCTTGGGACATAGGTGTTATTATTATCCCCATCTTATAGATGAGAAAACTGAGTCGAACAGGGATTAAGTGACTTGCCCAAGGTCACACAGCTAATAAGTGTCTATCATTGATACTATTTTGCTTGCTTTGCTCTTCAAGCAAACAAGACTACTATGCTTTCCTTTTGCACCCTCTGCCCTTACCTTCCTCTTTGTTATGATTTTCCAGTTATTCTTTGTTTCCCAAATGACCTTCCCAAACAAGAAAAGTACAGTTTGTGAGGATACCAGGTGTAGATGACATTTTCAAGCAATTTGATATTGAAATAGGGAAGAAAATAGGATGGTGATTTGATAGGGGGTAAAAAGATCAAGGAAACTTTTGAGAATAGTGAAACCCAAGTGTCTTGTGAGAAACCAAGAAAAAGGAACCAAGAGAAAGTGAGAGATTTACCATGCATGCACAAAGCAGAAAAGATGGTTGATAGAATGACGCCTTGGAGGAAAAGAGAGACTTGGGAGGATTTAGTGTCATCAAAGCTTGGGACCACTTCTTCCTGGGAGTCTGGAGGAAAAGAGGAAAAAATGGTTGCAAATTGATATAACGGGAAAAAGCTTAAGTGGAAACATTTGCAACAATAAAAAAGCCCTGCCTGTCTTTAGTGGAGTAATAGTCAATGTCAAGAGAAGGAAAAAGAAGCCCAAGCTACCATGAAAATTCATACCAGGCAAAATTTTGTAAAATAATCAATCCATGACACTGACAGAGAAGACAAAGCTATGTTGCTTTTGCTGGAAATATAGAAATAAGTAAATGCCTGAGACATCAATTAATAATTTAAATTGTGAAAATCAAGATTCTGTTTGCCAAAGAGGAGAATATGGACATGTGGGATATATAGTGTGATAAATAATTACAGACAAACAAATTAGACATCCTAATGAGGATTCATTCATATCTGTTTCCTATTTATCCTATTGAGTTAAACATGCTTATGTGATTTTTTTCTGAGAATAATATTTTCCTCTAAGGTATTAAGGAGATCATCTAAATGTAGTTATAATGGCTGCTTACACTGGATAGAGCAGAAAACATTAGGGAGAAAAGTGACATGGGACTGGCAAACATGGAAGGGGATGAGTGTCAGAAATTTCCCGCAGAACATAGATATTCACAAGACATTCTGGCCTTAGAGTCAAAACAACTCTGTTTGAATCCTGCCCAAGCTCATAATTAAACTCAACCACTCTTTATACCTATGTGACTTTGGTCAATTCCCTTTACTTCTCTGAGCTTCAATTTACTCATCTATAAAGTGAAGGGATTGTATTCAATAACCTTAAAAGTCCCTTTCAGCCTACAAACCTATGGAATGATAAATTTTAAACAGCAGGTGGGCAGTGTGAACAAATGAATATTTAATTTTGTTTGTTTCAGCTGGAGTTAAGATTTTGAGAATCCAAATAAGCATCTTAATGAGTCCAAGTCTGATAAAGATAGTGAAAATTAGCTTCAACCAAACCACAAACTTGGAGCAGCTGGATGGCACACAGTGGTACACAGAACACTGGCCCTGGAGTCAAGAGGATCTGTCCTCAGACACTTAACACTTAGTAGCTGTGTGGCCTTGGGCAAGTCACTTAACCCTGATTACCTCACCAAAGGGGGGGAAAAGAAAGCAAGGAACCAAAGTGAAATACGAACAAGTATTTTTAGTACAATAGTAGCAGTCATAATTCCTGCTAGCATTTTGGTAGCATTGAGAGCTCTCACTAACTCCTGCTTGAAACCGTCTCTTCCTTAAATACATGTGGCTCTCCTAGTTCTCTTCATATCACTCTAGGGGTCCCTTCTTTGCCTCTTAAAGCAGCTATGCTTTCTCCTTCTGCTCCATAATTAAGTACATTCTCTACGGCCCCTGCTCTTCTTTTATCATATTTTCTTACTTATAGAGCTGCCTAATCTTTTGGCTTCAATTATTATCAAATGGGGAGAAAGTTAGGCTCTGTTTTTTAAAAAGGGTGAGGACAAGTTAGATGCTGTTACCTTTTTTAGTTTAGTTTTGTTATGTAAAAAGCTGTTTCCAAGACTGTGTAGCTGTTTTATAGAAATCATTTTAGGAATAGTTTGGTTTAGAAAGCAGAATGACTGAGAGCTAGTAGGGTAATGGTGAAAGTTAGAATATCTTCTCTCACAGTAAATACACAGAGATGAAGCATGGTAGGAATGGGAAGGCAGGTGGACCCACATATTTTTATATGATCAATCTGCTCTGGAATATGAGGAAGGGGATGGTCTCAGAAAAACTTGGCAAGAACTACATGAAAAAGCAGAGTGAGATGAACAGAACCAGGAGAACATTGTACTCAGTAACAGCAACAGTGTATGATGATCAGACTGTGAATACACAACTATTCTCAGCAGTACAATCGTCCAAGATGAATCTAAAGGACTCATGATGAAAAAAACTACATAGCTCCAGAGAAAAGACTGATGAAATCTGAATGCAGATTGCACATTTTAATTTTTTTTTTATTTTCATTTCTTTGGTCTGTATTTTCTTTCACAACATGATTAATATGGAAATATTTTCTCCATGATTGTGCATGTATAACCTATATTAAAATGTTTTCCTTCTCAATAAGGGACCAGGGGAGGAAAGGAGGAAAAGAATTTGGAATTAAAATTTTTTGAGAGAATGTTAAAAACTTTTTGCATGCAATTGGGAAAGGAAAAAAATATTTTAAAAATTAAATGAATGCCAAGTCTCAAGGCTACATGTGACCCTCTAGATCCTCAAGCCCTTTGACTGAATCCAAACTTCACAGAACAAATACCCTTAATAAAAAGATTTGTTCTGTAAAATGTGGAGTCAGTCAAAAGGACACACACAAGGATCTGGAAAGCCACATGTGACCTCAAGGCCGCAGGTTCCTTACCCGTAGTAGGCACAGATATTCTACATTCTAGCATCCTCTGCAGACTAGATGATGGATATTTAAATAGTTAACAAATTAGATCTGACTCAGATCAACTACAACCATGGTTCTCAGCCTTCCTAATGTCCCAACTCTTTAATACAGTTCCTCATGTTGTGGTGACCCCCAAGCATAAAATTATTTTTGTTGCTACTTCATAACTGTAATTTTGCTACTGTTATGAATCTATCTGATACACAGGATATATTTTCATTGTTACAAACTGAACATAACCCACAGGTTGAGAATCGCTGAAGTACACTTTCCTCTTGTAGTTCAAAAAAACTAGCAGAAAAATAGAACCTCAAATCACAGGAATGACTTCTGCAGCTCAAGTTCTGAAAGAAAGATAAGTGCAGACCAACCATACTATGTTAAGGCCACAATCTTTAGAGAACAGAAGGTCCCCTTCATAAAGCACTGTGGGATTTTTAAAGCATTTTTCTCACAACTGCCCTGCAAGTACATGTGTGTTATTATCCTTATTCTAAAGATGAAAAAAAATGGAAAACCAGAAAGATCAAATGAAGTGACCGGAGCTAGATAAATCAAATCATATCTCAAACATTGGCCTCTTTACTTCAAACTGATTGCTCTTTTCCATTATACCAAAATCCATCACATTGATGGCAGGTAAAAGTGTATTATTATTTTTTTCTTTCATTCTTGCTTTAAATCATTATTTATTCCATTGCTTTGGAATCTTCCATTTATTTCAATTAAAAAGATTTTTGTTGTCATTGTTGCTGTTTGTTTGAATGTCTTTTTTATCCCTTACATATTAGGCATTGTACTAAAAGTTTTGGATACAAAGACAAAAACAAAACTTAACAAAACAAAACAAAAAACAATCCTTTCCCTCAAATTGCTAGTATTCTACTGGGTAGAAACATCATGTGTATAGATAAATAAATAGAAAATATATCCAAAATAATTGCAAAACTCATTTGCTAGTTGGGGAGCTCTAATAACTGAGTGAATTTGAAAGAACTTTTTTGAGGTCACTCTGAGATACCTGAGAATTGATCCTTCAATGCCTTTAAAATGATGGCATCTTGAGCATAGATTTCATCTCTAAATATTCGGTCAGGTCTAGTCACTTTTCCCAGTTTCATTTTCTTTGAAATCCTTTTCACGTCCTCACAGAATATACTGGGTACATACAGGCAACTATGTCCAAATGTGGTGGTTCTACTGTTTCTCAATGAGAATGGATTGCCATAAAATGAACCAGCACATCTGTTCCATTTGGTGTCTGTTTACTGTCCTCCATCCAGTTGCAGCTACAAATGTCCTCAGGATAATTTAGCTCAACTAGATCTCCCACCATGTTCTCAGAAAACTTCTGTTGTCCTCAAAAGCATGTCCCTTTTTAAATAAGATAATGCTGATTATAAGCTTCCATAGTGTTTTGCAAATATGTTTCCAAGTGGTAACTCATGTCTTATAACTTTCATATAGAGGATAAATTTATTAGTATTAATGCTGACATTTCAAATACAGACATTACTTTTGTTAGAAAAGCAAATGCTGAGAATCCATTGTAATTACCTAAGAAGAAAGTTAAATCTTAGGTCTTAGGGTCCCAAAAAAGGTATTTGTTTGACTCACAGCGAAAAGCTGCCATGATCTACATGAGTTCTCGGGGTCTTGAATGTGCCTACACCGTTCTTTGATTTTCAAAGCAGATAAGGTATGTAAAATTCTTTGCAAATATCATCACAGTACACATGTACTAAAGTCAGTTATAATCATCATCCATCATCATCACTGACATCTTTATCATAAAAGTCATAGCTACATTCATATATCTCTGCCATAGTCTAGTAATGTTGCATTTTTTTCCCAGAGAAAGAAGTATGGAGCAAAATTAGTAGCAAACATGTACTTAGTTCTTTATGGCTTGCCATTGTACTTTACACATTTCATTTCATTTGCTCCCCATAATAGCCTGGAGAGGTAGGTGCTACTACAATTCCCATTTTACAGATGAGAATGCTGAAACCGAGATAAGCTATGACTTGCTCAGGCTCATATAGCTAATAAGAGTAAGTGGGATTCAAATTCAAGTCTGTTTGACTCCAAGGGCTGTACTCTATCCTGAGTCAATTTCCTTTAAAGACAGAGTAATTAATGAATCTATTGGTGACATTCACCTTTTTGCACATCCTTATCTAGCTTATTCAGGATTAGCTTTTTGTATTTGTATAGCAGCAATTTTCTTTGTTCACTCCTGAATGAACAATGTAATCCCAATTGTTCCAGAGTAGCTCAAATCAGTCTTCAGACCTGAGAGAATTAATTACCTTCTTCTCCTGTTTTTCATATGCTGTGCCATATCCTAAATCAGGACAAAGGCAGTCAAGGTGACTGTGACACATGAGGGCAGATATACATTTTTTAAACAAAAGTTAATTAGAAACAAAAAAGTTCATCATGACTGCGAGTCATGAGTGTCTTCCTTAAATCCATGATAAGCAACAAGAATGGACACTAAAGACACATTAAAGTTGATTCAGGGGAGCAAAGTTTTCTTCTCTGAATTGCCCATATTTTTTCACTAGCCCATCATCAAAAAGTAAAAGATAGTTTAGAATCAGAAGAGGATAGGACTGAGGGCAGAAGTTGGCACTTAATATACTCCACATTTTGTCTCCTGACCTACTTTTCTAAATTTATCTCAAACTATTCTCAGAACCTGATTTAGCCAGTTTTGAATATGAACATGTTTTATTTATTCTCACTTATCCCAATTTATTCATGTCTAGAATGCTAAGAGTGGTCCTTTCTAACTAGCAAAATTATAACATTATATAAAATTATATATTTATGTATAATTAAAAGTTGACCATATATATAATATGCATATATGTATGTGCTTATATGTGTATATATACACACAATTATAACTTAACACAGGTGTTTAATGGCAAGCAAAGAAGTACTTAACACCTTGTTTCAGCTATTTGATTATTTAGCACCTTGTTTCAGTTCAATTTTCTTGCTTATGATTACATCAACTCTTTTGTTAAGAAACAGAACTTGTGAACCCCTGTTGCTGATGCAATATGAAGGGGTGGAACAGGGAGGAGCATAATGACCATACATATATATATATATATATATATATATACACACACACACATATTATATATATATATATATATATGAAGAAGCCCAGGTTGAGAGAGAACTGGGAGGAAGCATAGCAATGGTGCTGGTACCTTGTCTGTCTGTTTTGATGTTAGCTTGTCAGATTCATCTGCTGATAGAGGACTTGCTGTTTTTACCAAAGACCTGGAAATTTACTGGTGGTTCAGGTGCTCCAAAAGAGGATTTTCTTATTGTATATTTACAGAAGTCCTGGAGGAGGGTCTTACTGATGTTTTCAGAGGCCCTGTGACGATTTGTGTTGAGTTCTCAGATCTTGTCTGTTTATGTTGATTTCATGGGCAGACAGTGAATTGATGATGGTCTCAGCAATGTAATGAATGTTATTGTGACTTTGATAAGCTTTGTCTTCCCAGGAACAGAAACTATGAAGGACTTGGAGTGGACTGGACACTGTGAGGTTCAATATGGAACAGGAACTGGACAGGGAACTGGATGAGGAGTTGGGAGCTGCCTGACTTTGAACTCAGGTGACAGTTGGGTGGATTCAGATAGGAGCTAGAACCATGAAAGATGAACCATGGAATGTGAAAGCCAGCCTGCATTCAAGATGAAAAGACCTCTCCTTGGATATTTAATGCAAACTGAAAAGATAATGATTTACTATGGCCTAGGGTTGGCAGGTCTTTGTACTCTGTATCCTGTACCTCTTTAGGATGATTGAATTAAGGATGATTTGAAACTAATCTCCAAGTTTTTGACTGAGGGATTTTGACCTAGGGGTAGAGAACTTTGACTTTTCTACTTTGTGTCTATTTATGGGGCAAGTCTCCTTAAGGATGATTGAGTTAAGTACTTACTGAACTATATCTTTTGTTTAAAACTTGTAGCAGCAAACACCTTAGCATATACAGGATGGCTGCTAGCACAGGTTCTTAGATCTGCTTTTTGTCCCTTACCAAGGCTTGCATCTTCAAGGATGATTGAATTAAGCTATTACTGAATGATATCTTTTGCTTAAAACTATGTGGCCACTTTGGTGAAAACTATGTGGCCAATTTAGTGATGTTGTTATGACATAACATAACATTGTGAATGCTATACTTTGGTTTCTGTGAATGTTTTGCTTTTATTTACTCCTGAATAAATAGAGAATTCACTATACTACACAATCAGAATCTTGAAGCTATTCACAACAGCAGTCCTCTGAAAAGTTGAATGTACTTGGCTTCACAAGGCACTGTCAAGTTAGAAATCTGACTTATATGCCAAAGATAACACAACATTCACTATCTCTATGGTGAAGGACATCCAAAATCCAAAAGAAAGTAAAAAACAAAACAAAAATCACAACCATAAACATGTATTGATTCTCACTGATCTTGAGTTCAGTCAACACTCCTTCCCTATTTCCCATGCTATCAGAAGTGAGAGTGCTTTAGCAGACTCAAAGATGCAACATATGGGCTTTTAATAAAACCCAACCCCACACTTACGTCTCCCTTCCCCTTTCCAATGCAGTTCAGACCCAGACTCTAGGCTGTAGACATTTGCTATTTAATGGCCAGTGTTGTGACAGCCAACAGCACTATATCCTTCAGGAGCAACAAAAAGCTAGCAATTGAGCTGACAGTCCCATAGCTCTAGCATTGCAAAGTTCTAAACTGCTAAGATCAGGAAGAACAATCCCAGAGCACCAGAGTGGCAGCTCTCTGAATTGCTATTGCTGGCCCAGAAGATTGCCTGATGGAAAGGGCTTAGCATCCGGTTGGGGCCAGTTCTGTCCATTTAACAGTCAGTTGGGTCAGACATATAGGCTAGTGACCTGAGAATTGCCCCGTGTTGGAGGAGACCAAGAAGTTTAGAGATGCCACCTCCAAGGAAACTACCATCACAGGGGAAATATTCAAAAAATGAACAACATCAGAAAACAAGGTACTGGTGAATGGGATCAGGGTGGGGGGTGGCAGGAGGAGAGGGGATTAAAATTAACAAAGATCTCAGTAAGAAGAAAATGCAAAGACTATGAATATAAGTAGATAACTCAACAGGAAAAAACACTCAAGTGGAAGGAAATATGGCCTCTGGATCTAATAAATTAGTTCAGGCATCCATGAATAAATACTGCAAAGGAAAGGAAAACAATTCAACATTTGAGGAGACAGAGAACTTTGGGGAAGGTGAGGAGAACATGGAACCATAACACACTGTTTCTGAGTAGTTGAAAAGATAAATGAGAATTGTGAGAGCAGAATTTATGTTCATACAGCAAAAATAATGAACAGAAGAGAAGAACTGAAATATGCAATGGCAAGTCTCATCAAAGAAACAAAAGACAGAACAATTGATTGGGAATGCAGAAAAGAAGCAAATACAGTAATACTAAAAGAAAACATGCTCATTATGTAAGCAATACACACTGATCTCAAAGATAGGATGGGTAGAGACATACCCCAGATAACAGAACTGAAGGAGAAGTGAATAAATGCCACATCCAAAGATAGGCCTACCTTTAGAAAATAATTTAGAATTATGCAAGTATAGTGACTAAAATGCCCATACCTTATAAAACCTGTGACTTCATCTCATATACAAAGGAAATTATCAATAAGAAGAAAGTCCCCATAGACACCTAAATATTTATCACAGTACCTTTTTGTGATAGCTAAGAATTGAAAACAAAGTGGATGCTCATCATTAGGGGAATGGCTAAATAAAGTGTAGTACATGAATATAATGGAATATTACTTTGCTGTAAGTAATGATGTATATGAGGTGAATACAGAAAAGCATGTGAAGATCTATATGAACTGAGATGCAGTGAAATAAGCAGAGCCAAGAAAATAGCAAACATAATAGCTACAATAGCGGAAATAGAAAGAACAATTACATGCCAGTAAGTCAAAAGTATGCAGGAAAGTGGCTCAGTGGATAGAACAGTGGGCCTGGAGAGAGCAAGGCTTATCTCCTTGAGTTCAAATCTAGCCTTAGGTACCTACTAGCTGTGTGATCCTGGGCAAATCCCTTAACTCTATTTACCTCAGTTCTTCATCTACAAAATGAAATTGAGAAGGAAATGGCAAACCACTCTAGTGTCTTTGCAAAGAAAACCCCAAATGAGATCAGGAAGTATCGGACACTACTGAAAAATGACTCAACAACAACAACAACAACAACAACAACAACAAAATCAAAAGTAAATGCAACAAAATTACAAAGATCAATTTGAATTGAATGATGAAATATGAGAGAACATAACCAATCTGCCCCTTCAGGGAGATGGGAGGTGCACAGATGTAACATACTGAATAGGTTTTTGGACTTTCTTGATGTATTGAATAGTTATGCTGACTCTATTTTCCTCTTCCCCAAAATACTGTTTATTTTATGGGATGATTCTCTGGGAGGATTCTCTAGGGAAAGACACAAGGTAATTGTGATAATATGAGAAATGTAAGTCATCAACAAAAGTTTGTTTACAAAATTTTAAAAAATAAGTCATCCCATCTCCTAACAATCCTCTTTGAACTCCAACCACTTTCTTCAACTCTCTTTTATCTGAACCCTGGAATTTATCACTGGAACACAGTCTCCCATAATAGAGCTCTCATTTTATCTTTCCTGGAACCAAGGTTCCTTTTCTCTTCCCATCTCCATACCATGTTGCCCACACTCTGGCCATTATTTTCATCTCCCTTACTCTACCTTAGGTGGATCTGCTCCTTTCCACCAGATGTTTTGTATATGTTTACTTCCCCTTTTATAGTGAAGTACCTTGAAGGCAGGGACTATCTTGTTTCCTTGCATTTGTAGATCAGCTCTGGAAAGAACCAAGGAAACTTGAAGACCACTCTCTTCATTTGTCAAAGAAAGAAACTTGAGTTGGGAGACCTTAAATTCAAGGTCATGTCACTAGCATATCAGAGTTAAGATTTTAACCCAGACTTTCTAACTCCTTACCCAGTAATCTTTCCATTATAGCAAACTTCCATTTAAAAAAACCTCTAAAATGCTGTTTGTTTTCACAAATTAAAGCATAATGGTAAAAATCACAAGGAAACACTAATTCTCATAAGATTCATGTCACCTCATTTGAAAAGTGATCATTACAACTACCCAGAAAATTCCCAGAAAATCATCACTGTCAAGCAATTGGCCCCAGAAGTACTTCTAGAAAATGGAATCAAATCTTTGTCAAATGCAAAATTTAGACCGACTAAGAGCAAAACTGGCCCACCTCCGTCTCCAGTTACTCTGGGTGACACTGTTACCCAGTGTCACCATAGGGTAAAAACATGCATATGGACGTCCTGTTCCTAATGGAAAATGATCTGACAGTAAATGCAATATCACCAAATTAACTGCTGTGGAAATTACAGTTATGGTACTTTACAGCCCAGTTAAATTTATTTCAGTATTTTAATGATACCCCTCTTCCAATAGATATTAAAGTTACACCCGGTAATAGGTGGAATGCATAGAGATACCTGTCATTTTATAATGCAATGTGTGTGCATTCAGAAACCAACATAAACATAGCTTTTATTTAGCTTTCTTTTATGCAGCTCCTTTTATTTTGGAAATTTTACTTTCTGTGAGAACCCTTCCCTGATGATGAAAGCTTATGGGTTCTTGCTCTTCCCTATTTCTTTTTGAATATGTTGATGACCACATAATTGGCATATGATCCTCCCCTTGGAAAAAAAGTTCATTTTGCTTCTTATCTTTCAATGACCTATTGAAAAACCAATATTTTCTTTTGTCTTTTATATACAACACCTAGCACATGGTCCAGTAAACTGTAATAACTTTGCTGAAATGATTTGAATTTTACGATACTGAAGAACACTGAATATTCCACATTCCAAACCAATTCCAAACTAAGTAGATCACAGAATGGAAATGTGAACCTATTATCTTAGGAGTGAACCTTTTTTTTGCATTTTATATATTTATACAATGTGTTCTATAGGGCATACATTCATTCAACTATTATTTATGCTAGAATATAAGTTCATTAAAGCCTTGGAATTGAAAGTGGGCTTATATGAACTGAAATTCTATTGAACCCAACAAAGAATTCAATGGCTTTGATTCTTCTCATGGCTACTGAATACTGTCAAGTATATGATTCTCCTTTTATGAAGATAATTTCATTCTTTTCTATTTTAGGAAAGACAGAGTGATTTTTAAAATTAGAATATTCTATAAGATCTCTCAAATAGAACTATTCTTTCCAACTCAGAATACTATTTTGGAAGTTTAGACTCTCATCCTCTATTTCAAAGTTCTATTGTAATATCCTCCTAATTGGTCTCCTTGCTTCCATTTACTCCCCTCACCAATGTATCCTCAATACACTTTCTGTGATGATCATGCTAATACACAGATTTGCTCACTATACTCCACTAATCAAAAACCTTAACTAGATTCCAATTGCCAATAAGATAAAATGCAACATTTTTAGACAAGCATTTAAGGACCACAATAGTTTGTTTTCGTCCTGTTCTTTCAGGCTTTTATTTTATGT
>CM053600.1:17959086-17983804 GCA_028646575.1 Pseudocheirus occidentalis | reverse complement strand
CAGTGGTTTTTTCAAGGAGATATTTCACATTGCCTTCTATTTTTTTTTTCATTTTTTGGTAACTGTTTAATAGTATCTTGGTTTCTCATGAAGTCATTAGCTACCACTTCCTCCACTCTAATTCTGAAGGAATTATTCTCTTCAGAATGCTTTTGAGACTCTTTCTCCATCTGGGAAATTCGACTTTTTAAAGCATTCTTCTCCTCATTGGCTTTCTGGGCCTCCTTTGCCATCTGAGTTAATTTGCTCTTTAAGGTATTGTTTTCTTCAGTCAGGTTGTTGACTCTCTTTTCATGACTTTCTCACATCATTCTCATTTCTCTTTCCAATTTTTCCTCCACTTCTCTTATTTGGTTTTCAAAGTCCTTTCTAAGTCAATCCATAGCTAATAGGCATTCTTCCCATGTCTTGGAAGCATTTGGTGTAGGAGTTCTGACTGTGTTGTATTCCTCCTGCTCTATGCTTTGATCCTCTTTGTCCGCAAAAAAGGATTCTAGAGTTTTATTGCTGTTCTTACCTTGCTTCCTTTTCCTCTTGCTGTCCAGTCTATTAATTGATTTGTTTTTTAGCTCTGTGGAACTCTGCTTCCTGGGGGGGGGGCAAGTAGGAGGGGAAGCTCTGTCCCAAAACGCTGGGGCCTTCACAGCTACCAGAGCTATTAGTGGTGTGCTGCAGTCCCCCCCCCAGCTTTGGCTCACTGAAAGCGCACCCCAGCACCATCACTCAAGACCATGATCCAGATCCAGGCCGCTCAATGCAAGAGCCCTTGGCCCTGATCGATCGCCTCTGCCCCCCTGCTATCCGGAGGCCAGGGGCTCTGAAACAGCCCTGTGGAGGCCGCTGCTGCTTTAAGCTGTTTGTGCTGCCACAGCCACCTCCCACTGCTTCCTTACCCTGGGAGCAGTTCAGCTGGACTGCTCTTCTCCCCCAAATTTAGCAAAATCCACTGACCTTTCTCTTATCCTTTTTTTCTTCTGGCCTGATAAATGTGGTAACTGTGCCTCCAGTGCAGCCAATCTGCTCTCCTATAGACTCGGCTCTGACTGACTGCCCTTGGGTATGGCCAGGCCAGGGTTTCAGTTTGGGCTGGCCATGGCTCCTAGACTGCTTTGAAGAGCCCCACCTGCTGAGCTGCCTGTAGCAACAGATGTGTTTTCTGTATTTTGGAGAGTTTTGGAGGTCGAAAATTTATTTAGAGTCCCATTTTATGGGTTTTTAGGGTGGTTGTGTAGGAGTTACAGAGCTTTGCTGCTTCTACGCTGCCATCTTGGCTCCCCCAACTTGATCCTTTTAATTTGATTAGGAAAAGTGTTCACATTTTGAAAGGAATGGCCATTTACTTAAATTTGCCAACATATTAACACCATATTACCTTTATTATTCACATTTCACTTGGAGAAACAAACCCCCTTAGATTCATAATAGAATAATTAAGAAACACATCTATCTGTCTATCTATCTGTCTGTCTGTCTGTCTGTCTGTCTGTCTATCTAATCTGTCTATCTATCCGTCTATCTATCTGTCTGTCTATCTGTCTGTCTGCCTGACTGCTTGTCTGTCTGTCTTTCTTTCTGTCTATCTGTCTATCTAATCTATCTGTCTGTCTATCTGTCTGTCTGACTGCCTGTCTGTCTGTCTAATCTCTCTCTCTCTCTCTATCTATCTATCTAGCTACCTGTCTGTCTGTCTGTCTGACTGTCTGTCTGTCTAATCTATCTCTCTATCTATCTATCTATCTCTATTTATCTGTCTGTCTGTCTGTCTAATCTATCTATCTCTCTATCTATCTCTATCTGTCTGTCTGTCTGTCTGTCTCTATGTATCTATCTATCTATCTATTCAAAGGAGTGATTTCATTGCAGGGGCCAGAATAGTTAGATTATGGCATGTAATAGTTAGAGTGTGCCTATACTAACAATATCAAAATTTCATGGTAATATAATTCAAAAAATATTGATTAAATATACTCATTAAACCATCCTGCTATGTGCAAGGCATTACACATGGTGCTAAGCATAAGATGAATAAGAACCCATATACACAGAGGTGTTAAAGAATAAGACTTGTAGTCAGAAAGACCTAAATTAAAATCTAATATTCACTCAGACACTTACCAGTTCTGTAAACCTTGGTAAGTCACTTAACCTCTGTAATTCTCAGTTACTTTATTTGTAAAATAGGAATAATTCATTTTCACATCTTTCTTGAAGAATTGTTGCTATGATCTAATGTGACTATGCGCACATCCTCATACCCATGTATATGTTGTAAGTGATTATATGCATCACTTTGCAAAAGTAAAAACACAATATAAATGCTAATTATGAGCCCCAGCATTACAAACTTTCACATTAAAAATGTGTTAGAAAATATTTGAGGGAAGAAAAAGAATTCCTGTCTAAAGACAGAGAAAGAAGAGTAATATAGAGAAAAGTTTCATAAAGAACCTAGTATTTGAGTTGTTGCATTAACTAATACGTGTAAGAGGGGACAAGATATTAGAGAAAACCAGCTATGGGGGAAAAATAGCACCAGAAGCAGTCAAGTGAATCAATAAGCATTTATTTAACACATTCCAGGCAATATGTCCGTCAGTCATTGGAAAGTATGTCATCATGGTTACTGGGAATTTAGAATATATAAAGGATTAATGGAGGTTGAATAAAATGGTACCATGCTGTGGGATATCTTGAATACTTGGCTAAAACATCTGGATTTATTTCAATCAACAACAAAGAGTCTTTGAAGAGTTTGGAGTGACATGTTCTGATTTGTCTGCAAGGAAGATTATTGTTTCAGTGATATGAAATTTAAATAGAGTAAAGAGTGGTGGTGATTGGAGACCAAATAGAAGTCCATTGCAGTAATAACAAGGAAACTAATGAATGACTGATTAGGGTGTTTGGATTGGGTTTTGGAAATACCTGAGGGATGCAAAAGACTCTGAAAGTAGAATTAGCATTGTCACAGGTAGTTTGTTCATGACCTGGCTCACAATAACTCAAATGGATAAAACATCTTAAATCCAAGGCCCAACCTAGATAGAAAATTTCTGATCTATACAAGTGAAACATGATTAAAGAGGAGAACAACCAGGGTGTTACCTAGTGAGTTGCAGGTCTTTTTCTAAGGATTCAGTTTCTAGTCAAGAAGAGCTGTGCTATGTGAAGAAAACTAAATTAGGCTACACATTTGACAGTTTCAAGTCTATGGAACAGTTGCAGCATAGGAGAAACATATTTGCCCAGAGATTGCTGGGAATCAGCTGCTTTTTCAGAATCTTTCTGCCTCAATCACCACCCCCCACCAAGATTAATAGGCCTCAATTGGCAAGACATGACAATTGATTGTATGTGAGACATGACCAAGAAATGAATCTAAGGTGACATAAAGCACACAGTGACACAACTTAAAATATAGCATACCCAAGTGTGTATAATCCAAATGAATGTATCAGATGCATTAACATTGTGTACTCTGAGAGTCAGCAAGGTATAGTATCTAATGTCCTGGACTTGGAATCAGGAAGTCCTGATGTCAGGTTGTCCCTCAAATACCTGTTAAATGAGTCACTTTGGCCAAATCATGTAACTGTTTTGGGTCTTCAATTTTCTGAAAAGAGAGAGGGCTAAACTTGATGGACTTTAAGTTCCTTGCACTCTTTATCTTTTATCAAAGTAAAGCAAGACATAATTTTATACAATCAAGCTATATTTTATTGTGCCAAATTACAATAAATGAGCCATAATTCCTTGCTAGCAATGCGTATTTCAAGACACATTCTACACGTACATATTTAGGATATTAGGAAAATAATTTAAAATGTTATTTACAAGTGGCTTGATATTATTGCCATAGTATGTTAATAAAGCACGTACATATGTTGACAAGAAATTTCTTAAGATCATTCTGTTTGTGTAAACTAAGTCATTAGTTTCCATATTTAATTTAATCCTTAATTTAATCTTCTAAGTGAAAGTTTTAATAAATACATTTTAGCATCCCAAATGTTCACACATGCTATTTCTATAAAAGCCAAATTGAAAGTTCCCATTTTTATCATGTATTTATTTTTAGTTTTATCTATTTATCTTTTTAAATTTTTATAGTGCAATGGCAAAGTAAAATAACTTAAAAGAACAATCTAAAAAATTAAAGTTTCTCTAAATAATTCTTTTTATAAAGAATAAGTGGTGATGTTTTTATGATAACTCTTCTTCCTATATACTTCGAGGCTTTTGAAAGATCAATAATTTAATCAGTGTGCATAGCTACTTGTATTAAAGCTGATCATAAACTAAAATCTTTCCATCTTGGTGTTTTCTCAAAAATAAAACATCATGCTGGATGTTTTCCTTTCATTTGGAGGGTTATTTTAGTACCTTAGGGCTAGTAATATTCCCATTGAGCTGTAGTTGAATTTTACTATCTTCTGATCCACATTCTTTTAAAAATATTACACAGTAGCAACAATGTCCATTACACAATGTTTTCCTTATAATTTTCTTATTACTATAATTTTATTATTGTCAACAATAAAATCATATTCTACTTAATATATTTAGATATTTGTTCAACTTAGTTTTATAAAAAAGAAACAGATAGAAATATAAGTTATTCCTATATACTCTATACATGAATATTTCAAGGTTGTGTTTTAAAATGAAAATTCTCAATAAAATTTGTGCAGTTCCACTAACTGACTTAAAATGAAAGAGTGAACCCCCTCTCTTTTTATACATTCTGCATTCTTCCATGATAATACAGATAATAATTCCATAATAATGCATTGCTTTACAAATTGGTAGATAGCTTCCCATAGGGATCTATATAAATACATATTTCTTTTCATATAATCCTCATGATTTCAATATGTCAAATCAACTAGCATTTATTAAGTCTATTATGGCCCAGGTCCTTTACTAAACACTGGAGATACACAGAAATGAAAAGCAAAACAAAATGAAAATACAATAATCCAAGTTCCCCAAAGGCATATTATCTGATGGCAGATAATACAAACAAAATATATAGAGGATGTACTTGAAATTAGCACAGAGAAAAGGTACCAAGATTAAGGAAGGGAGGAAAAGGTTTCTTGAGCAAGGTTTCTTATACGTATTTATCTAGACTTGAAGGTAGCCAGAAAAACTAAAAGGCAGAGATAAAAAGAGAGAACATTCAAACAGGATTAAATAAAGAATCTTTAAAAAGTTATTTTTTAAAAAGCAAAAATTAGTTTTTAAGGTAAGACTTCCCTTTCAAGTAGGATAAAAACAAGATGAGTGACCATTTCCCCTCAACACCTACTAATACATACAAACATACACACAAAGATATACTATGAAAAGGATTAAGGTGAGCAACACACTATTGCTGTCAACTCTTTCTTACTCAATGGCAAAAGGATTTTAAATTTTAGAATTTATGGTGGTATTAGCAGTAGTATAGATGCTACCACAATTAAAGAACAGCATTCAAAAATTTTATGCTTCATTTAGCACAATTGGATTATCCCTAAATTGAAAGGGATAGCTGCCAACTCAAATTTATGTCTTGCCCTTTTCCTCAGGTGAATAATAACCACTCATTTTTAACCAACTTTTTATACTCTTTTATCTTCTAGATTCTCAAACAATTATATTTTAAAATATTTAGATGATGAATATGGTATCTTTTCCCAATCAATGCTATTACTTTTTGGTTGTCCTTTTTGGTTTATCTCTACCTGTTGAAGGTCTTGCTCTATATCACAATTTCCAATTAAATGTTGATAATTTGACTATAGGTAGATAAATGCAATTGATTTACAAAGATCAGCATGAATATTAGGCTCAGACTGAATAAATACATTTACTTCTCTTGGACCTTTGCCTGATTAAGACCTAAATAATAAAAATCCAATAGAGATGAAGGACTCCCAGTAGTATTAGTAGGAATTACCAATGAGAATGAGTTGCATAGAGTTAAATCGCTTCCCTGACACATACACTGCTTGATTTGCTAACCTGTGGATCAGAGAAGAAGCTATTAAACCCATTTGGGGACAGCAAAAGGACTTATTTGCAAAATTGTTAGTTTCTTTTTTTACCCATTTACTGATTTCCCAAGTGTATAGATATTTGCAGGTATGAAATAATGATACCCAATACTTCGCAACTATTTTCATTTTGGGGGAAAATGTCTTTTTTTCTCAGCAGAATATTTTATATGAAAGTTCTATTCTTGCCTTTTTGAAAATATTTCCCCTGAAGTGAACTCTTAATTTTAACAAAGACAAAAATTTAAGCAAAACTAGACATTGAAGTGAATGTCAGTTAGTATATATTGCAGTAAATATTTTGAGTCAACCCAGCTGGAGAGAGATGCACTTTTGTGTTTTAGTATCAATTTTCTAGGACTGAGATTCCGCAATTCATCAGATTTTGATTTTATTTTAGTGTTGGTATCTTTTGCATCGCTGTACTTATTATGTATGTTGTTTACTTTGTCTGTTTTCTTTACACTTCACACAAATACACCTTGTTTTTCTGAAGTCCTCATACTAGTCATTTCTTATGGCACAATGATATACCACAATTTGTTTAACCACACCCTAATAGATGAACATCTATTTTGTTTCCACTTTTATAAAAAAAAATTACTCATAGGACCATTCTTTCTGTAATTGGTCTTTTTAAAGAATATGCTCAGTAGTTAGATTGTTGGGTAAAAAAAATATGAAAAGTTTCACATCTGATTCGTTTTTAATTAATTATAGGATTAAAAATAATATAGAGCAATGATCATGTAAGTTAGCTAACACAGAATGTCCTCCAGAGTCCAGTAAAAAGAGTTTGTTTCTGAGATAAAATATGGGAGTAGAATAAAAAATTTACTCCTGTTTGAAATATTAGACTTATTTTATGATTGTATAATTGAATAATTACAGTCCATCCCTTCTTTTCTTTTCTTCTCTCCCTTTCTCCTCTATCTCTCCTTTCTCTTCTTACCTCCTCCCCTTTTCCTTCCTTCCTTGATTCTTGTCCTCTCTTCTTGCCCTCTCCCTCCCCTGTCCCTGCTTCCTCACCTTGCTTTCATCAAATACAAGAAAACTACACTTCACTTGAAGTTACTTAACTAGCAATCTTAACTATTCTGAACATATAGGTAACAACTAGAGATTCAGTAAACGTGATGGAGGCCATACCTCTACCTCTAGAAGGTGCATTTGGAACCTTCTTGGTTCCACTTGAATGAGTAGGAGCTCTGGGCAATACTTCAGGCCATGTATGTGTTATTATTAAGTGGCTTGCACCATGAGATGAAAGAGTTCCTTAGCTGATTGCCAATCTAGAAGAGCTAATGACTCAGTTGCCATATAAAAAGAATTAAACTTTATTTCTGCTGATCTTTGCCAATTCTAGGTTCAAGTATAGTAGAATTTTATTGAGTTGCATCTTAGGAGGAGTAGGGAAGGGTCAATTTGCTGGGTCCTTCACAATTAGCATAGTCATATATGAAAAATTAAAGTATGTAACCCTTTAGACAATCCTGAGTCTAGCTTTTTGACTTTCTCTCTTTTGGGCTTTTTTTCCCCCTTGATCTTAAGTAAAGTAATTATGCATTTGTAAAATTGCTTTTTCTTATATTTGCAACTTCATATTTGGGGATGGTAGAGAACTCCAAATAATGAGGGGATGCCTTGTCATTGTACTGTGTAATCCCCTCAGTCATGGACCATACACGGAGCGATACAGATCCCAAAGATTTACTGGAAGAGCAGGTCTGAGGATGCCCCATGGATGGTGAATTCCTATCACCCTACATTTAAAAAAATTAAAAGGAGATAAGAATTCAAAATGAATTTCCCAAAGACTATGGACCAAAAAAAATACACTTTAATTGAGAGGACTTCCTTGTCTTATTCAAAACCCAGTTATTCTTACCATAGACATAATTCTGACAAATTTTGTTATCTCTTTCCCTACCTACATTAGATCCAAAGCTATATGTCAGAAGAGGGACACTGAAAGTGCAATATTGGTTAATTTGCAGTTTGATAATCTGGTAGAAAACAGAAATCACATGAAACAAGTAAAGCCAACAAACATTTATTAAGCATCAACTATGTGCCAGACACCATGCTAAGCAGGATAAACCCTGTACAAACAAGAAGTATTCAGAACAATTTAGAGAGCATCTCATCAGAAAAGTGTTGACTTTGAAGATGATCAGGAAAAGCTTCTGGCACAAAGTACAATTTTAGCTGAGATTTTCAGGGAGGCAGGAAAATGAAGTGATGGGTGTTAAGAGGCAAAGAAATCAAGATGTGAGGGACAGGTAGCAAAACTGTAAAGGGGATTGGAATTTCTTGTGCAAGGAGAATCAAGGAAGCCAGTGTCATTGGCTTGTATAGTATATAGATGGGAATAAGGTAAAAGGGGTTTAGAAAAGTTGGAACTGGCAAGGTTATGAAGTACTTTAAAGGAAAATAGGATTTTAAAATTTTGATCTGCAAGGCAATAGTGATCCAACAGAGATAATTTTTAATTTAGTATTTTATTTCCCTCCAGTTACTTGTAAAAACAATTTTTAACTTTAGTTTTTTCTTAAACTTTGAGTACCAATTTCTCTCCCTCCCTCCCTCTTCACTCCCATCCCCCATTGAGAAGGCAAGTAATTCCATATAGGTTTTACATGTGTAGTCATGTAACACATTTTCATAATAGTCATTTTGTAAAAGAAAACAGACAAAAAAACCTCAAGAAAAAAGACAGTTAAAAAGTATGCTTCAACCTGTATGCAGACAATATCAGTTCTTTCTCTGGGGATGGATAGCATTTTTCATCATAAATCCTTTAGAGTAGTCTTGGATAATTGTACTGTTGAGAATAGCTAAGTCATTGACAGCTGATCAGCTTACAGTATCACTGTTGATTTGTATGCAGTACATTTCAATTTGCATCAGTTCATGCAAATTTTTTCAGGTTTTTCTGAGACATCCTCCTCATCATTTCTTATAGTACAATATTATTCCATCATGATCACATGCCACAACTTGTTCCGCCATTCCCCAGTTAATGGGCATCCTTTCAGTTTCTATTTCTTTGCCCACAGAAAAGAGAAGCTTTAAATATTTTTGTATATATAAGTCTTTTTCCTTTTAGTTTTTTTAAATCTCTTTTGGGACACAATCCTAGTAGTGATATCGCTAGGTAGGGAATGCATAGTTTTATGGCCCTTTGGGCATAGTTTCAAAGTTTTCTACATAATGATTGAATCAGTTCACAATTCTATAACACTGCACTAATATATTTTCCCCCAATCCACTCCAACATTTCTCATTTACCTTTTCTGTACACCAGAATTGTTTTAAATTCCATTTATCTAACCAATAATGTTTTAGAGTACATTTTCATACAGATGTAGGCAGCTTTGATCACTTCATCTGAAAACTGATCATATCTTTTGTACATTTATCAATTGAAGAATGACTCTTATTTTTATAAATTTGAGGCAGTTCTCCATATGTTTGAAAACGAATTAAGAAAGAAATTGGAGATACCATTATATAGATAGCTGTCTCAAGAAGTTTTACCATGAAGGGAATAATAATGTTTTTTAATAGCTAGCAGGGAAGGATGGATGAAAGGAGGGTTTTCTGAAGATAAAGATATAAGGTTATTTGTAAGTAGTAGAGAAGTAGTCAACAGATGAGGAGAGACTGGATATTAATAAAAATGGAGATGAAACAGAAGGCAATCTTCTGAATACAAGATAGAACAAGATCACTCATTCATGTAAAGGCATTTGCCTAGGCAAGGAGAAGTGCCACCTTATCATATGAGATAGGGATAAAAGAGGAGGTAATGGGAGGAGGAAGCTGAGGGATGTGGGATGAAGAAGTGAGAAGAGGCACTTCACAAAAAGCCTCAAATCTTTTTTAAAGTAAAATATGAAGCAAGGTTCTTAGCTGAGAAGGAGAGGGAGAGACAGTCATGAGAGGTTTGAGGAGGCCTCAGTGGATTTAGAAAAGCCATAATAATGAGTGGGATAGTTTATCATTTAGGAATTTATAAAATGATGGCCTTGCTGCAATGAAAGTATAATTGCAAGCAAAGAAGTAGTTGACACCTTGTTTCAGCTATTTATTTATCACCTTGTTTCAGTTCAAGTTTCTTTTGAAGCTTGCCTATGATTGTATCAAGTTTTTGTTGAGAAACAGAACTTGTCAACCATTCAACTTGTGAACCATAGAACTTGTGAACTTCTTTTACTTATGCAACAGGGAAGGGATGAGCTAATGACCATATATAAGGAGAAGCCCAAGGTTGGAGAGAGCAGAACTGAGAACAGAATTTTTGGCAGAACTGAGAAAAACTGAGAAGAAAACTTTTGTGGTGACAGAGTTGAGGAGAAAACTTGTGGTATACGAGCACTCTATGTTTGTCTGTTCTGTGTATGTGAGTTTTTGTTTGTGATACTTTATACAGAAGCCCTGGGACCTTATTGATAACCCTGAAAGAAGATTTTCTGGTTGTTTGTTTATAGAAGTCCTGGAGGAGGGTTTTAGAGATCTTGGGACTATACTTATGATTTGTGTTGACCTCTTGGACCTTGTTTGTGGATCTGTGTTGATTTCTATGTTGATGATTTGTGTTGATCTCTGGGACCTTGTTTGTGGGTCTCTACTCAGTTCACAGGCAGATAGTGAATTGATGATGGTGCTGGAAATGTGTATGAATGTTGTTTTGGCTCTGTTAAGCTTTGTCTTCCCAGAAACAGTCATTATACTATGTAATCAAAAGGTGAACTGGACACTGTGAGCTTCAATATGGAACAGGAGCTGGATGAGAAAGTGGACAAGAAGCTAGACAAGGAACTGATGCCTTCCTGCCTTTGAATCCAGGTGGCAGTTAGGTAGATTGGGGCAGGAACTGGGATCATGGAAGAAGAACCATGGAATCTGAGAGCCAGCCTCTAGTCAAGATTAAAAGACCTCTTCTTGGATACATTATGCTGACAGATAAGATCATGATTTACTGTTATCTAGGGCTGGAGAATTTTGACCTTTCTAGTTTGTGTCCCTTAAGGGGCCTGCTTCTTAAGGATGATTGAGTTAAGGACTTACTGAATGATATGTTTTGTTTAAAACTAGGTGACCACTTCAGTGAAAATTATGTGGCCACTTTAGTGACATAACGTTGTAAATGCTGTACTTTCGTTTCAGTGAATGTTTTGCTGTAATTTACTGCTGAATAGATATTTCACTATACTATATAATCATAACCTTAAAGCTGTTCACAGCAACAGTCCTCTGGAAAGCTGCTCATGCTTGACCTTACAGAAGGCCCAGTAGAAATTATGTAATATAAAATTGTAGTGGACAAAATCATCCTGGTTTTCTCATTGTTTTTCTTGTTGCTTTACTGAGTAGCATATGCTCAGTTATCTAGGGAACGGATTTATATATGCAATTCATTCCTTCAGAATTCAAGATATAGAATATTACTAAATGTTTATCAACCACATCTACAAATGAATTTATGGAATTAAGTTGAATATGTGAGACTAGGCCAAAAGATTTTTTTTGGTTATTTTTAGAGAATAGAGTCTATGTAAAATTATGATTATAGAGGTAATTCTGGAAGACAACATAGAAGAGGGCCTTTTGGGCATAGTTCCAAATTGCTCTCCAGAACAGTTGAATCCATTCATAACTCCACCAATGATGCATTAGTGTTACAATTTTTCCACACACCTCCAGCATTTGTCATTTTCCTCTTTTGTCTTCTTAGACAATCTGACTGGTGAGATGTGGTACCTCAAAGTTGTTTTGATTTGCATTTCTCAAATTGGTAGTGATTTAGAGTATTTTTCATAAGCTTATAGGTATCTTTAAATGTGGGTCCCAGTTCTTAATCTGTAAAATGTGTAGCTTGGCCTAGGTGACTTTAAGATCCCTTCTAGCTTTAAATTTCTGATCTTACAATTACTTGTGTTTTTTTAAAGACTGGAAAGAATTTCTAATCAATGTTATTATTAATTAAGATTCATTATATGCATTGAAATATCTGATACTGTGCTGCGTGGGTGTTTCTCTGATTTCTCTTCATTCTGTTGGAGAAGAGTGACCCTATACAGAGAAATTTCATGGTGATCTCAATGTTTGATGTAGAATGATTTGTTTGTCTGTGAGAAGATGATAGAATGGAATAGATATATTATTTTATAAATTTGGTAGGCATTTTAGTCACATTAATTATTTGAGGAATAAAATTATTTGAGGAATTATTTGTGTCATTACTGGAAAAATGTTTGCTATTGGGGTGACCTTCTGAATGACATTTAAAATTGAGAATTGCATGATATTATGATATTCCTTGATCCCTCATCTTTAAATGCATTGATTTCATTAACATACATAAGGATAGATTTTTTATTTATACTCAGAATGCTTACCAGATGAGAATGAAGTGTTTTATTATGAATTGATGAGAGACTTCTAAATGAATCCACCATGTTTTTCATGTTTCAATGGATTTTTCTGTGACATTTTGTAACAAGGTCTACAATTCCGTTTTTATCTGTATCTGGTAAATAGCACTGCCACTTCTCTAAAATTGTCTTTGTTTGGAAGGAAGTTAACAGTTTCATGCCATCATCCCAAAATTTAAAAGAACATATTTATAAGCCAGGCTCTTACTTAAGAATCAAATTTGAATTAAACAAACAAAAGTGTTAAATACCAATATCATTTGTCAAAATTGTCAGAATTTCAAACAATTACTGGAGTTTGTTTCTGCCATAGGACTGGAATTCACCTATGTATTTTTTTTCTGCTAAATGCAGCAATTTCCTCCTCTATGACCTTTCAGAATATGGATTTTATTCATTTAGAATACTGTGACCTGTCTAAGCCTTGAGGACTATCAGATTTTTCTGGTGCTATATATTTTCTGGAGTCAACTCACTTCTTGTCTGATCTGATGGCCCAATCAGACATAACAAGTAGTTAATGTTTATATGGTTTCTAAGATTTATAAGATGCTTTGAATATCTTAATTCATTTGATTCTTAAAATTTTTCAGGTAGTGGCGTCTAGGTGGTACAGTGAATAGAGCACCGGTCCTGGAGTCAGGAGGATATGAGTTCAAATCTGCCTCAGACACTTAACACAAAAACTAGCCATGTGACCTTGGGCAAGTTACTTAACCCCAACTGCCCTCCAAAAAGCAAAAAAAATTTTCAGGTGGAGAAACAAAGGCACAAAATGGTTAAGTGACTTGTGTAGACTTATACTTACAATAAGTGTCTGAAGCAGGATTTTAACAAAGGTCTTATTTATTTTAAGCATTCTTTTCTTTTTAAATTTTGAGTTCCAAATTCTGTCCTTTCCTCTCACCCTCCCCTGCCCACTAAGAAGGCAACCAGTATGATATTAATAGTGTGTGGGAAATCTTGTAAAACATGTTTATATTAGGTATATTGCAATAAAGTGAGAAAATTACACTTTAATTTGTATTCCATAGTTCATCTGTTCTTTCTCTGGAAGTAGATAACATTTTTTTTTTCATCTTGAGACCTTTGGAATTGTCTTGGGTCATGGAAATGATCAGAATAAACAAGTCTTTCACACTTGATCATCATTAAACATTGTTGTGTACAATCATCTTCCAGTTGTTTTCACTTTTCCTTGCATCATTTCATATAGACCTTGCCATATTTTCACCTGAAAATATCTCCTCATAATTTCTTATAGCACAATAATACTCTATAAAAATCAATTGTATGCCTCAACTTGTTTAGGCATCCCACAATTGATGAGCATCACCTTGATTTTCAATTCTTTATCACCACAAAAAAGAGTTGGTACAAATATTTTTGTGTATATAGGCCCATTTCCTTTTTCTTGAACTCTTTGGGATATAGACCTAGTACTAGCATTTCTGGGTCAAAGGGTAAACCAGTTTTGTAATCTTTTGGGTCTAGTTCCAAATTGTTCTACAGAATGGTTGAATCAGTTCTCTACTCCACCAGCAATTAATTAGTGTACTCATTTTCCCTCATTCCCTTCAGTCTTTGTCATCTCTTAGAGATATGAGGAGGTACCTCAGCATTGTTTTAATTTTCATTTCTCTAATTAATAATGATTTGGAGCATTTTTATATGACTTTTGATAACTTTGATTTCTTCTGAAGCCTACCTGTTCATATCCTTTGACAATATATCAACTGGGATATGGCTCTTATTATTTTTTTTAGAAATTTGACTCAATTTTCTATATATTTGAGAGATGAAGTCTTTATCAGAGAAACTTACTTGGTAAATTTTTTTTGAGACTAATTCATTTTCTATGGTACCTTTCTAGCAAAATGTAGCCTTTTTGCTTCTTTTACTTAGATCTATTTTTGCTTTTGCTTTGTCTGAGATAATAATTTCTTCTCCTGCCATTTTACTTCACATGAAGCATATTAGATCTATCTCCAACCCTTTATTTTAACTCTGCATGTGTCTTTCTCCTTCAATTTTTTCTCTTTAAAACAACATATTGTTGAGTTCTGGTTTCTAGTACATTCTACTACCTGCTTCTGTTTTATGTGTGAGGTCATTCCATTCATATTCACAATTATGATTACTAACTCTGTATTTCCTGCCATCTCATTTTTTCTATCTCTTCTCTCTTTTCATCCTGTCCCTCCTCAAAAGTCTATTTTACTTCTAACCACTGTCTCCCTTAACTTCTCCCTTTTGTCACTCTTCTCCCTTTTTTCTTATCCCTTTCTTTCCTACTAGGCATGACAGATTTATGTACACAACTGAGTATGTATATATAGCCTTCTCTCTTTGAACTAATTCCAATAAGAGGGAGTTTAAAGCATTGATCATCACCCCCTCCACTGCAAAAGCTCTTCTTTGCGCGCTTCTTTTATGTGACATAATTTTCACCATTTTATCTCTCCCTTTCCCCTACTCCTAGTACATCCCTCTTTCTCACTCTTTCATTTTTTGAGATTGATTCAACATAATTGATTCACAACTATGCCCTCCATCTATGTTAGCTCTTTTTTAATTGCTCCAATAATTATAAAGTTCTGAGTAGTTACATCAATCATCTTCCCATAAAAGAATATGAGAAGTTTAACCTTATTTAGTCCTTTATACCTTCTCTTTTGTGTTTATCTTTTTATGTTTCTCTTGAGTCTTGTGTTTGAGTGTTGATTATTTTTTTTCTATTTGCTCTGGTCCTTTTATCAGGAAAGTTTGAAAGTTCTCTTTCTCATTAAATACCCATTTCTCCCCTCAAGAATTTTGCTGGATACATTTTTAAGCTTTTATTTAGTATTTTATTTTCTCCCAGTTACAAGTAAAACAAATTTTAACGTTCATTTTTATAATTTTGAGTTCTAAATTCTTTCCCCTCCTTCCTTCCTAACCACCCCCCATAGTGAATACAAGCCATTTCATATAGGTTAGACATGTGCAGTCATGTAAAACATTCATAAGAGTCATTTTGTGAAAGAAAACATAGACAAGAAGAAAAACACAAGAAAAATAAATAAAGTTTAAAAAGCATGCTTCAATATGTATTCAGAAACCACCAGCTCTTTTTCTGTGAATGGATGACATTTTTTATCATAAGTCCTTCAGAGTTGTCTTGGATCATCGTATTGCTGCTAATAGTCGTCATTGACAGCTGCTCCTCTTACAATATTGCTGTTACTTTGTAGAAAGTACATTTCACACATTCCAAGTTGCTCTGAAGAATGGTTGAATTAATTCACTACTTCACCCACAATGTATTAGAGTCTCATTTTCCCCCTGTTTCCACCAACATTTGTCATTTACCTTTTCTGTCCTATTAGCCAATCCAATAGGCATGAGGTAGTACCTCAGAATTGTTTTAATTTCTGTTTCTTCAATCAATAGTGAATTAGAGTATGGGTATAGAGATAGCTTTGAATATTTCATCTGAAAACTGATCATACCTTTTCATCATTCATCAATTGGGGAATAGCTCTTATTTTTATAAATTTTACTCAGTCCTCCATATGTTTGAGAGATGTGGCCTTTATCAGGGAAATTTGCTTCACATTTACTGTTGCTAACTGAATTTCCCTCCATCCCATTCCTCCCATAGTCTCCTGTATTTTTTCTGTTTTCCCTTTCTTTTCATCCTGTCCCTTGGTCCTGGAACTATGATCAGGTCCCCTGTACTCCTGCTGCTACAAGGTCCGTGGCTCTTCTTGGTCCTGGAATTGTGACTAGGGGTCCTGATTCTTTGTGACCAACCATCGGCACTCCTCCCCCTTTTGGAATTTCGATCCAGAACTGCAAATGGTCCATAGAGTGTTCAATAAGCCCCAGCTATTCCCAGTGTCAGTTGTGGGCCCCCTGTAATCTCTTTCTGACCCTCTTACTTTCTCTGGCCTTAGAGTTTCTAAAGCTGCTGTTACTGAGGCCATATGTATATGCTCTGGATAGCCCTGTAACCCAATTTCTCAGACCTCTCCTTCAGTCCCCCTAAGTTTTCTTAGGTCAGAAAAATTTCTCACAATTTTGTTGTCTCTGTCACTACAAAATTTGGTTTGACATGTTATTTTAAAGTTGTTTGTAGGGAAATTTTGAGAGAGTTCAGCTGAGTTGCTGGCTATAATCTGCCATCTTGACTCTGGCACAGTCTCATTCTCCACTGCCTTCACTGCCTATATGTCACACATCATCTAATTTGTATAGTGGTACCCTAGTCAATGTTTAGCAACCAGTTCTCCAAAAAAAATAAGAAAAGGATAAAAGCAAAGAAAAAAAAATATATATATATATGCACAATACACTTTAAAAACTGCATTAACATTCTCTCCATCACTTTTTAAAGTCTAGACAATCAGCAAAACAATAAATTAACTCCTGGTTCATAGTATTTGTCAGTTTCTGATGTATAAATGCATACATTTAGTAATTGCCTCCAACCTGTAAAAATCTATTTTTAAGTTGTTTTGATATATTTTGTTTTTATATCCTACTCCAATAAGTCTTTTATAACAAAGTTAAGAAATTAATGGAGACAAACAGTATAATCAACTCATCTGAAAATACTTGTAACATTCCACATCTCTGGCAGTCCCACTTCCCCATTTTTAAATAAGGAACAACAAACAGAAATCTGTTTTCTCTCCTTCCCATCTCCCTTCCTCCAATGGAGGGAAAAAAAGGGAAAAAAACAAACAAATATGCAAAGTCAAGCAAAGCAAACTCCTTCATTAGATATATAAAAACATATTTTTAGACACATACATATTTTTAGATACCCACAAAGACCATACATACAAACATATGTTTTTATGTACATGCAAATATTCCTCTTTCAGCCCTGTACTGATTAAATATTAGATACGTTACATTCCACCTTTTTGGCAGAGTTCTCCAATAACTTTAAGGGAATTTGGGGAATCTTACCTCTTGGCTATTGGCTCTGTATCCAAACTATGGTATTCTTTCAATTTTAGGGGTCCCTTGCACACCAGTTCCATTTAACTACTACAAATGTATAACAAGAACAAGTTTGAAACACCTCTTTCCAATAATTGTGGAAGAGGCTTAATTTGACCTTGTAGTACATCAAGGGATTAAGTCCATAGGTTAGCTCAGTTCCTATATTATGCACTCTCACTAAGTCTGAAGTCCCAGGTACCCTTGTTGTCATGTCCTGGTACCACTGGCTTCTCAGGGTCTCTCAGTTGAACTGTTTCCATCATCATGGCCACTATAGCTTGAGGTCCCACATCCAATGGGGAAGGTAAGTCTTAAACTGAAAATAACAAAGCAGACAAAAACAAATCACCAAGGCCATTTCTTAGAGTCACAGGACAAAGGCAGTGAAGAAGGCATAATATCCTTTCTTCTCTCAACAGTTCAGTTCATGGTACTCTCTGTGTGTGTAAACAGAATCTTCACTCTCAACTAATGCAGGAAAAAGAGCATGACTTATCTCAGTCTTGTCATTTTAAAGATACAACCTGTTCTAGCTATGGAAAGAGTCTGTTTCCACCAATAAAATGGTGAATGTAGGATGTCTTTCACAGCAGAGTGCCTCCATGTTAGGTCCAAGTAAAGCACCCCCCAAATCTTTCACTTTTGTACCCCAAATCTACCACCTCTCTGTCAAAAGATGGATAGTTCATTTCATCGTCTATCTTCTGGCATCATGAATGGTATTTTTATTGATCATATTTCTTGTCTCTTTCAAAGTATTGTTAGTACTGTATAAATTGTTATTTTTCTGCTTACTTCATTCTTCATAAATTTATAAGTGTCTTCTAAATGACCTTGTAAGAATCACAGTATTGGTTTCTCTTAGCCAGAACTGCTCTAATATCAGTCCTTGAGGTGAGAAAAGTTCTGTGTTTGCCTATTTTGTAGATCTGAGTTTGCAAGTCCTACAAAGTCAGTCTTTCTTCATGCTATACAGGGACACAAGGTGTCTCTAAGCTATAGTAACAGAGAGTTTAATTAACTTAGTCTAGGTCAAGTTCTCATCAGTGGCTACTACCTCTTGTATGAGAGAGTAGAAAAAACCCAAATGTGTTTGGAGTGGGTCTGGCTTTTAAGTTCTGGCTCAGCCATTTATTGTATTGTGACATTAGGCAAGTGACTAATCCCCTTGAGTCTCATCTATAAAACAGGGATGACAAAATGTGTAATACCTGCTTCACGGTTGTGAAGAATGCTATCCGTAAATTTTAGAATACTCTTATCAGTGTGAGCTGTAATTCTTACTGCAATTTCAACAACTCAGACTAAACCCACAACTGCTAGCAGAAAGCCTCAGATCATTAGAGGTAAGTTCTTCCCCCAACCACCAAAGCCATATCCTTGCCCTGAGTGGTACCCGCTTTCTTAAGAACATAGAAACAAATCACAATACCCTTGTGTCAGTTTCAGAGATTCAGACCCAGAGGAAGACATACAAATGCTCACAATTCACACAGGCTTCTTTTCCACTTACACAGTCAACACTCTGGTACAAACTCTCCTGTCTGGAAAAATATTCCATTATCAATTAATTAATCATTAACATCAGGTCCTATTTATCAAATGCAAAGTTACTATAGTTATTTGCTACTGTGTGTTGTATATCCTCCCTATTCTATTGATCCACTATTCTATTTCTTAAATTGTATCAGATTGTTTTTATAATTACCATTTTTTATTTTTATAATTACCATCTTTTATTAGTTTATGATCTGACTCCACTAGACCTCCTTCCTTTACATTTTTTTCTTATTAATTCTTTTGGTATTTCTTACCCTTTTTTCTTCCAAATGAATTTTATTATTTTTCTAGCTCAGTATAATAATTTTGAGTATTTTAATTGGGATGACACCAAATATGTTAGGTACAACTAGGTAGATTAATTTAGATAGAGCTATCATTTTTATTATACTGGCCTGGCCTACCCATAAACAACTAATATTTCCCCACTGAAGTCTTTTTGCACAAAACAGCATTTTATAATCATATTCATATGGTTCCTGGGTTTATTTCAACTGATACATTCCCAAGTATTTTATATTGGCCATGTTATTTTAAATGAACTATCTCTTCTCATCTCTTCTTGCAGGGCTTTGTTTGTGATACCATTTCATGCCTATATGATTGGCTAATATGACAGAAAGTACAAAAGATAAATGTTGGATTAGATGTGGAAAAACTGAATTGATTCATCCATTTTGGAGATCAATCTGAATTATGCCCAGAGTTATAAAACTGCACATACCTTTTTGACTCAGCAATACAACTATTAGGTCTGTATCCCAAGGTGATCAACAGGAAAAGGAAAAGAATCTATATGTTCTAACATATTTATAGCAGCTCTCATTGTGGTGGCAAAGAACTAGAAATTGAGAGAATGCCCATCAGTTGGGGAATGACTGAATAAGTTGTGGTATATAACTGTGATAGAATATTACTGTCTTATAAGAAATGATAAGTGGTTTGATCTTAGGAAAACATGGAAAGACTTGCATGAAATAATGAAGACTGAAATGAGAATCAAGAGAATGTTACATACAGTAACAGCAGTTCTGTTCAAAGAATAAATGTGAATGATTAAAGTATCCTGAATTATATGAATTTTAAAATTAAAAAGCCTTTGAAGGAAGATATTATCTCTAGAGAAAGACCTATGTAACTGCATAGTTTCACATATACATATATATGTATATGTATACATATATATACATATATATGTATATATGTATATGTCAAATGTTAGTCTCACACACACACACACACACATGCGTGTGCACACAGAGTCCCTACTTACTATGTTCTAGGCACGATACTAAATGCTGAGGTTACAAAAAAGAATCTAAAGTTAGTTCTTGCCCTCAAGGAGCTTATAATTTAATGGGCTTATAACATGTAAACAAATACATACTATGCAAGCTACATACAGGATAAATACGGAGTAATTAACAGAGGGAAGGTACTAGAATTAAGAGGGATTGGGAAAGGCTTTCAGTAAAAGAAGGGATTTTAGTTGGGGCTTATGTGAAGTTACGTTGGTCAGTGGGTAGAATGGAGGAGGGAGAGTCTAACGGGAATGGAGGATAGGCAGAGAAAATGCCAGGGCCTGAGAGAGAGAGATGGATTGTCTTGTTGATGGGACAATCTGAAAGCCAGTGTCACTAGATTAAAGAGTATGTGTGGGGTAGTAAGCCATAAGAAAACTGGAAATGTAAGAGAGGGATAAGTTATATAGGACTTTGAATGCTAAATAGAGTATTTTGAATTTGATCCTGAAGGCAATAGGAAACCACTGGAATTTGTTAGGAATTGTCCTTTAGGAAAATCTGTTTAGTGGCTGAATGGAAGATGAACTGGAATGGGAAGAGACTTGGGGCAGACAGACTCACCAGCAGCTATTTACAATTATCCAGAAGTCAGGTGATGAATGCCTGCACTAGAGTGGTGGTGCTGTGATAGGAGAGAAGAGAATGATGTTGCAAAAGTGAAATCCACAGATCTTGGAAACAGATTGAATATGACAGATGAGACATAGTAAGGAATCTAGGATAGCTCCTTGGTTGCAAATCTGAGGGACTAGGAGGACAGTGTTGCCTTCTACAGTAATGGGTCAGGTAGGAGAGGGAGAGGTTTCAGGGGGATATTGAGTTCTGGTTTGGTCACATTGAGTTTAAGATGCCTACTGAAAATTCAATTTGAAATGTCAGAAACACAGACAGAGATGTGACACTGGAGGTCAGCAGAGTGCTTTAGGTAGGGTAGGTGGATCTGAGAGTCTTTGAGAAGAGAAAGGCCTAGGACAGAAGCCCGAGGGCCACTTATACTAGAGGCCATAATGTGGAAGAATCCAGGAAGGGAGGTGAAAGAATTCCTTCTAATTAATTCCCTCTGCCCTCCTTGAGTCCATCCTCCTAACAGCCATCAAAGTGATTTTCCTAGAATACAGGTGTCTATGTTACCCTGTCCTCAATAAACTTCATCTTCACATCAAGGGAAGGGGAAGGAAATGAGTATTTCATGTAAAATCTACTACACATCAGGTACTGCGCAAAGTGCTTTGCTGCAGTTAGCACAGTCTGGGCCTAGCTACCAGCTGAGTGAAATAAAAGGGGAGAAAGAGAGAGAAAGAGAGAGAGAAAGAGAGAGAGAGAGAGAGAGAGAGAGAGAGAGAGAGAGAGAGAGAGAGAGTGAGAGACAGAGAGCTGAATAAGAAAGAGGGAGAGAGATGGGGATGTATTCCATAGTCTGTTTATTGCAGAACCATTTCACACAGAGCCAAAGATACATGGAAGATACAAGGTTTATATACACTTAGCAGAATACAAGGAACCACCTTGGGTCTGGATCTTTCTCTACCCCAGCCCAAAGTCAATCACTCCTTAAGCCCTTTATCCTAGGACCGTGTCCAGAGGCTCAAACAGGGTGTTACAATCAAAACTTGTGAATTAACTCAGTACTTTCTTTAGATATTCATGAAACCAATGAGAGCATCCACCCAACAAGATTATACTCTCCTTGCATATCAGCTAAGGACCTTTGTAGAACTGGGGAGCTCATGTGGCCAAGGCCCCTGAAAGTCTTGGCCTACACCAGTGCTTTACAAATGTTATTTCATATGATCCTCTAAACAATTCAGTGAAGTAAGTGCTATTATTATCTTTACTTTACAACTGAGGAAACTGAGGCAAATATAGGTTAAGCAACTCCTTCAGGATCACACAATTGTAAGTATCTGAGGCCGGTGCATCACCTTCTTGACTCCAGGCCCAGCATGATATTGTTATGCTACCTAGTTGCTCATCAAATATAAAACCATCTGGTGTTTAACACCCCCCCATCTCCCCAATCTTGTTCCTATGTATCTTCCAGCATTCTTCCTCTTTAATTCTGTTCACCTACTTTATGGTTGAGTAATACTTACCTCCTTCTTTTTTCTCACACAAAACACTCTGTACCTTTTCACAGCCGTCTCTCACATCTGTAATGCTCTCCTTCTTTACTTTCCTGACTTTTTCCAGCTTTAATTCAAATCTATAGGAAGTAATTTCCTGTACCTCCCACTGTGAGTGTCTCTGAGATCATCTTGTATCTGCTCTGTGTGTGTGTATACACACATAAATACATATGCACATATTTAAATAACCATATTTGGTATGTACATAATTGTCTGCAAGTTGCATTTTTTCATTAGACTGTGAGCTCCTTGAAGGCAGGGACAGCATTTTCACCTTTATTTGCATTCTTAGTGTTTAGAATAATTCTTGTCACATTTTAAGCACTTAATACATACTTATTGACAACTTGATAAAGAGCCATTAAAGGAAGGAATTGTAGATATTGTCTGGATAGAACTCCATAAATTTAAAGGCCTTTCATGAGAGGCCTAGGTTCAGAATCTGTTTTCCTTATTCAATTACTTTCCATAGTAACCAGCTAGGTGGCTCAGTGAGTAGAGTGCTGGGCTCAGAATCAGGAAAATATGGATTAAAATCTGACCTCAGATACTTACTAGCTGTGTGACCCTGGGCAAGTCACATAGCCCTGTTTACATCAATTTCTTACCTGTAAAATAAGCTGGAAAATGAAATGACAAACCACTCCAGTATTTTTGCCAAGAAAATCCCAGATGGGGTCAAAAAGAGATAGAATTGAGATGACTAAATAGCTGAAAATCCATAGCAATGAAGTACTATGAAATATCAGAGCTGTCATTTCATTGCATTGACTCTCTACTTCTAATAGGGGAGGGCAGCAGATAAAAATGCAATCTTAGCTGTTCTACAAGGGCAAGGATTCTGTCAGCTAGTGATGTACCTGAACTTCTACCACATATAGGTCTAGAAGCTGTGACAGTTGGTTTAATTGAGGGTGGCTATTTGGGCACATAATTTCATGCAAACTGCAATATTTATATCCTACTTTACACCTATGATTGAATTCCAAGGTGTTTCTACTACGTATGTGTCTTCGTCATCAGCTGGACAAAACTAGATGCCTTGATACAAAGGTGATATGTCTGAAATTTGAGACACAACCATGAATAGTGCCTTGGATAGATATTAGTTTATCAGTTAACCTTTTTCTCCCCAAATATATTGTTATATGCTTATTAAATATTTCTCAATTACACATAAATTTTTAAAAAATATTCTTTCCTAAAATGTTGAGTTCTACATTATCTCGTTCTTTTTCTCTCTTCTCTCCTCCTTGAGAAAGCAAGCGATTTGATATGGATTATACATGTGAAGCAATGCAGAATATATTTCCATATTATAACATTACAATATAATAATAATAAAAGATCAAAGAACCCCCAAGAAAATGAAGAAAGTAAAAAAGCATACTTCAATCTTTAGACTCCGCCAGTTCTCTCTCTAGAAGTGGGCAGCATTTTCATTATAAATCCTTCAGATTGTTGTGGATCAACATATTGATCAGAAAAGCTAAATCATTCAAAGCTGATCATCCTAAAATATTGCTGTTACTGTGTACAATATTTTCCTGGTTCTGCTCACTTCACTTTGCATCAGTCCATAAGTGTTCCTAGGTTTTTCTGAAACCATATTGCTTGTCATTTCTTATAACAGCCATTCCCCAGTTGATAGACATCTCCTCAATTTCCAATTCTTTGCAACTGCAAAAAGAGTTGCTAAAAATATTTTGTATGTATAGCTTGTTTTTCTTTATCTTTGTTTTCTTTGACTTACAGACCTTACTGGGATATTGGCAAGTCAAAGTGTATGCACAGTTTTTTAGTCCTTTGAGTATTGTTCCAAATTGCTCTAGAGAATAGTAGAATTGGGGCAGGTAGGTGGTACAGTGAATAGAGCACCAGCCCTGGACTCAGGAGAATAGTAGAATCACTTCACAACTCTACCAACAGTGAATAAATGTACCATTTTTTTCCACATCCCCTCCAATAATTGTCATTTTCCATTTCTGTCATATTAACCTATTTAATAGACATGAAGTGGAATCTCAAAATTGTTATAATTTGCATTCCTCTAAGTAATAGTGACCAAGAAAACTTTTCATATGACTTTATTTTTTAAAAATTTATTTTATTGACTTATTTGTTTATTTTTAGTTTACAAGATTCAGTTCCAGAGTCACTTGAGTTTCAGATTTTTCTCCCCTTCCTCCCCCCCTCCTGCCATGGTGGCATACAATCATGTATAGGATCTGCAAACTCTTTCATGTTGTACA
>CM053600.1:17926194-17958586 GCA_028646575.1 Pseudocheirus occidentalis | reverse complement strand
GGAAGGGAGGAAGGAAGGAAGGAAGGAAGGAAGGAAGGAGTGAAGGGAGAGAGGGAGGGAAGGAAGGAAGGAAGGAAGGAAGGAAGGAAGGAAGGAGTGGAGGGAGAGAGGGAGAGAAGGAGGGAGGAAGGAAGGAAGGAAGGAAGAAGAAATGCTATTGAAGGTCTGAAGAGAAAGACTTCATATTTTTATAAGAATTGCTATTCTGAGAATTGCCTATACAGCTATGAAAGATTATACTGACCTGACTTGATCTCTTCTGACTATCCACCTTTGTGTGCTTTTCTAATGAAGCACTGGTTCAGCATTTGATTGTTGACATTGCACTGACTTTTGAATTTAATGTGATCAAAATGATTCATTTCGCATTTCAAGATGTTCTCTATCTCTTGTTTGGTCACAAATTCTTCTCTTCTCCATAGATCTGGCAGGGAAATGATTCCTTGCTCTCCTAATTTCCTTTTGTTATCACCTTTTATGTCTAACTCATGTACCCATTTTGAACTTATCTTTGTTTATGGTATAAGATGTTGGTCTATGCCTAGTTTCTGACCTACTGTTGCCTAGTTTTCCCAGCAGTTCTTCTCAAATAGAGTTCTTATCCCAGAAGTCAGAGTCTTTGGGTGTATCAAACAATATATTACTGTAGTCATTGACCACTACATCTTGTGTACCTAACCTATTCCACTGATCTACCTCTCTCTTTCTTAGCCAGTACCAAACAGCTTTGATGATTGCTGCTTTATAATATACTTTTAAACCTGCTACGGCTAGGCCACCTTCTTTTGCATTTTTTTTCATTAATTCCATTTATATTCTTGACCTTTTTTCTTCTAGATGAATTTCGTTATCATTTTTAAAAATTCTATAGAATATTTTTGATAGTTTAATTGGTATGGCATTGAATAAGTAAATTTATTTAGGTAGAATTGTCATTTTTATTATATTAACCTACCCATGAGCAACTGAAAATTTTCCATTTATTAAGATCTGACTTTATGTGAAGTGTTTGGTAATTGTGTTCATATACTAGAACAGTAACTTTTCTAATCAGAAAATGGAGCATATGCCTTATCTAATTACATACTAGGCAAAGATTATGCTTGTTTTATAGATTAAAGTATTATACAATAATTAAACATAAAGTTATAAGACCATTTGTTATGAGTTATCCCCTTTTATCTCTATTAAAGTTGCTATTTTTTTAATGGTAATCTACCAAAAAATAAACAACAACCTTAAAACTGTTTCTGTTAGGTTATAAGTATCTCTGATATGAAAAAAAATAAAACAAAATAAAACATTTCTTTGATCTTTGTATAACTTTCCTAAGTTTGCTCCAAGTAACTCTTACTAATCCACGTATAATAGATTTTAAGTCCCATTTTAGATTAGCACAGGATCTGGCACATTGTAGGTCTTTAATAAATGCTTGGTAACTGACTGTCTGATTGATGTCCCCCAATCACGTAGCATGTGTCAGAGTAAATTTCCCAGTCCATATTTTTCTGTGTGGTCAGGAAAAGAAAATCCATTTTACTATGGGAGCAAATAAAATAATTTAGGAAGCTGAAATTCATGTAAAGAAAAATTAATAATGTCTAAAGCAAAGTGGAAGACTCTATTGTCTATTGCTTTATTTTATTATCATAATTATGTATTAGTCCAAATAATATATTATATTTCCATTTCTAATATATTTGAATGGCAAAATGATTCTCAAACAATGGCAACATTCTATTGGACAAAGTAAAATCGTAAACGTGGTGAATGAATGAAGTAATTGTGAAGGACTTAAAAAGAGACAATCTGACAAACTTTGCTTTTGCTTTTTGGGGGGGGGGCAATTGGGGTAAAGTGACTTGCCCAAGGTAACATGTCTGAGGCCAGATTTGAACTCAGGTACTCCTGATTCCAGTGTTCTATTCATTGTGCCACCTAGCCACCCCCTGACAAACTTTTTTAAAGTGCCTACTATGTGTAAGCCTTTGGGATGGCTATTGTGGAGATGCAATGACAAAAATTCAAAAAGTATAAAAGGAAATTTCTGACCTCTTTTGGAAGGATCCAACACAGATCAATAAAAAAGTATATACCAAGTAATGTAATGAAATTTTAGGTGGTAAAGTACACCAGCAACTCAAATATCAAGAATAACCTGATACAGGAGGTTCTGAGCTTTTAAGGAGACTTGGGATTCTCAGAGGTATACTTTATGAGGGGGTACATTCCTGATGGGGTACAGCCTGGACCAAATTATCAAGGTGGATAATGGAATGTTGTACACAGTAAAAAGCTAGTAGGCCATTTAAGTGAAAACAATAGGGTACAGGAAGGAGAGTGACAATTTTGTATGACTAAAGATGGTTGGGAGCCATATGGGGGGGGGACTGTAGATGGCTGGCAGATGATTTTTATTTTATCTGAAAACAAATTGTTCCTACTGGTGATTTTTGACTCAACATAATTGTTGTTGGAAAGGTAATTTAACATGTAGTCAAGGATGTGCTGGACCCAGCTCTAATCCCCTTTTTGAATGTCAATTGGTAAATTTTCAGGGTTTTTACAACTCAGGAATTAGCAAATTCTACGTATCAGGGGTTGATTTATAGTTTTGTTGATTGTCTAGAATTCCAAAAGTGATTGGGAAATTATCAATATAGCAGATCAAACTTAAATATGGGCACTATTCTCCCCGTTCCCGGCCCCCCAGAGATCCAGTTGTTAAGTATTTTCCATGTTGCTGACAGTAGTACATTCCCTCTCTCTGTATGTATGTGTGTGTGCCTACTTATGTGTACGAGTGGGTTTACATATGGATATGTGTACATGCATGTGTGTGTGTGTGAGGTTTATAGCCAAAGACTGACCAAAAAAGTAGAAAAGTGCTATATAGATCTTTGAAGATAATTCAGGCACATAACTTAGTAGACAAATTGGTAATTATGAATGAATATTAAAGTGTTTTAATCTTGACTTACCATTGAATTCCTATTTTTCTTCCTGGCTAAATGTGAGTAAAGATTATATTTCCTTCCAACTTAACTATATTTGCATTTATGATGAGTACAGGACTTGATGAATGTAGCTTTATGAAAGGTATGTGACTAAAAGCATAATGAGTAGAATTAACATGCAAAAACTACACCATATTCAAGGAGTATTTTGTTTCCATCTGAATGGAATGGAGTATGCGGGAATAGGCTTGAAGGAAGGAGGCTCTTTCTTCCCTCAGGTGTGGCAGGAGGGGTAAGCTGTGCTGTGCAACTCAAAGTGGACTAAATATAGGAACAAGAAGGAAAATTAGAAAGGACAATTATTAGGCAATACCCATTTATTTAGACCCACAACACACTTTAAATTTGAGTCTCTATCATTAATATTTTCCTCATCACTTTCTTATTTCTAGACAATCAACAGAACAATCAGTCACGATCCTGATCCATAGTTTTGCCAATTTCTGAGGTGTCAATGCGCACATGGAATTTTTAACAAGGCTCTCTGGAGCCAGCTCAAGGTAGCTCCAGAGCTGTCCTAGCTGTAGAGTCAGTGTGTGACGTCCTGTGGATAGCGCCAAACACAGTTGTTTGTTTTGAAGGGACTCTGTGCAAATCAACAAGTATGCCAACAGGACAAATTTCCTATTTAAATACTAGTGGGAAACAGTAAGAAATTATCAGACTGGGGTTAAATAATTCAGTTTTCCCTTACTCTAGCAGACAGGGTGCTGGGCCTTGAGTTGGGAAGTGCAGAATCAAAATCGAGTTTCAGACTCTTACTAGCTGTGTGGTTGGAGGCAAGTTATATAACCTCTGCTTGCCTCAGTCTACTCAGTTGTCAAATGAAGGTTATAATAGCACCTAACCCCCAGGGTCATTGTGAGGGTCTCATTAGATAATATTTGTGAAGTCCTTACCAAGCCTTGGCAAGTAGATGGTATTTAATAAATACTTGTTTCCTTCCTTACTTACCCCTCTTTATTGTGTTGTCTCCTTTCCTTTCCACTTCTGGTTGCTCCATTTCCTCCTAAGCCAGTAGTTCCAACCTTACTAATGTTGTGACCCTTTAATACTCATATGTGGGCATATCTGCATGTGGGTGGACCCACCTGAAGATGAATAGAGTGTTTCAGTTCCTAAGACCATTGGAAATATGTGTTTTCCAATGATCTTAGGAGACCCCTGTGAAAGGGTCATTCAACCCCCAAAGGGGTCAAGACCCACAGGTTGAGAACCGCTGTCAGCAGTTATGAATCACATCAAATCTTACCCTCCACTTATCAGAAATGCATTTCTGCCTTACCTCTCCCTCTTAGAATCCTTACTTTCCTTAAAATTTAAGGAATAAAATCACCCCAGCTGCTGCAGATTAAGTAAAGAAAATTCTTTGGAGGGTAAGTTTTTATATGAATAATGAAGGATAAGGAGGGAAGAAAGCAACTAAAAGTCGAAAGGAAAGGGGAAAAATCTCCTGGACAAGGAAAGGAATATATGTGACGGCATGGAGACATGGAACAGTGAGTTGTAAAACACAGACCAATATGCAGTTTGGTTTGTCTCAAGTAAAAGTACAAGGAAAGTACAGAGAACAGTAAGAGATTATATGAAAGAGATACTGGATGAATAACCTCAAGCGCTAGAGAAATCTAGATTTGATAATTTGATTTAAAATTTGACATTTTGACTTTTAACTTACAAATTTTAATGTTAAATATTAATTTTAAGTGTTAACATTTTATTTAATAGTTTTTAGTTGTTTATTTTTTTGCCGGGCATCTGGGGTTAAGTGACTTGGCCAAGGTCACACAGCTAGTAAGTGTTAAGTGTCTGAGGCTAGATTTAAACTCAGGTCCTCCTGACTTCAGGGCTGGTGCTGTATTCACTGCACCACCTAGCCACCCCAGCTTTTAGTTTTTATCATGAAAATAGTTAACATTTCTATGGCACAATATGCCAGGTACTTTACAGTTACTATCTCATTTGATCCTCACAACAACTCTAAGAGGTAGGTGCTATTACTAGTCTCATTCTAGAGATGAGGAAACTGAGGCAAAGAGAGGTTAAGTGGTTTGCTCAAGGTCGCGCAGCTAGTAAGTATCTGATGCTAGATTTGAACTCGGCATTCTTTGACTCCAGACCAGTGCTCTATCCATTATACTATAGCAGTCATGCTGGTTTGAGAGATTCTTAAGTTAGAGTTTCCTCATAAAGGGCCCACAGTAGGAAGATCTTTCATGGACAGAGTGGAAGGCAGGATCTTTTCTTTATGGTTTATATTTGCAAATCAACAGAATAAATATTGACTCTGGTTCGAGTTATCCTTTCTTTTCTCTCTCCATTGCATTTAGTGACCAGGTAGCCGAAGGTTGAGAGGACTGGAAAGGATGGGACTGTGTAGAGAGAAATTTGAGCTACTGGTTTCAAGCCCGTGAAAGTAGTTAGTGATTCCAGCTTGTCTTGTGCTTGTCCTTTTCTGCTCTGTCCCCTTCACAAGCTGCTATTGCCTGGCTCTTGGGAAAATGACATCCAAGAGTCCCCAGGCTTCCCCTGGAAAGAAGCCTAATTCCTATTTGCATATTCAGTTCCATTGTCTTTGTACTTTGGTGCTGATTCTTCCAAAAGCCAGCTGTCCTTCCCCTTCCCTATCTAGCAGCAGCAGGTCTGCCTGACCTGGGCTCCCCTTGGGACCTCTCCTTCCTTTGTCTTAGTGCTGCTGTACCTGCCCAGATTCCTTCAGCTATCTGTGGACCATGTGTGGCAGTTTGGGCCAGTCTCTGCCCATTCCCTTCAGGTATGCACTCTGATCTGCTTTCAACCAGCCAGAATTCCACTTTGATCTCTGGCAGAATCAAACTTCATTTTTTCCCTGGGTGCTGAAATAGGGAGAAGAGAAGGACCCTCCTGGCCGAGGAGGTTTTATCATTATCTTCATTCATGGGGAGGACTCTACTTTCAGAGTGGAGAGTGCTCTGTCCCAATTTTTAGGGATTTTATGCAACAGTTGTCAGAGCTACTTCTAGGCACCTGCAAATTTTCAGTTCTTCTAAGGTGGTATGATCAAAGGAAAGGTGTTTACTCCTCTCCTGGTCTGTACTCTGGTCTCTGACAGACCACAAGCATTCTTTTCTCACTTGAATCTCTGAGGTAGACTTCCTCTCCATAGTTACCACAAGCTTTGCCACAACAATGTTTCTCTTCATCCCAGGACCACCACCCAAGACTGTGACCCAGATCCAAGCATAGGTAAAGTAAGTGAATTCTGCTTCAGCACCATCAAAGAGATCCCTGAAATTGCCCTCTGATCAGCAATATGATCCCTCCACCATCTGTGGGCCTGTAGCTCTGTAATGGCAAGTAAAATAGTATGTTTTGTTGTTTTTCTGGATTGAGTTTTAGCTAGTCAAGTGCCTTTGAACCTCGCCTTTGATTGCACCGAGTCTTTGATTAGAAACAGTGTACATTGTATTTCCTTTAATAGGCATAAGGAAGTTTGAAGCTCTTCCCTGGCCTTAATAGGTCTAAGGGAATTTGAAGATCCCCCCCTGCCCTGAATAGGCTGAATGCAATCACAAGGGAGCCCACAGTGGGAGGAACTTACAAAAAGAGTAGAACAGGAAGGAACAAATAAGAGCATGATCAGAGGTGGAAGCAGGAAGAATTGAAAGAGAGAATGTTTATGATGTTGGTGCTGTGTCTGTTGATCTGTGTTACTTTCTCAGACAGAAGTACTGTATCTTGTCCTGTGTTGATTTCTCAGGCAGAATCTCTATCCATTGTTCTGTATTGGTTTCTCAGAAGGTGAATTGAGATGATAGTGCTGGTGATGTGTATAAATATTGTAGCCCTATTAAATTTTTTCCCTAGAAACAGAAACTTGTGAAGAACTTGGAGTAGAGCAATCCCTGTAGCTGAGATATGGAATAGACATGGAGAGCTGCCTATGTGTGAAACCAGGCAAGAGTTGGGACCAGTCTGTCTGTGGAGGAGAAGCCACAGGGTTTGGAAGTCAGCTTCTAGTTAAGAAGAAAGAGGACTTTATTTGAAGACTCTGTACTGACTGATGAGATTGTAACTTACTGTGGCATAGGAGTGGATGGTGTTTGTACTTTCTGCTACTTCTTAAGAACGATTGGCTTAAGGATGATTGGAAGCCAGTCTCTAGTCAGGATAAAAGAGGACTTTCCTTGGACACTCTGTATTGACTGAGAAGATTGTGACTTACTGTGACTTATGGTAGATGGTGTTTATATTTTCTGTTACCCCTTAAAGATGACTATAAGATATACTTGAATGAATATGTTTTGTTTAAGACTATGTGACCACCTTAGTAATAAATTGTTATGTTGTTGTCAAAGTTACATTTTAGTTTCTTGAATATTAGGCATTACTTTATTGCTGAATAAATAGAGAGTTCATTATACTATGCAATTAGACCCTTAAAGTTGTTCACAGCAGCAGTCCTCAGGAGAGCTGCTCATGATTGGTTTTACAAGCTCTGCTGCTGCCACCCAAAGTCTAGGACTGGAAGGCACTCCTTCACCCAGGTCTGACAGTTTCCCCACTGACCTTCTACTTTGTCTTTGGCATTTGTGGGTTGAGAAATCTGGAAACTACCACAGCTGACAGTGATTCAATCTGCTTTTGTTTTTTAAAGAAGTCTTCAAAAATTCAGCATTGGATTAAATTAACTGTTCCCACTGCCTAATCTCCACTGTTGTCTCTGAGAGAAGTTTCTACTACAGGGCTGAATTTTTTAGTCATTGAAGGTAGGTGGTTTGTTGTTGTTGTTCAGGTCTTCAGTTCTGTCTGTCTCTTTGTGATTCTATGGAACATAGCAAGCCAGGTCTTTCTGTCTCCCACAATCTCCTGAAGTCTGTCCAAGTTCATATTCTTTACTTCCACGACACTATCTATCCAACTCATCCTCTGCTGTCCATGTCTCCTTTTGCCTTTAATCTTTCCCAACAACTGGGGATTTTCCAGTGAGTACTATCTTCTCATTATGTAGCCAAAATTGTAAACTTCAGTTTCATTATTTGTCCTTTCAGTGAATTTTCTGCATTAATTTATTTAAGTATTGACTGATTTGACCTCTTTGCTGTTCCAGGGACTCTCAAAATTCATTTCCACTATCACAATTTAAAACCGTTGATTTTGAGGCAATCAGCTTTCTCTGTAGTCCAAATCTCACAGCCATATAAGAAAATATATATAAGAAAAACAATAGCTTTGACTATAATGGACCTTTGTTAGAGACTGGGACATAAACTGATCTTTTCCCATACAATAGACACTGTTGAGTTTTCCAAATATGCTGGCATATACAGTGCAGCACTTTAACAACATAAGTTTTTAGAATTTTAAAATAGCTCAGTTGGAATTCTGCCACCTTCACTAGCCTTATTATTAACCATGCTTATTCAGACCCACTTGACTTCATTCTTCAGGATATTAAGCTCTAGAACAGTAATTACACCACTGTGGTTATCAGTGATGTAAAGATTTTTTTTTGTATTGTTCTTTTATAGGGTTTGACTTCCATCAAAGAAATAAGGAGCAAATGAAGTACCTTTCAAGAAGAATTTCCCTTTCTCTACTTCAGAACATCCTCACTAGGGACATGGCCCAAAATATTTTGTGTCTCAGATCATGGATCACTATTTATTCCCTAGAATTCCAGAAGTATTCCCAACAAAACATTTCAAAATTATGAGTTCATTGTATCTCTGTCTCTCTTTTTTCTGACTTCTTGACTCCTTTCTAATATTCAGACTCCAAGTACCAAAATAATTTTTGCAGGGAGGTTTGACATATTGGACTTGCCCCCATATTTTTCCTTGTGTTCTTCTATTGGCTTGACCAAATTTCTCCAAGTTGGCAGGGAGCAGAATCTTCGAATTGACAATTCATTTCTTGGTTTTGTTTCTTGGTTTTTGACCCCTTTGCCTTCTCTCACATAAGTATCTTGCTTCAACTTCTACCAAATCTAGTTTATGAGAAACATAGCTGGCTATATGAATTGTATTACTCTTTTGTTTGGAGTGTGTTAGGGTATTTTTGCTAAAAATATCTTCTCAAATTTTATCCATCCCATGCCAGGTCACTTCTGTTGGTGTGTATGTGTTTGCATGTGCAGGTGTGTGTTGTGTAGTTCTTTTGAGATACATATCCCTTAGTAAATTCTTTTCTCCCTGGAATATGGGAGAAAAAAAAGTAAACCTTTTTTTGATATTGGTTTTATTTGTATGTGACAACTAAAACTTAAAAAACAAAGACTTTACGAATTGAGAAATACTTCCTAATAATAACCCTGTGAGGTAGGCAGTGGGAGTATTATCCCCATTTTATATATGAAGAAATGGAGGTTCTGAGAGTTTAAGGGGGCATTTTTTGCACCAGCAAAGTTACTGTGGGAAGATTCTATCTTAGGTCTCCTGACTCTAAATCCAGCAATTTTCTATGATGACAAATCACCATACCTTGCTAATTTAATATAATATACTAGACTAAAAGAAATTAGAAACGTGAGAATATTTGAGAATATGAGAGCTATGAGAAGACACTCTTACCCCACTCCTTGGCAGAACTGAGAGATCTAAAGGTGTGGAACATTGCACCTATTTTAAGATTTTTTTAGATGTTGATTGGTTTTGCAGAATTTTCTTCTCTTCTGTCTCTCTTTTTCTAAAACATTATTTATTAAATGGATTGGCTACCTGTGAGAAGAGAATAGGAGTGATTGTTGCTGTTCAGTCATTTCAGACTCTTTGTGACCTCATTGGGGGTTTTCTTGATGAAGATACTGAAGTGGTTTCCCATTTCCATTTCCAGTTCATTTTATAGAAGGGGAAACTGAGGAAAACAGAGGTAAGTGGTTTGCTCAGGGGTCACACAGCTCTTAAGTGCCTGAGGCCAGATTTTGAACTCAGGAAGATGAGTCTTTCTGACTTCACGCCCAGCATTCTATCCGCTGGGTCTTGTATCGTTACCCTTTCTTAAAGCCATTCTAAAGTATCTTACTAAAAGAATCTCATGGCAGCAAAACAGCTACTAAATCTTTTCATTTTTATGCCTTACATTTCTTCACTGTAGTTCTACATTTATTGTCTCGTTTAATTCTCTTAATGTCTCTGTGAAGTGTGTTTTACATATGAAGGTATTAAAGTCCAGCAGTCCTGAATGACTTTTTTTAACTTGCACTGAAAGTTAGTAACAGAGTAAAGGAACTGTATACTGTATGTCCAGATTTCTTGCCCAGTATTTTCTTCCTTGTACCATGTAAGTAACACAGGCACAAAATTCTTTATTGTGCATCTTACTTGATGACTTTCGAAAATCCGATTATCTTCCCTCTGCTGAGATTTCTTTCCACATGACTTATACCAGATGTTAACTGTACATTGATATAAATTTCCTTTTATCTGGAGATGCAAATGCATAACATACATCTCACTGCTATTCCCTTGTCTCAGATCTCCACTTCTTTTTAACATCTTGACACCAGAATGATCAATCCATCTCTTAGTCCTAGGTCTTCTCCACACTGTCGTTGCTTTCAGACTGGTATCGCTGCTTACCTGAAATGGATAACTGCTCTTAATGTATTCTCTTGAAAGTTTGCCCTGACCTTTCAGCAATGCTGGAATTGTTAGATTGCTTGTAGTCTCGTCTGAGATTACTCAATCACTGTTGTCACCAGCCTAAATCAATGGTGTGTGTGAACTTCCGGCAGAATAGAAAACTCTATAAAACCAGTGGGGCCATGTATGTATGTCAGGAGGATTTCTCACTTTATATTCACTTGTCTCACTTAAAAAATGACTTTAAAACTGAGATACATTGACTACTTTTATGACAGTTCAGTTACATTTTTTACTTGTGGAGCATGTTGAGAAATAACTACCTTAACTCTTCAATGACAAGTCCTGCTCGAATTGAAAACAGGGATAGGTCCTCCCTTTCACTTCCTTGTTTTCAAAACTTCTTCATAACATCCCCAAACCAATTAGTTCCTTTCATTTCCCCAGAATTTTGCTTTCAGTAGCCCAGAGGCATCTCCGAATCTACAAACAATGTTCTTTGGGCAACAGCAGAAGTGAAATCTTCAAATAAAGTTTCTTATCTTTCGCTTCAACATTCCTATTTTTATTTTTTCAAATGTTAGAGAATGGCACCTGACAGACATGGGCAAAGTAGACATGCTTCTGAAATATTTTCAAGATATTCTATAGTACTGAGTCCTTTTTGAGCATGTTTCTATAAAGTTTTCAAAAATGGGGAAAGAGAAATAATGAAATAGTTTAGTGTGATTCATAGTAAATTAAAGAAAGGATTTTTACAATTGGTTGTAGGAGAGCCTTTCTGGGAAAAAAATGTGTCTTTTTATGATATCACTGCATAATATTACTGGATGAAATACTTTATTCTCATTAGATTGAACAAAAAAAATACAACTAAGAAAACATTTGATATGGTGATCATTTCTGACAATATATACAAGCCAATGCCCTCATGCTGAAAATGTTGTCCACCTCTCCCATGAGAAAGAACATAGATTTCATTACTGTCTGGGAACCCTTCTTTTTCCCCCCTCAGACTTTCTGTTAGTGAATTTGTCGTTTGCATTGTTTTTGTCGTTAACTATGTGTTCTTTTGATTCTTTTTATTTCATTCTATTAGTTTATATGTCTTCATATTTCTTTATGTGATAGGTAGACTGGCCAATGAGAGGCCAGTTCTTATGAGCTTGTGTAATGCCTTTGTCTGATACAATTTCCAGTCTGGATGTTGGGGCATGTGCAGGAACTCTGTAACTATACGTAGGATTCGAATCATGTGGTGAAAAGACATATTTTTGATTGGTTACTGAGCCAGAAGTGGATGCATATTTAAAAAGGCAGTATTTAGCTAAAGTAAACCTCTCTCCTTCCAGCTTGACTATATTTGAGTGTGGAGGCAAGTTGTGCTAAGTGTGAGCTAGCACTAAGCAGCTTTCTCTTTTCACCCAGGCTTATGTATAGACTGTGCTTTTGTTTCTATCCCTGTTGTGTCTGCTTTTTCCTGCCTTAGGTGAAAGAGAACTGGATCAAGAATGGGATAGTTTGGGAGAGCCCCCAGTTCTAGGAAATGGAGTCAGTCAGAATTTATAGAGAGCTAAATCCAATCTGACCACAAAGTACTAAGTATCAGTCTGGGACCCAGCCCAGCATTAGTTTGGCCTAACTCATCAGTGAGAGTGAAAGTTGGGATAAAGATAGTTAGAGGTTAATAAGTTGAATCACCAACACAATATTCACAATGTCAAGGTGACTGCAAATAAGCCAGCATAATACTCAATTGCAAAATAAAACAGACTGTCCATATAGAAGACAGAAGCAACACATTTCTTTAGACACCAAAAAACCAAATCCCAACAGCAGAAAGTCAAATCCATAACAACAGCAAAAAAGGTAATACACCATAGCACAGCATGAAACCATATCATCCTTTGGCCTTCCCATAAACCAACACTCACAAGCCTAGCTGCCTCCCTAGATGTGTCCTCTACTTCCTCTAGCTCTAACTGCTCTGACTCCCACCTTACTGTGAGTTCTGCTCCATCCTTCAGCAAATTCCTCCCACCTTAGGCTCCATATGATTCCTGATTGGGGGCAGGGAAAATCTTCAAATCAGGGAAGGTCTTCAAACTCCCATTACCATTATATAAATCAAGGTCGCCCACTGCATCCTGGTCCATCTTTAGTTATCCTCATCTGCATCTTGCCATTGAATCCAGGTGGCTCCAGGAGGAAAAAGCGATGCCAATGACTTGATGCAGTCTTTCCTCACTTAAATCCAATTCATTTGCATGTCGTGGCATCATGTCCCTGATGTCGTGATCCCCTTTGAGAACAAAGAAAAAACAACAACAATCTTCCCCTCAGTGTTCTAGGTTTGCCTCTGAGGTTTTGGGGTTTTCTTTCTAATACTTTTGAGTCCCCAGTATAATTTAACCAATTCACAGTAATTAGCTTTTACAAAGGATTATTTACTGAGAGGTTAAAGCATGAACAAGATTTATAGACACATTCTCTAAGAAATAACTGCAGACTTTCCCTTCTACTATCTCAGTCCCTGAGGAGAGTAGACTTGGAATTAAAGCAGTTCACTATAACACATTCACTTTGAAATATGTCACAGACAATGACAGTCACACCCTTGCTTGTAGGACCAAGCTTCTTGTCTGTGGGTTCAATTTACCTTGCAGATATACCATTATCTTCTTTCTTGCTTCTGTCTATTAAAGTTCTATTAATTTCTATTTCACTACTATTCATAATAGATGAGTTCTTGCCCCCCCCCCCTTTGCCCTTTGGTGTGCTGCTATCTTTGGGTTAATGCTTATTCAAGTTAGGGGCCATATTGTCATACTGTTTATCCATCCATACATACACACATTCATATACATATATACACACACGTGTGTGTGCATGTATATATGTATGTTTGCATATGTGTATACATGTGTATATATACAGGCACACACATACATATGTAGTTAACCAGTTATGTGTGTGTATGTGTGTATGAAGTTAGCTCTATTTCTCTTTATATATATAGAAAACATATGTAGCTCTGCTCACAAGCTTTCATAGACACATTTAAGAGCTTGAGGTCATTTATCACAACTATGGCTTTATTTGGGTTAAGAGGGGAAGTGACCTTGAAACCCTAGGAAGTCTGGAGCACTGGGAAAGGGGAAGGAGCGGTGGAATGGTGTGTCCAGGAAGCAACTGCTTCAGCAAAGAGGACTGGGAAGGTAGGGAAAACCTGATCAGTGGGGTGAAAGTAACCAAGCTTTTTCCTGGGTTTAAGACTGTGAGAACCTAGTTGGAAGAATGGCCTGATTGCTATGATTGCAGAGCATAATGGCCAAGGAAGCTTTTTTTCCTCCTCTCTTTTCCCCTCTTTCCATAGGGAAAGCTTAGGAAGAACTGAAAAATCCCACTTGTTTCTTCTTTTGTTATTTGCCACCATTGGTGTCATTTTGTAATTCAGATTCTCTTTTTATTGGTTAATTCATTCAAGTGAGTATCATTACTTGAGATCAGATTTTACATGTAGGGACAGCCCTGGGGAGTTTTGTATTTCACAGGTTATCTATGCTAGAATACAGAAACTCTATTGTGGGTGGATAAAGATCCCCCCTGGAGTTTATTGTGTCAGTTTCACATTATGTGTTATCTGTTAACTCTTCCAAGCAGAACCTAAGCTTGAACTCAAGACCCACCTAGACTTTCCTTAGAAGAGTGAGCATGGTGCCACTAGGGGTATGAGTCTAAGTCCTGGATGTTAATCTTTGTCTCTTACCTGAAAGGAAGGGAAAATGAGCTGAGCACAGTCCCTCACACTCCATAATGACACAATGTTAAAGATTACACAGTGTTTTGTGTATGCAAGACATCCTGTAACAGTTGATAATGGTGTTGATGGTGATGAACATAGTAGTTAGCAAAATGTCTAGACAAAAGAAAAGGAGATGTTCTCCCTTTGACCCAGCAATACCACTACAAGGACTATATCCAGATAGATCATACAGGTGGAAAAAGGACATGTATGAACAATATATTTATAATAGCTCTTTTTGTGGTGGCAAAGAATCAGAAATCAAGGGGATTCCCATCAGTTGGGGAATGGCTGAACAAGTTTTGGTATATGAATGTAATGGAATATTACTGTGCTGTAAGAAAAGAGGAGTTTATAATAACTTCATAATAATCTGGAAAGACTTATATAAACTGATGCTGAGTAAGGGCAGCAGAACCAGGAGAACATTGTACACAATGACAGACATATCGTATCTCTGATAGACTGGGCTCCTCTCAGACATTTAAGGCTATAGGACATCTCCAAAAGACTCATGGTGGAAAAGACTGTTTACATCAAGGGAAAGAATTACAGAGTCTGAATGCAGACTGAAGCAAGCTCTCTCTCTTTTGATTTGTTCCTTCTTTCTTGTTCATTCCATTGATTATAATCCTTCTTTACAACTTGACTAATGTTTAATGTGAAGGTATTTGTAAAACTTATATTTGATTCAATGCCACCATGAGGGAAGGAGGGGGAAAATTTGGAACTCTAAAACTTGTGGACCTGAATGTAATAGAATAAATAAACAATTTTTAAAAAGCAGATTCTCTGTAAATATGGAATTGTTTAACAGAAGCAGTACACTTAAAAAAACAAATTGTGAAATTGTCCATAGGAAATTTTGGAAATGTTTGCATTATTGCTCACTAAAAAATGGAGTTGGATACCTCCTATGCTAGAGTGTTCCCCTTCACTGCAAATATTTAAGTAAAGGCTGGATCATATGGGGTGTTCAAGAAGGACTGGAACCTGTGGTATGAGGGCTTTTTGAGCCTTTTTCAGGGCTACTTATCCACCTTCGGTATCTATCAAGCACTCAATTCTTAGCTGTGGCTCCAAGAAGATGTAGTGTGTGCAGTGGCTACATCCCAGGAAACTTTGTCAGAAGATGGCCTAAACCAGGTTGAGGGTAACTAATGGGCCTCAAACATGTTAGTGAGTTGGTGGGGGGGTGTTGTCTACCCCAAGTATGTGAAGACTCCCCCCAAAACACACACCTGGCAGAATGGGCAGATGAAAACTATTTGTTCCATAGGCCATAAAGGTGGCTGAAGCAGGCTCTGGGGATTGCTTAGAGCCAGGTCAGACGTGGGAGAGAGCAAGGTCATCCACTGCCATCCTAAGCCATCACCAGAAGTCTTAACCTTGATCTTGTCACTGGGCTTTGATGACTGGGAGAGAAAGTGAGGCTAATGACTTTGTGTAATTATGCCTCACTTAAATCCAATTTACTCATGAGTCAAAACATCAACCTGTCACTGGGCTTCTTCAAAAACTAAAAACAAACAGCAACAACAACAATAACAACAACTTAATAACAATCTTGCAATGCCAACAGACATTTGAACTACTATATGCAAAGCATTATCCTGCTTCTTGCATCACTACATAGTATGGATGTAAAGAGAATTCTTTCATCATTGGACTACCGATCCAGTGTTTCTCAGGGGGATCCAAGGATGCCTGGGGATCTCTGAGACCCTTTTAAGGGATCTTGAGGTAAAAATTGTTTTCATCACAATGTTAAAATATTGTTTGCTTATTAAAATACTCCTTCCATTTCCAACTGTTTGTGTATGTGTGTTTTCTTTATATGCCTCAACTGAAACAATATGTCATGACAAAATGAATACAATAGTAAATATGAGAATCTGGCTATAATCTCTTAAACTGGATATTAAACAGATGTGCAAAAGTATGCATCACCATACCCTTTCCTATATGATTTTGTTTTGGAAAAAGTAACTATTTTTCATGAAATATATTATTTATGCTAACATGCAATGGCTTAATTTGTTATTTTTAAATAAATTAATAAATTATTTTAAATGACAATTTTACATTTCTAATATGATAAATATTGATAACTGGATAAATGAAGTCTCTTTGGGGTCTTCAATAATTTTTAAGCATGTAAAAGGCTCCTGATATAAAAAAAAGTTGAGAATTCTGGACTAGATGACTTCTAAAGTTAATTCCAATTCTTTTTCCAATATTTTATGAAAAGCAAAATAAGGTGGCCAGAGGAGAAAAAATAAACTTGACTCACTTTTCTTGCCTAAAATCTGAAGCTCACATTTCAATAATAATTATGACTCTAAATAGAGAAGAAAGATTCAGAGGAAATAAAAATGTTATGTTTCTTTAAATTATCATGTTATAGTTATTATACATTTTAATATATTATACACAGATATAATTTTAATCATAAGTGTTCTGGTAACATCACATTATGTCTATAGATTCTTTAGTAATTCAGATTTTATAAATAATTAGCAAGGTGACATATATTACAATTTGATCTGAATCCAAGACAAAAATTTGCTATGATTAAGCTATTTCCTTTAAGGAAATGTTAACCCTTTTATAGATTTTTGTTGGTCATTGTCATGACTGTTTTTGATAACCCAAGATAAACAAGAATCAACTACAGAGGCTCACTTTTCAACATTTTAAAAAGGAATAACATTAAATGTTGATTAGTTTGGAATTATGATATATATTATCTTATACTTTTCTGAAGGGAATTGGATGTGATATAAGCCCAGTGATGTCACCACCAGTAACCTACTTTAGAGATGGGATATATGGTCTAAGCTCAGGTGGTACTATTCAAATAGACATTGCAAGCATGGGTCTGACTATACCTTTCATCATCATTTACTTTCCCAATTCTTTTAAACTAAATATGCCAAGATTTATGATAAGTATAGATTACACACATGCATACACACACACAAACACACACACACACACACACACACACACACACACCAATTAGAACACTAGAGATACTACTGCCACATGGTACCTTCTATGCTCAAATAGTCACTCTGCCAAACTCAAATTTAATAATTCTCACCACATGCTTTATTCGCTACCATATACCACTTTCCATGGAGTATTGATCAGTTTCTACATATACCAGGTACTATCCTACAATCTGACATCCTTAAACAGTACAACTGAATTGCCCATGACTTTTCCTTTTCAATGACATAATATGCTCTCTGCATGAGTGGGAAAGTACTCTAGAGGAGTCAACATTTCAAGGTGCTACTTGTCCTCCAGCTCCCCTCCCAGCTCTGCAGTCTCCTGTTCTCTCTTTGCTTGGACACTAGCCATGTGGTCTTGGGAAAGTCATTATCAGAGCTTCAGTATCATTGTCTATGTGAATATTCGTATCACACAGTTCTGCACAGAAGGATTGTGATGAAAGTGATTTACAAATTTCGAAGTCCAATAAAAATCTAATATATTATTGTCTATCTGAAGGCTCTGTTAGCTCTCCATCAGTATAGGTAATCCCTTCACACCTTGTCATCTTTTACGTTTCTTTTGTATATCCGCACATAAATACTGCATAGGTAAACTGCCCAATGTACCAGTCTAGAACTTTTAACATTTATAGGTACCAGTGTGGTTCTTAAACTGTCCATTTGTTTTTGTTTTTGCTTTTTGGAGGGAGGTTGGGATTAAGTAACTTGTCCAAGGTCATACAGCTAGTGTAAAGTGTATGAGGCCAGATTTGAATTTAGGTCCTCCTGACTCCACGGCCAGTGCTCTATTCACTGTGTCTCCTAACCGTCCCCCAATTGTTATTAATATATCAACCTACTACGTTTTCCCAATCATCTATTTCCCAAGTGATTTCTTTTATGCCACTTCTTGTGCAAAAGTCATTATTGAAAGAATGCTGCAGTCTATTTCCACCTACCACAGACATTTCCTTTGCCCTTTGGGTCACTTGCAATTCTGATTCTTTGAAGAATTGTAGAATTCCATGATATGCAGCAGTATAGCATCACTAGGAGAATAACAGCGTTTTTAAGATTTGTTTTTTGTTACTAGAGTGCATGCTGGGATTGCTAACAGAACCATGTAATGCAGCTCACTCTTTGTCTCCTTTTCTATTCTGTTTCTTTCTATAACGCCTACTTGAAATAGAACATGGAAGCAGCATATCCTTAACATTAAACCATTTTTAATGCTCAAGTTATAAAGTCACAATGGCCCAGAAACATCAAAGATTATACCTATACTTGCAAAGATTATTTTGCAAATGTTCCAGTTGCATTTCATTTAGGAATCTGAAGGTTATCTTTTGAACTCATTATTTCAGGCTCTCAACTAAAATCTCATTCTAATGCTTCATTGTAGCATTATGGTGACTGAGTTCTAGAGGGATACAACAATAGAGCTCAACCTTTGGTGGCTTAGTTCCATGGAAATAGTGAGGGATTTGAAGTAAGAGGATCTGAGTATCCACCGACTCTGTCTATAACTTTGGACAAACCATTTAACTTCTCTGAGACCTAATTTCCTCATCTTTAAAAGATAATAGACTAGATCTCAAAGACAACTTCCAAATCTGCTTCTGGAAGACCAGAAGAATAATTGTGCCTTGGAGTAGTACATGAGGAGGAGTGAAGTAAGTATATGGTAGGAGCAAAAAAGGCCTGAATTTTGGCAAGTGATGAGCAACTAAGGAAGGGTGGTGGTGGTGGTGGTGGTGGTAAAGGACTCAAAAGCAGAGGTGAATGTAGAAAGATGATTGTTTACATATCATTAAAATGAAGTACATAATTCACAACATAATAAAACAGAGAGACTGTCTGTATCAGCAACCCTACAATACCCAGGGTGGCTGCTGGCACAGGTTCTTAGATCTGCTTTTCTAAAGGAAAGCAAGTCAAAATGGGTTAACAGTCTCATTTTAATCAATCAAACATATATCATTTACATAGTTCAGGGGAAAAAGTCAGCACCCTGAACTTCAAAGAACACAAACAGAATACAAAGAGAAGTTACAAGCAAACAGAGAAAGAGATCAGCAGATGGGCTTCCAACCATCTGACTATTACATCCTTACCTAGTCAGTTACCAGAGAGGGAATCACCAACATCTGGGTTTTTCAAAGGGGGAGGGGGGAGCTCAACAGCTTCCCAGAGTCTCATCTGGCCAAATCACACAACTCTTCTCAAAGTGAGCCCCAAAGCAAAACCTCACATCAGGGCATATATAGAGCCTTCTCCTGGGTCAGAGAATGTCACAGCCTTCTTGACCCATTGCACAATCACAAAGTAACAAGGCACAGGCATTCCTGTAAAACAAGCCTCCCACCACAGACTCCACTGTGACCACATTCAGCCTATTAGGGGGCAGTATACTTTCAAATCAGTAAAGATTCTCAGAGCCACTTAAGCCACTTAAGCAAGGGGCCTAGGGGCAGGGAAGATCTTCAGATTCCTGTAACACTGCCCAACAAAGGCACAGTTTTGGGACCAAGCACAGGGGACCTATGTAAAAATGGGAGAATCTGTGTCTGAAAATACATGATGAGATAAAATTGAGATAAAATGGTAGAACCTTGTTCTCTGCTTCAGGGTATGTACACAGATTCTGTGACTGTTTATGTGATTGCTCAGTCATGAAGAAAATCCTTATGAGTGGCTGCGGAGTCAGAAATAAATGTATTCACAAAAGGCACTAATTAGTTAAGCTGATCTTTCCTGGTGGTGATTGAGGGGAAATAAGTCTGTAAGTCTCTGGGGTGGGAAAGAAGCCTTGGACTCTCCTCACCTAGGATTCCACATGGTCCATGAACTCATATCCCTGCTGTTACTTTTTTTTTTCCTTTTAGGTCTATTTTCTTGCTATTCTTAGGTGGGATATTGGAGATAGGCTAACTTTGTGGACTTTGAAAGGTTGAAAGAGATAGCAATTTGCCAGCGACTATAGTTAATATAGCCCTCAGGAGCAATCTAAAGGGTCCACTAACGCAATAAATTGATTCAGCAGTTTGTGATGTCCAAGACTGACTCTACCCATGAGGAATGTTGTATTTAGAAATAAAATTAGTGGCACAAATGCCTTGCAGCAAATAAGTTTGAGTTCATTCTGCCCCAGTGACTAAGACTGTAGAAGGAAGAGTGAGCCCCTGATTTGCACAGATAATTTCTGTAATTTCTGTTTTTGCTATATCTTCTTAGTAAATATCTATTTATAAAAGCTAATTTACATCAGCTAATTACATGATATTTGGAGTGAATCTCTAGAATCCATGGTATTAAGGAAATGTTAGTTGGCAATGACCAATTGATAACACTCAGGAACACACACTGGAGCTGAAGCTCAAGCCAGTAAGCAAATGATGGGGTGTGAGATTTGGACCTTTCTTCTCCCTACCCACCTCTTTTAACTTTAACCCAGCCCCTGAACCCAGATCAGTGGTGTTCTCAGTCAGCATTGGGCTCAGTCCAGTACAATCCTTCCAACAGTCCTTTCTTTGTGGTCTTCTGCCCAACCCTTCATTCTCTGTTACCTCCATACCACCCCAGGCTACTTCCCACTCCTTAATCCCATCTAACCCCTTTCTCTGTTTCTTCTGTACCATCTCAGCCTATTTGCCACTCCTTAATCTCATCCAAATCTTTCCAAAACCTTTTTCTCTATAAAAATATTCATTTTATACTCATCAAATGCACAGTCTGGCCCCTTGTTTTGCTGTCATAAATAAAAATTGCTCCTTGGACTGGAAGACTTGAGTAGTTGAACTCTTCTGAGGCAGACTCGTGCCCTATTACCCTTTCATTTTTGGAGTTCACAGCTTCCCTACACAATAACAGAAATAAGCATTTGTATATTGCATACTCTGTGCCAAACACTGGCTAAACTTATAATACCTTATTGGATCTTCAGAAATATCCTGTGAAGCAAGTGCTACACCCCCATTTTATAATTGAGGAAAATAGAGGCAAAGTGACTTGCCCAGAGTTATTCAGTTTGCAAGTGTCTTAGGCTGAATTTGAATTCACATCTTCCTGGTTCCAGCCTAGCCTATTATCCTTTATGCCACCAGCTTCTCTTCAATAACACTCGAGAAACCTGCTCCTCTGTAAGGTTTCTCTGAGGGTGGAGACAGAGTAACCCCCATCTGGGAACTCAGTTTACCACTATGAATGGGAGTTGGGATTAGATCTCCCACACCCCAGATTCATTTATAGGGAATATGTGTGGGATCTCAAAATAGAAAATAGCCAGACCATACATTCATGACTTCCTGATGAATGTATGAGAGAAGTCCTGAGGCTTCCTGCCCAGTGAGAAAACACGTGGTTTCCCTCAATGGCCACCAGAAAAGAAAGAGCTAATCAGCCACTTAATGTTTTTTAGGTCCCCATTCAGTTGTAAGACAGCAGCCAATTAAAAGACTTTTCTTCACAACTCATTAAATGAATTAGGAACAGTCAAAGAATACCTGTGTGTGCTCTGAAGTGGAGAGCCTGGATTCTCCTTGGTACTTCAAGGATTTACAAAGCAATTCCCCAAATCTCCATGTGGGTCCCTGTACATGGTTCCAGGATTGTGACTCATTGACTAGTCCCTCACAAAAATAAAAGGAAAACAGCGCTTTTTACCCAAGCTGTTTGGGTATTAATAATGAAAATGCCAGAGAATTATGCAAACATAAGTAATTCTGGATTAAAAAAAAGGAACAGCAACTGATGAAATTTAAAGCTCCTTAAGAACTTTTTGGAGAGTACTTTATAGTTTGTAAAGTTCTTTATGACCTCATTTAATCTTCACAACAAGTCTGTGAAGTACATATATTTTAAGTGGTCTGGACTTGGGATTTCAGTGCAGTAATTTACTCCCTGAGAAAACTGCCAATGCAGATCAGGGTTGCTCTGTAACCTGGAGACTGTCTTGAAGAGTTTCTTGGAGTATGGAGAGGTTTAAGTTATTTGCCCAGAGTCACATGGCCAATATTGACAGAACCTAGACCATAAACTATGACTTTCTGACTCAAGATCAGCTCTTGATCTATTGAACAACACTGATTCTCAAAGTAGGTTTTCAACATATTATTACACCTATATTACATGTGAAAAACTGAGTTTCAGATAAAATGATTTACCCATGTTGAATGAGCTAAGAAGTGTCAGAGTCCAGTTATGAATCTTCGTCTTTCCCGATTCCAAATCCTCTCTACTAAAATAAAGCATAGAAACATTCAAAGAAATGCTATCATGACATGTTCAATTTCCTAAGGATATCAACATAGTAATGTTTTTCCTAATCGTTTTAATCAAGTATCTATTAGAGATGATATCTGGAAAAAAAAATTAAAGAGTCATGCCTCACCCTGACTTGATCTCAACCTTGCCAGTAAAGTCTTATTGGCTTTAACATTTTCAGATGTTAAGAATATAAAGTAAATAATAATTTTGCCTTTTTATTATTTTAGAAGTGATCAAAATCCACTAAAATGAAAGAAAAGCACACAAGAATTTATTAGAGACCTATTTCTGAGTTCATATTTCATCTGAATTTTGTTCCTATCTAAATGGAAATGTATTTATTTTTCCTTGTTTAATTCCCATTTTATATTGATTTTCCTATTAGTTCTGTTTCTGCATCTAATTAACATTTTGCATTTCTTAATTTCTTTCCTGGATTTGAGTAATTTTGCCTTATTAGCACTTCAAAAATCAGACCAAGAACTCTGAGCTGATTGCTTAATTGCACGAGTAGTTAATTTGCTATTACAGAAAAACTCATGCATAGTAAGGATCTTTAACCTTTTAAATTTTCATGTGAAGATTAGGTTAAGAAAGTCTTAACTTTTTTACATGACATTTTTTTTCCATATTTCTATGAAATGAATAAAAGAACAAGTTAAATTATTTATTTATTAATGTGCTTGTGTGTGTGTTTTTTTTAATCAAGGCTATATGCTACTGATAAATAGCAATTCTCACATGGCTCTATTTGACCCAAGGCATTCTAAAATCATGGCTATCTATTAAAGTGCCAATTTGGCAATGAAGTCTCCTAGATGCAGCTTGATTCCAAGGCAAGAATCCTGTTTTATCTCTTCTCTGACAAGACAATGGCAATTTTGGAGGGAGGTAGAAAGGACCAGATCTGCGATTTTATTGGTTTAAGAAATCCCCGAGGAAATTTCTTTTGCAAAGACAACTACCTAATAAAGTCTTTGTTACAAATAAAAAGTATTGTATTATTTTTTGTATAAAGAATTTCACATTAAAACTAACAGCTCTGACTTCTTGAGCAGTTTTAGATGCTTGGACATATACATAACATCAGCTTTATCATCTGGAATAAATCTTAACGTTTCAATCTTAGTGGGCAAAATATACCTACAACCCCATTCCTGTCTTTAAACTGATACACACTTTTATCCAGGAATAAAAAACTACCCCCTTACATCCAATATTTTATGGCAATTTGTCATAGGACTTTAAGTTCTGGGGTTAGAGGTGTATGGAACCTCAGAGGTCATTTAATCTATTCTTCTTTTCTTGTGGAAGTTAAGTGACTGGGCTAATATCCTACGGGTAGTAAGTAGTAAGTAGTACAGTGGATGTTTAAGTTTGGGCACTTTAATCCCACATCATCACTTTTTCAACTATATCGTGAAAACTTCTTTTTATCTTATAGTCATAAGTTAGTCAGAGTTATAGTGAGAGGTTTAGTTTTTGCACTTTTTCCAGTTTTTGTTCTGGACTTGTCTTGTTGAGGTTTAGGGGTTCTGGGACCCCAAAATAGTGACACACAGGTCCTGCCTGAATGAATTAACCCAAACATTTTTTCAACCAAAGAAAAACAAAGTTTATTAAAAATCTGCCACATTGGCCAGCCTCATAAAAAATCTCAGCATTGGCTAGACTATTAAGGAATTTGAGCATTTGTTACACTTACATAGGCAAGTTGGCCATATTGAATCTTAGCACTTGAGGTGGCCTAGAAGGATTTTATACAGAGAAAGACTAGGTGAGGACTCTAGGATTGGCCAAGTAGTCTGAGGTGACTAGAGGAGGGATATAGGAAGGCTCTTGATGGGAGTGACCAGTAGGCCAGGGTGACTAGAGGTGAGATATCAGGAATTGAGAGGAGGGGGTTTTGATAGAATCAAGGGTGGGAAGTAGCTGGAGGCCATCTGAAAGTAACAGACCTTGAAGGCCTGAGATAGGTTAACAGTAGCAAAGAATTAGGCCTGTCAGATAATGAAAGGCTTATAGCCTCAGGCAAATGCCAGATCCAGTGGGAAGATTCTAGGAGAGTTCAAAGTGGGGTTATTCCAGTAGACAAATGGGATCTAAATTCTTATGGGGTAAGGGACAAAAGTCTTGGCTTGGGCCTGTATGCTGTCAGTCCCAGACTTTTTGATTCTACTCCTGGCTGCCCATTCAAACCTTATAGTCCTTTAGTTTCATGTTTTCTACACCATTCTTGCCTTTAACTCCTAGTTGGTAGCATAATTGCTGCTTTTTATAACAGGTAACCAGTTCAAGCGATTGATTTGTCTGATTTGTGAAATTTTCACAAATAAAACATAAAACAGGCATTTTCTCTTCTTTAAAAAAAATACTTATTTTGAAATCAACATTCTCTCCACTTCACCCCTCCTTTCTCTCTCCCGTTCTCATTAAGAAAGCGAGCGGAAAAACCAAAATCCATTACAGAAATGTTATCTATCTATTATCTATATACTGATGCAAAGCACAGTACTGCATTGCCCACTTCTAGAAAAGAAATTAAAGCCCTAGTCTGTATTGTGAGTAAATCAGCTATCTCTCTGGAGGTGACTAGCAGGATCAATCATTAATCCTAATGAAGTGATTGATCATTGCGTTAATCAGAGTTCCCAAAACTTTTGAAGTATCTTTACAATACATCTATCTTTACCATAGTCTGGTTTGCTCGCTTTGTAACAGTTCGTACAAGTCTTCTCAGATTTCTCTGAAACCATCTCCTTCATAATTTCTTGCAACAAAACTGAATACTGTCAAATTCATATACCTAGGGATGTTCAGCCATTCAACAATAAACAGACATCCCTCTCAGTTTCCAGTTCTTTGACAAGAGAAAGGCGGCTGCTATGAATATTTCCCCTCTCCCTTTGATCTCTTTGATGTAGAGTAGTCTAGTAGTATCATAGGTGCAAAGGAGTTGCAGAGTTCAATGATATAGAAGACATTTTCATCCAAAGTATTTGTTTGCCAATGCAGTGGAAGATTTTCTACTGAGTCCAAATGGAAAAGGGATTCCTTATCAATGATGATTTCTTCCACATGCACCTGTTAGCAAATGACACTTTGCTAATTGCAAAAAGACCCAGAATACTGTAAAACCTCCTCAAAAAAACTTGCAATGACTCAAGAGAATATGGTCTAATCACCCAGAGAGGAAAAATTTAATGAAGAATCATTCCTTATTGTCCAGGCTATGACACACAGTTGGATAAGCAGCACTTTGAATTGGGCCCTCACTAAATACATCTTGGCTGCTCATTTAATTCAGTTCAGTTAAACTAAAACTATATTAAGGGCTTAACATGAATAAGACACTATGCCTGGAGACTGATACAAAGATAAATTATAAAATAAAACTAATCCCTACCCTCAAAGAAAGAGCTTACATTCTACTAAGAGTGGGGTTCTGAATATGAGATGCACTTTCAAGTGACTCTGCCTCTCTTCACTTCACCTCCTTCAGCCTAATCTACCTTTTGGAGGATTGGAAGATGGAGCAGCAAAGTCCTCTCAATGATGTCTTCTTTTGGGGGGGGAAGGTTGTTCAGTTATTTCTTTCATGTCTGACTCTTTGTGCCCCCATTTGGGGTTTTCTTGGCAAAGATATTGGAGATGGTTTCTTATTTCTTTCTTTAGCTTATTTTATAGTTGAAGAAACTAAAGAAAACAAGGTTAAGTGACTAATTTATTCCGACAGTGAGTGTCTGAGGCAGGATTTGAACTCAGACCTTCATGATTCCAGACCAGGTCCTCTATTTACTGCACAGTCTAGCTTCTGTCTTTCTTAATAGAAGATAGAAACTGGAGTCTCAGACCAATCCACAGTGCTTCTAACTCATCATCATGCTGCTAAATTCAGCCTTACTTGACTCTACCTTCTTCAGACCCTTCTCTCCTCCACTTGGTCTGTCTGTAGGGTAGAATAATAAACTCCTAATGCTGTCCTTTACAAAGACCAGAAACTGGATTTTCAGATCACTGCACTTTGCATATGCTGCTCTGCCTGGTTTCAATTCCATGGAACATAAGATGCCTCTGAGCTGGGCACGCCCTGATTTCTTGGTCCTCTCCTGCCTTTTCCTGTCTCTTTTTGTGTGTTGTGTCCCCTTTATACAGTAAGTTCATTGAGGCCAGGGATTGTCTTTATCAATTATACTTCACAGGTTTAGCACAGTGCTTGACATACTTTAGGTACTTAATAAATGTATAAATGTTTATTGGATTGAAAATAAGTAAATGTCATATAATTTGAGGAGAAATCTAGGTGATCCAGGAAGACTTTCTATGGGAGGTGGTAATAAAAAATGGTCCTTGCAGGGTTCTAAGCATGCTAACGTACAGAGGAAAAAATGCACTTCAGGCATATCAGATAACCTGTATAAAAATAAAAACACAGATGTTGACAATGGAACAGCCAATTCAGGGAAAAGCATGTAGTTCAAGTTTGTTGAAATTTACCTGAAGGGAAATATAAAATATCTAAAAAGACATATTGCAGAAACAGTGTGAAGAGCTTTAAAAGTTGAGAGGTAGGGTTGGAGTCAAGATGATGGAGAAGAAAGAGGACTTCTACATGCCTCTGGCTTCCACCTCTGCCAATACATGTAAAAAATGACTATAAACAAACTTTAGAGGTGTAGAACACACAAAGTGACCGAGAGAAACAAATCTCCCACTGAAGGAAGCCTGGAAGGCCAGCAGGAACGGTCCATCACAGCACACTGTTAGCTGAACACAGTCCCATCTGAGCTGCAGTTTTAGCCACAGGATGGCCATGACCAGCCGTGGCTGGAGCAGCCTTCACAAGAGTAAATCACCAGTTGCTATAGTGGTTTCCAGACATCTCAATCCACAAATGCCAAAGACAAAGCAAAAGGTCAGTGTTGAACTTTGTTCAAAGAAGGGAAGAGTGGTACAGCTGCTACCCCCAGAGCCAGAAGTAGAGATGTACAGTGGCTGCAACTGCTGCCATGTGGCTGCTTCTGGAGCTCCTGGACTATAGACTGTAGGGGGACCAAGCAACCATTCAGAGGCTAAGTGCTCTTGCTTTGACCTGCTTGTATCCAGATTGCAATCTTGGGTGGTGGTCCTTTGTGACCAGTGAGCCAGAGCTTGTGAGGGCTGTAGAGACAGCATCCTCCTAAAAGCTTTGGCAGTTGCAAAAACCCCAGTGATTTGGGATATAGATCTCTCCATTTTGGAAGCAGAGTTCTACCATGACAAATAGCTCAAAAGTCAAGTAATTGGCTGCCAATATGAGCAAGCCAAGGAAGTACAAACAGACAATAGGATCCTTTTGGGGAGACAAAAAGGATCAAGGCATGGAGCAAGAGGAAGAGAGTGAAATCAGAACTTCTGCATCAAAAGTCTCTAGGAAAAATGTGAACTGGTTACTGGCCATGGAGGAGCTCAAGAAGGATTTTGAAAATCAGGTAAGAGAAGTAGAGGAAAAATTGGGAAGAGAAATGAGAATGAAGCAAGAAAATCATGAAAAATTAGTCAACAGCCTGCTAAAGGAGACCCAAAAATATACTGAAGAAAATAGCACCTTAAAAAGTAGACCAACTCAAATGGCAGAAGAGGCCTAAATAGCCAATGAAGAGAAAAATGCCTGAAAAAGTCAAATATGCCAGATGTGAAACGAATTTCAAAAATTCATTGAAGAGAATAACTCCTTCAAAATTAGACTGGAACAACTGGAAGCTAATGACTTTATGAGAAATTAAGATACTACAAAAGAGATAAAAAGAATTGAAAATATAGAAGGCAATGTGGAATATCTCACTGGAAAAAACCACTGGCCTAGTAGCAAAGTTTCACTGCTCCCACATAGCCACCTTAAATATCAAAAAAATACAACTCTAAACCAATTTTGGGGCTCCAAAACCTAAAAAATACAGAAAACAAATCTCTCACTGAAGGCAGGTTGGCAGGTGGGGATTATCACAGCAGGCTGGGAGCCAAAACCAGCCCAGCCTGAAACCGCAGCCTGGCCCCAGGGTAGTCAGGAGGAGCCCCAGCTGGAGTCTTCAGGAAAGCAGATCGACGGCACCTGTGGCAATTTCTAGATTTATCAAGCCAGGAGAAATAAGGACCAAGGGAAAGATCAGTGGTATTCAGCTATATTTGGGGGAGAAAAGCAATCCAGCCAAATTGTCCCAAGGGCAAGGAGGCAGCAGACACAAGCAGCACAAGTGGCAGCCACCTCCAGCCCAGCTGCTTCAGAGCTCCTGGCCTACAGATTGCAGGGAGGCCAAGGCGATTGATCAGAGGCCAAGTGTTCTTGTGTTGAGTGGTCTGGATTCAGATCATGATCTTGGGTGGTGGTCCTGGGGTGAGCTTTCAGTGAGCCAAAGCTGGTGGAGGCTGCAGCACCCCCCTAAAATCTCCGGGAGCTGTGAAAACCCCAGTGATTTGGAACAGAGCTTTTCCCCCGCCCCGGAAGTAGAGTTCCAAGAGCTAAAAAAAATCAAGTAATTCACTGGCAACATGAGCAGGCAAAGAAAGCAAAGTAAGAACAGCAACTGAACTCTAGAATCCTTTTTTGGGGACAAAAAGGATCAAAGCATGGAACGGGAGGAAGACAACACAATCAGATCTCCTGTACCAAAAGCTTCCAAGAAACATGAAGATTACCTAGAAACCATAGATTGACTTAAAAAGGATTTTGAAAACCAAATAAGAGAAGTGGAGGAAAAATTGGGACGAGAAATGAGAATGATGTGAGAAAATCATGAAAACAGAGTCAACAACCTGACTGAAAAAAATAACACCTTAAAAATAGATTAATTCAAATGGCAAAAGAGGCCCAAAACACCAATGAGGAGAAGAATGCCTTAAAAAATCAAATTTTCCAGATGGAAAAAGAATCTCAAAAGCTCACTGAGGAGAATAATTCCTTCAGAATTAGAGTGGAGCAATTGGAAGCAAATGACTTTATGAGAAATCAAGATAATATTAAACAGATCCAAACAAGTTAAAAAATAGAAGGCAATGTGAAATAGTTCCATGAAAAACCACTGACCTGGAAAATAGATTGAGGAGAGACAATTTAAAAATTATAGGACTACCGCAAAAGCCATGATCAAAAAAAGAACTTAGAATGCATCCTTCAAGAAATTCTCAAAGAAAATTGCCCTGATATTTTAGAACCAGAGGGCAAAATAGAACTTGAAAGAATTCATCAATCACCTCTTGAAAAAGATCCCCAAAAGAAAACTGGGAATGTTATAGCCAGGTTCCAGAATCCCCAGATCAAGGAGAAAATATTGCAGGCTGTCAAGAGGAAGCAATCTGAATACTGTGGAAACACAATTAGGATAACCCTGGATCTGGTAGCTTCTACATTGAGATCTTGAAGGGTCTGGAATACAATATTCTGGAGATCAAGGGAGCTAGTATTAAAACCAAGACTCACCTACTCAGCAAAATTGAGTATAATGTTGCAGGGGAAAATATGATCATTTCATGAGGTGGAGGACTTTCAAACATTCTTGCTGATAAAACCAGAAATGAACAGAAAATTTGACACTCAAATACAAGAAGCATGAGAGGGTAAATGTGGAAAAGAAATCATAAGGAACTTATCAAAGTTGAACTATTTACATGCCAACATGGAAAAATGATAATTGTAACTCATGAAACTTTTCTCAGTATGAGTATAGGTGAAGGAAATTCAAATGTGTGTGTGTGTGTGTATATGTGTGTGTGTATATATGTGTATGAACACATATCTGAGTATGTGTGTGTGTATATACATATATATATATATATATATATATATATATATGTACATAGAAGGCACAGGATCAATTGAACAGGAAGGGATGACACTTTAAAAGGTAAAATTCTGAGGTGGGAGAGGATTAGCATGAGAGGAGACAGGGAGAGACAAAATGGGGTTATTCATTTCATATAAAACAGGGTAGGGATAATTCTTACAATGGAGTGAAAGAACAGGAAGGCAAAAGGGAAAGAGTTAACCTTACTCTCATTGAATTTGGCTTAGGGAAGGAATAACATAAACTCTAAACTGGGTATCCTGCCACACAGGAGAGTTGGGGGTGGGGGGTGGGGATGAGAGGTAGGATGACAGAGGGGAGGCGAGGATGGGAGTGAGCATTGTTGGAAGTACACATCTCTGTAAAGGGACAGGGACAGTGTAGAGAATGGAACAAGGTGCGGGGGTTGGGATTGGAAGGAGCGAAGGAGAATCAGTCTCTCACAATATGTCCACTGTGTAGATGTTCTGTGTAACTACACATGTACACCCTGTATTGAATTGCTTGTCCTTCCAGTGGGGGTGGGTGACAATGGAGGAAGGAAAAGAATCTAGAATTTAAAGTTCCATAATCAAATGTTAAAAATATATATGTATGTATGTACGTATTATTATTATTATTATTATTATTATTATTATTGTTGTTGTTATTATTAACTTCATGCAACTGGGAATTAAGATACTTGGGCATTGGGTTATGGAGACTCATCCTGCCCTACTGGATAGTCAGAGGGTTGATGGGGGAGGACAGGAGAGACCAGATTGGGGGAGAGGCTATATAGTAGGATTGCTGTTTTGGGATTGTGGGTAGGGGAAAGATGGGGGAAAATTTTTATCTCAAAATCTTGTGGAAATGAGTGATGGAAACAAGAAAATAAATAAATTAGTTTGTAAAAAAAGAAAAGAAAATTAAGAGGTGAGAGAGGAATTTATTGGGAGAAGAAGAAAAGGAGCAATAGATTAAGGTAAATCATCTCATATAAAAAAGGTAAGAGAAAACTGTTACAATGGAGGGGTGAAGGTGAAGGCAGGAAGGTGAAAGGGAATGGGACAACCTGATTTTCACCGAATTCAGCTTAAGAAAGGAATAACATATAAACTCAACTGGGTATCTTACCCTACAGGAAAGTAGGGGCAAAGGGAATAAGAGGGGCAGTGATAGAAGAGAGTGCAGATTGGGGGAGAAGGTAGTTAGAAGCAAACATTTTTGAAAAGTGATAGGGTCAAAGGAGAAAATAAAGTAAGTGGTGGGATGGATAGAATGGAGTGAAATATAGTTAGTCTTTCACAACGTAACTATGGAAATGATTTGGGTAACTACATATGTACAATCTATACTGAATTTCTTATCTTCCCAATGGGGGTTGGTGAGAAGGAAAGGAGGGAAAAAGTTCTGGAACTCAAAGTTTTAAAAAAAATGTTTAAAGATTTGGGGTTTTTTGCCTGCAACTGGGAAATAAGACATACAGGTACTGGAGTATAGAAACCCATATTACCCTACTAGAAAGGGGTAAAGGGGGAGGATATGAGAGAGAACAGATTGGGGGAAGGGGTATTCAGTAGGCTTGCTATTTTGGAGTGGGACATAGGGGAAAGTCGGGGAGAGGAGAGAAAAAATTGTAACTCAAAATTTTGTGGAAATGAATGTTGAAAACTAAAAATAATTAAATTAAAACATAAAAATAAATAAATAATTTCCAAAAAAAGCAAAAACAAAAGTTGAGGGCCCTTTTCTTTCTTTCTTTCTCTTTCTATCTATCTATCTATCTATCTATCTATCTATCTATCTATCTATCTATCTATCTGTCTGTCTGTCTGTCTGTCTGTCTGTCTGTCTATCTATCTATCTATCTATCTATCTATCTATCTATCCATGTGTAAGGAGCCACTAACATTTCTTGAGAAGAGTAGCAAACTTGTCA
>CM053600.1:17907887-17925694 GCA_028646575.1 Pseudocheirus occidentalis | reverse complement strand
GTGCTTTCTGTCTTTTGGAGAGTTTTGGAGCTTGGACATCTGTTTAGAGTCCCATTTTATGAGTTTTTAGCGTGTTTGTGTGGGAACTGCAGTGCTTTGCTGCTTCTACGCCGCCATATTGGCTCTGCCCCCCTGTGCATATTTTATGTGAGGTTTTCACCATGCTTACAACATTAAAAGGTACAAGACAAGAGCTACAGAAGTAGATTAGCTTAGACATATGGCTTTCATTGACATTGATAGAATGTTTTACATTTACAAAGTGTTTTTCCTCCCTGATCTCATTGGAACTTAACAAAAGACCTATGAGAAGGTGTTATGTATCTCATTTAACAAATTTGGAAGTTGAAGCTTAGGAAGAAATTTGGCCATGACCAAAGAAATGATATGTAACAGAGAATTTGAATTCAGGTATTTCTGAGTCCAAGTATAGCTCCTTTTCCAGTACATCATGTTCCTTCTATGTATCGAAATTATATTTAATCCCTCTCAGTCCAACTTGTCATTGTTATATAAAAATGTCACAAATTAATTTACATTTGTTACCCTAAGTGCAGTAATATGTGTATGTATGTATGTATGTATGCATGTATATATATACTCCAAGATGAATACAGGATACATCTCTAAAGTGAAACCTCTTTGAATTGGATGAAAAATATGATTTAAGTATGAACTGAAAAATATCACTATTTATTGGCATGCTTAGCTTTAATACAAATCAGATGCAAGGAGAAATATAGGACTTGTGTGTAGATAAACTCATTCTCTTCTGGAATTCATATTCATAAGCAATATTACAGCTTTGATCTTTTGAGAAAGAATGGAAAAAATGTGATCTTTGCCTTTAATGATCCATGATACAGCTTACCTTTCATGTTTTAGAAGAAGAGGATGCGATTATATTAAGACAAATGCAACATGGTCAAAGCAGTTGGCTTAAGAACCTTGAATTATGAGAGTACACAATATTATTATGCATCATCTATACAGTTACTAAAGCAAACAAAATCAGAGCACCAACTTGTCATCACATTCTTGCCAACTGCTCCCCAAATACCTGTTACTGAGAAGCTGTATCCTTTTTAATTTACTTACTGCTTTTCTTTCTTTTTAGTAATATGGTAGAACAGAATATGTTGTCAATATTTAAAAGCCTAGGCAATGGATTGTTGAATCATTAGTATTTCAAATAGTTTGAAATTGCATCTCCTCTCTTCAGGATAACCTCAGCAGTCCACTTTGCGGTTCCATTTAACCAAGTCCCCTTGGTGCCCTGAAGAATTTCAAGGCTAAATTAATGCTCCAAGGAGAGCAGCATATAATCAGTCCTTTTAAAACCACTTAACCAGCACAGAATAAATCCTGCTTTCCATTATGTTAATGAAGCTACCAGGGGAGCAGACATCCAGAATTCACAAAGACACCCTATAACAGCAGTGGCTTGTCACTTCACCATATCCCTGTGTCAGCTCCTTGGATGCAACACAGCAGCTCTTCCATTAGCTCTCCAGGTAGTATGAAGACATCCCATAGAAATCAGCAATTACTGTTGCCAGCAGTCTTCAACCTTTTATCAACTGTCAAAAACATCCTGAAAGTCACATGTGAAACTGGTCATGGTTTTTTGGACATTTGCATTGCATTGAAACAGCTATTATTTCTGATTGTTTTTTCTTTTGAAAAAGTAAAACCACCTACTGGAGACCTATGCCTTATGTTATTGTAGCATGCCTATGACAGTGTGTTCTGGGCTGAGCTAAATTCAGACCAATCTTCTAGTAGTATAGGTTTGATATTAGACCGCAATGAGGTACTGATAGGTCATTCAAGAGTTAGCAAAAGGAGATTTACTTAGACGCAGCAGGAGGATATAAAATAAGGAGAAGCACTGAGGATCTCAAGTCAGTTCTTTTGAGTGAACCTTCCTTGCTGGAGTGACCATTTTTATTCACCAATTAAGTATCAGAGAGCATGAAGAGGGGTTGTGGTACTTATGGCTGCTTTGTACTCAGTGATGTCAGCAGCTTGAACCTTTAGTCCCTTAAGCCAACCATGACAAGGGTTCTCTCAATATCTTTTAAAGAAAAATTCTCTAGACTTGCATGGAAGGAGTGAGTAGAATACTGTTCCTACTATTCTCTGGCTTCTAGAAAACCTGGTGATATCAGAGTCTAAACTCTGGTAGGTCTTTCTAAGCTTCACGTATGGGCCCAGACACGGACTGTGAGCATGCTTTTAGAGAACCAGTCAAGATAATTTGGTGATACTCACACATGAAATTTGGTCATTAGGTGATGTCATTTTGAAGTCACAGCAACTAAACAAAGTCACTTACAAAGGCATAGTGATATTGAGATCTCAACTTTGAAGGGAGTTTTCACATCAATAAGATACAAATCTTAGAAGTTTTTTTAAATAGATGACACAAATGTTCCTTTTGTTGGATCCATTAAGAATTTGTTAAAAATCACATTTTTCTAACAGAGAAAGCAGCAAAGTAGAAAGAAAAAAGTGAGAAACTTGGAATTAGAGAATCTAGCCTTAAATGCCTCCTTAGATACTATTTCTATAGACTTGGGAAAGTCCCTCTTTAGACTCATTATTGTACTCAAGAATTTCTGTAGTCCCTTCCAGATAGATATCAATGAATGTGATGTCCTATATATTTTGCTATTAATATGACATTGAGCAAGTGACTTCTCTTTTGGTGAATTCAGTTTTTTCAACTATGTAATGATGAGTTTGGACAAAAGGATTTCTTAGAACCTTTCTACTCTTAATATTCTTTGAATTTGCAAAATCCTATAGTAGTTTACCTGATGCCTGTTTGTCAGGGCAGTTAGATTCAGAAAAATGCCCCTTTACCTTTATTCCCAATGTTAACTAACTATATGATGCACATTAAAAAATACATTTATCTAAATGTATGCACACACATATATATATATATATATATATATATATTGATCTATCTACATATGAAGATCAATATAGCTATATCAACATATATACACATGTGCATTTATATATGCTTATATTTATATATACAACGCACATACATTTATACATACAAGTATTTATAGCTAGATATGTGTATTTATGTATATATGTTTATGCATGCATTTATATGTGCAAATATATTTAAATTCATATGCATATAAATATGTGTCTGGAAGGAACATTTATGTACTACCTAATATAGGGAAATAGAGATCATTTAAAAAAAAACCTATTTCTAAACATATAACATTTCTTTATCTCTATGCCTTTATATCCATACAAAATAACCCCACAGGAGCTGATAAGGTCTCCACGTGAGGAAGTATAGAGATAAAAGAGAAGAGGGCCTAGGAATATACCTAAATTTAAAGAGTGAGATATGTAATATAGAAGAAGGCTGCATGTCCAATAGAAACTGAGTCAAGTGAGAGTGAGAGGTAAGATATTAAAGAGTTTTAAGATGAAAATAAGGGGAACAAAGAAACTCTTAGTGGATCACATTGTGATTGCCCTTCATTTTTGAAGAGGACTGCATCATCAAAGAAATGATGGCATGACTTGCAGTTGACTTTGATTTGAGTGAGGGAGGGCTGTGCAAGATTACCAAGCTCACTTTCTCCTCCAGAGCCATCTGGGTCCAGTGACCAGATATTCATCAGGATTATTAGAGATGACCCCAGATGCAATGGGAGACCCTGGTCCTTTCAGGCTAAGGAGTTTTGTGTATTCACTTAGAGTCAGGTAATGCCCATTTGGTGAATAGGCCTCTTTAAGAAGCTAGTCAAGGGAGGGCCCCTTTAATTAGAAAAAAAGCAAAGAAAAAAATTAAGCTGGGAAGGGAAGACCCTCAGGGTTGCTATTTCAGAGAGAAATAGTTATCACTGACTTTCACTCCAAGACAGGAGGGACCAAAATATAGTCATTAAGTGGACCTTGGGCAGGGACCCATTGTGGTCCAATCTATGAGAACATATGTGAGTCACATATTTTCTGAATAAAGTAGAAGATTAAGTCTTTCAACTGAGAGGGTTGGTGGGTCTGAGGAAAGAGCTCCTTTGAAATAGCACTTTTAGAATAACTGTAGTGGGGAATGGCATGAAGTATCAATTAAGAAGGAATTTTAAAATGACCTAGTTAGGGTGTGGGCCAAACTGAGATTCAATAACAAATTTGTACTAGGCCAGTCAGCTTAACTGCATAATATCCTCCCCTAATATTTTAGTAAGGGTGGAAGAGAAAGGAATAATAGTGGAGTAATATGATTTGTGGGTTTAGACATACACACCACACACAAACATGTAGCACATACAATATATGCATATATGGATATGTATACATGTGTACATGCAGGCATAGTAATATGCATGGGTACATTTTATGGGCATATATTATGCATAAATTTTATGTGTATATATATGTATATGTATATGTATATATTTATATATACACACACACCCATTATAACACTTTTTTGTTTACTTTTCTCCTCCATTCTGCTAGAGTAACTAGGCCAACTGGAAACTGAAATTCATTCAACTATCCCCATTTAAGGAAACAAATTCTGAATGATCATAATAAATGATTCCATATGCTTTGCTTCAAGATTTTCATGGGAGATGTGTCAAATAGAAAAATGTTTCACTTTAAATCCTGAGATATGATGAAGAAATGTAAATAAGTCCCTTGCAAGAATTCTAAAGTGATTTATAAGCAAATATGAATAAATGAATGAATTATTAAAGGCATGAATGAATGAATGAAGGAGTGAATGAGTGAAGGAATGAGTGATCATTGATTAAACTTTTATTTTGTGCCAAGTTTACTATGTGTACTAAGTTCTAGTGTTACAAAAACAAAAGCAAAAACAAAACAGAAACAGTCCCTGTTCTGGAGGAGCTTATATTTTCTGGTGAGATGTAATACATAGGGGGCTAGTGACCAGTGAGGGGCATTTTGGTTCTCAAAGTCACAAGGGATGTGAGCAAAACAGGAGAGCAGACTGACAAACATATTTCCCATAGCAATGTCAGTATTAATTTGATTATGCTCCCATATCTGGAAAGCAAGGATGAAGGTGGTGGGTAAGGATGCTAGGCATAGGATACATGGATGGGGGCAGAATGAGAATAAATCCAGTAGATAAGGTGAAGCTTGATTGAAGTCACCTAAATATAGTAGGCTCACCCGAAAGAAGTAGTGACAAAGTATTTTCTTTTGAAAAATGCAGAATATGTAATTTTAACAAAAAAATGATCCTATCTTCTCTCAACCTGTAGGAGCACATTCCACTTTTTTTTAAAGAGACAAAAGAACAATACCTTTCAGTTTACTTTAGGGCCAAGTAACATGGGCATCACAATACATATCCTCTGAGGAAACAGAGGAAGACGAGCACATGTTCCAGTTCTCATGAGACCCTGTGGAATCTCATTGAGATACACTGAGCTGCTTATTTATATTTCTGGGGCTAAAGATAGTTTAAAGTAGGCATCTGGAAAACTCTTCCCTGACAGATATAGTGTGCACACCTGCACTTGATACACGGGGTAGTCTTTGATTGGCATTACTCGTTTCTTATTTTTCCCTTCTGCATCCCCTTTCCATCAATCATTCAGTTTGAAATGTAAATTTTCAAACTTCCAGAAATGTCTTAGATATGACATCCATTCTTCCACCTCTCTATCTCTCTATCTATTATCTATTCTCTAGCTCTCATTTTTTCCTGTCAATCTACTCTGTCTGTCTGTCTCAGTCTCTCTGTCTTTCTGTCCCCAAAGTAGCCTACTTCTAACAGATACTCACTAGCTGTGTGACTGTAAGAAGTCATTTAGCCTTTCTCACCCTCAGTTTCTTTATCTATAAAATGGGTTTAAAAGAAGCACTTCACAGGATTTTTGTGATGATCAAATGAGAATATATATAGTAACTTGCTAGCTTTAAAGCTCTATATAAATGCCAGCTATTATTATTGGTGGTGGTGTTGGTTACCTAGATTTTGTAAAGTAAATATCAGTAAGGGAAGACTGAAGATGAAACCCATCATTAAACCATGGTCATAAAAGTAAGATGAGACTTCTTTATGAAGCTCCTTTTAATTCTATACATTGGGTTTACAATACAGAATTTACTGTAAAGTTTATTATTCATTTATTAATTACAATAATGCAATCACTGGAACAGTTCTCCTTTTTTAGTTGACCTCTGGATTTGAAATCAGGGTTGTTCTACATTTAAATCTGGTACTCACTGATTGTGTGACCATGGGCCAGTCACTCACCCTCACTATACCTTAATTTGCAAAAATGAGACAATAATATTCATTCTATCTCATAATTGGTGGTGCTGTATAACAGTCCCCTATGTAGTACCATAATCTCCAGATAATTAGAATTCAACGTTATCTAACAGGTACAGAAGATAAAATATAATACAAGTAACATAAAGGATGTGTGTGAGTGTATACACACACAGAGACATACACACATACACATTATATACACACACTCACACACATTTGTGTATCTGTGTGTATATATATATATACATATATATACATACATACATACATACATACATATATGAAAAGAAGAATTATCAACCAACGAATAATTGGCAGAAAACCAGAGTGTTACACTATTTTCCATCTTAGTTCAACAAACCATAAGGAAGGCTTGAAGTATATTGGACAAACTTCATATGAAAGAATTCCAGGAGAATGTAGAAAATAGTCAGACAGGATTAGAAGTTGTGAATGAATTGTGATCTGGACCATTGAATGGATACTCATATTGAGGAGGTAACGTTAAAATTTTTAAAGTTAATATATAATTCTTGGGGTACCTGTAAATACTAAATAAGGTATTGTTTGTAGAACACTCTTAAATGAGAAGAGTAATGACTAATAATAATTATCATTTATACAATACCTTCTATATTCCAGGGACTATGTTAATACTTTACCATTAGCTGTTCCATATACTCCTTTAACAACCCTGGGAGGTATTGTCTTCATTTTCCAGATCAGTAAATAGAGGCAAATAGGTTTAATGACTTTCCCAGCTTATCTGAGGCCAGATTTGAATTTGGGTCTTCTTAAGTCCAAGCCTTTTCGATATCCATTGCTCCACCTAGCCATTCTTTTGATCCTTATAGAGTAATCCCAGTGACTTTTCTGAGCCAGGATTGGAATCTTGTTGCACATGTGTCAGCAGGCTCTCCTTGCTTCCCATCACTCATAGATGGAGTCACCATCAAGATACTCCTCTCAGCACCACTGTGGTGTTTAGCAGGAAGAACAGCTGATCTACAGCTGTCCTGTTGCTCCCAAAGTGGATCTAGTGTTGCTTCCAGGACCACCTATGGGTGCTGTTATGGAGGGTTGCATCTGAAATTTTGATAACACAATTTGATGAGTATTTGGAGGCAACTAAGTAGCATGAAGCATAGAGCACTGGACAGGGAGTCAGGACCACCTGAGTTTAAATGCAACTGCATATACTTACAAGTGTGACCCTGGGAAAGTCACTTAGCCTCCTTCAGTCCCAGTTCCCTCATCTCTGAAATGGGAATAATAATGGCCCTTACCTCCTAAGGTTGCTGTGACAATAAAATGAGATAATAATTCCAAGATGTTTCACAAACTCTACAACATTATATAAATGTGGTAGCTGTCATTATTATTCCTTAAGCATCTATCATGGGCAGGAAATAACATAATATAAATACAAAAAATTATAGCGTCCAAGACAACTCACTGTGAATTCCTAGTCTCATATAGAGTTCATTTCATAAGATTTATAACTATGTCAGGATTCCTGGGGCTGTGGCCCAACATACTGACTGAATAGAGGGCACCAAATTCAGAGGGTACTCACAGAACTTGTAATACTTCAGCAGCACAGAAATAATAGATCTCGGGGCGGCTAGGTGGCGCAGTGAGTAGAGCACCAGCCCTGGAGTCAGGAGTACCTGAGTTCAAATCCGGCCTCAGACACTTAACACACACACACACACACACACACAAAACTAGCCGTGTGACCTTGGGCAAGTCACTTAACCCCAACTGCCCTCCAAAAAAAAAGAAAAAAAAAGAAATAATAGATCTCATTCACAGGTAGAAAGAATAATGAATTAAAATAGGAAACTGCCAGATTCCAGGCTGGTGTGAATGTTTCCTCTTACCTGCTTTGCTACAGAAATCCCCCTAGCAATGATTTTACCCCAATGTTCCAGGATCTGGTTTTCTTACTCCCTATCAGCTAACTTTAAACTTAAAGCTCCTTGCCCTCAATTTATTTTATGAGAGTTGGCCTGGGAATGAAAATTTCTAGTTAGAGCTCTGTATTTATAGTTCCTGGAGCTGGCTGCTGACAGTGGTACAGTCAGTAATGAGTCCTTCCTCTTTAAATATACTGAGTGAGAAGTGAAGGTAGAGATGTAGTCAGATAGGCAGGTGAATTTGACCTTCTTAGCTCCTGCCTGAAGTACTGTTAGCAAGGGGAAAAAAGTCTCAAATTGATACAAACTCTACCAGAAAGAAGAATAAAACATTTTCCATAGAGCAATGAGATATTATTAGCTGGGCCTCAAAAATGAATGCAGAGCTCCAAAAACTAAAGCAAATGTTTCCATAGGCATCTCTGGAACTAGGACAGAGGGTAAAGAGATTTTCTAAATAAAACTCAGAGTTCTCTAGGAGTGACCTGCATACATATACCAACACACTCTGTGTGCTCTAGCCAAAGAATAGTTAAAGTGTGTGTATGAAATACATAAAGTTAATTCTGGTATAGTGGAAATTCATCTAAATTTTAATCAACAACAACAACAACAAAAAGAAACTGTAACAGTGAGCAAAAATCTTTTTAAAAAACTGCTAAGTAATTCACACACAATTTCTCACAGAACTAAAATGTTCTGGAAAATAAATGATTTCACTGGAAAATACATAAAAGATAAATAACTCCCTTTAGTCCTCCCCAATAGGAACAGTAAATAATGACAGTCTTCTGAAATAGAGACCTAAAAATCTTGTGGCCTTTCAGAGATCTCATTAAAGGAAATGGCCAAGCTTTCCAAGAAGCTCTGTAAAAGCTCTCTGGACGTATCTTTGCAATGTGGTCACACAGGATAATTATTCCCTTTATAAAAGTGAAGATGTTTGATTCCCCTAAGGCCCAGTGAGCAATTTGTATCAGAGAACTGTTCAATAGCCCCATTAATATCAAAATAGTAGTCTTTGATGTTTATCCATAGTTCATATTCAACTGGTAGCAGCTCCGTACCAGAGATCTTATCTATGATCCATAGTCCAAGACTAAAAACATACAGAGAATGGTATTCAATAAGTGGGGGCTATTTGTGTCTTTCACACAATTTATAAAGGGAGTTATAAAGGCTTGATGTAAGACAAAACTTCCTAATACCTAGAGCTACCAAGAAGTACAATGGACTGCTCTAAGAATTATTAGGTGTCATCCCATCAGAAGTCCTCAAAGACAGATTTTTAATATTCCTTGTATGCTGTAGAAGAACTTCTTGTTCAGGTGGGAGTTGGAAAAATAAGTATCTGTGATCCCTTCCTGCTCAGTGATTTTTGGATTTGGTTCTATTAAAACCATGATAGAAACTTTAAAAATAGACTTCTTTAAAGAACATGATACATTTCTCTTAAGTAAATAAAAGGTGTCTTGATTGACATATCAGTGTAACCCACAGAAAATCTGAGATCATACTGGCAGAGGTCTGGGATAAAAAGGACAACTTGGTGGCAAAAAGAACCAATATTTAACAGAAATAAACTCATATTTTCAGCACTAATGGGGAGCCCTACTTAAAACCTTGCATAATGGTAGCCTATAGTATAATCTTCTAGTCCCACTGAATTAATCTGAACAGAGGTTACATTGAACCCAATTTGGTGGTCCATTTTTATGAAAGCTCTTTCTAGAGTACTGTAGATCTTCAGGTAGTCATTCCTGATAAAGTAGTTGTGCTGACTGGCTAGATTCAAGCCATACTTATTACTTGGCTAAGCAGGTATTAATAATTCTGGATTCAGATATTAAGTAATATAAGAAATGAAACCAAGAAAGATTTCCTTTTTCACCCTCTTTTTCTGTATGTAATCTTAAAAAAATCCTTGTTTTCCACAATAAAATCCCTGAACAAAGGACTCATGAGTTTTTAGTCCCCTGGCAAGAGACAGTGCAGTAGAAATGTACATATGTTAAGACTTTCTTACCAGTTGGAAAAGTCATGTATGTTAGTATTCAGGCATAGCTAATGGCACATTTTGCAGATGGGTCTCCAATCTTGAACTTCCTGTTTCTATTCAGGCATGTTCAACATCTATTCAACATCCTAAGGAATGAGGGTTTAGAAAGATAACCTGGTGAGGTGAAAATAAGTGAGAAGTTCCTTTCTCTGGATGGATTAAGCAGGGCTCCCTTGTTTCTGATCTAGCCACACTGGGAATTCTTAGATTAAAACTGCCAAGAGAGCAAAACAATCCCTACTCTAAGAGGGCTGCTGTAAAAATTCCTCCATCTCTATCTTAAACGTGAAATTTCTTGTGGAGATAGGAAGACTATCAACCCACCTCTAACTTACACTTACATTAGGCACATTTTAATCCTTGTGCAACATCAGGAAATTCTCTTGGTCTGACAATACTCTCTGAGGGCTCCTTTCATGTTAAAGGCAAGCATCGTATCCTCTTCCTCCTTCATTTGCTCAACTCTCACCACAAAGGCAAACCTTTTATCATCTTCATGCTCCAGCTGCTCAGTTTTCACCACAGAGGCATTCTCTGCTGCATATTTATGAGGGCTGTGTTAATCTATCCAAGACTCAATATCTTTTCACTTTTGACTGCTTTTAGCTTCTGGAGAAAATAATTAGAAGTGCAGCACCCCAGATTTCTTCCTTCAACTTAGCTAGACCTCCATGTTTCTACTGAATCTCTTGGTAGTCAGGGTGGGGAAGAATAGAGGTTGCAACTGCCTATGAATCAAATCATTAGTAGTAAATAGTAATTAATTTAAATTTGAAGACTCCCTTTTTTATGTCAAGGAAGCAGGTACTTAGCCCTTAGTAACTAACTTAACTAAGTAACCTCTGTGAAAGAAACAGAAGGTGTGTACTCTGTCTCCTGTTGCTGACATAACCGGAAGGGGTTAGCTAAGACAGGAAGCCAATGTGTCTGTGTGTATATAAGAACAGCCCCAGAGAGAGACAGTAAGAATTAGAATTTTTGCTCCCGGTGGAAGAAGCAAGATTGGCCCAGTATCTGGGAGCTGGGCTTCTACTTGCTGGACTGAGAACTGAGTTGGGGTTTTCATGGGACCATAATATGGTGAAGGCTGAATTTGCTGTCTGGAAGGCTGAGGTTTCTTCTGGGTCCTAGGGCCAGCCAAACTGCCAGAGGTCTAAAGAAGCATGACCAGGATAAGACTTTGTGGCTCCATTGATCCTCGAGTTCCCGAAAACAGAAGTTGTGAAGGTTTTGAGATGAATCGGACCCTCTGAACGTCAGTGTATAGCAAGAACTTCTCAGAAGACGGGACAAGGACCTGGGAGTTGTCTGCGTCTGAACCCAGGTGACTGTTTGGTGGATTCAGGTAGGTGCTGGGACCATGGAAAGGGATCCAGGGAATCTGAGAGAACACCACAAGTCAAACTAAAGAAAAGGCCTCTCCTTGGATATTGAATTCAATGATGAAACTGATGTTTACTAGAGACTGAGGGGTGGAGGCTTTGTGTAATTTTCTAATGATTGTATTTAGTGATTAATGATACTTGGTGACTGATTGCTAGATAAATGATTGATTAAGTTAACATATGATGGCTCCATGAGTGGAAGATGGATTTATATTGTGAAATGATTTAATAATTAAGTAAGGAGACAAACCTCCTTTGGAATACCAGATGATTATTCTTTTGTTCTTTGTTCTAAATACTGTGACCACTTTGGTGAAAAATATATGGCCATTAAAATGTTAAGCTGTGGTGAACACTATATTGGAATTTTCTATGATAAGATGTAATGTTGTGAATATTTGCCTTGATTTGTTATGCAATAAATACAGTGTTCACTATACTGTGTAATCAGAACTTTAAAAGCTGTTCACAATTGAATTCTTTTGGGAAACTACTTGTGCATGGTTTTACACCTTCACTACATGTGTCCATATCAGCCTCCCAGGGACGCAGAAAGTCTCTCTACCCATAAGTCAGGAGCCATTATTGCTAAATTGACTTTTGACTGCATGTGCATGTTTCAGTTTATTGGAAGATCTCTTTTCCTCCTCCGCTCTCTTTGCTCTGAAAGTAGCATGACCTTGGACTGGGCTCTTTATAATTATGCCATGACTATACTGGAGCTTCAGGGAAATTAGAATTACAGTGTTAACAAAAAATGCATTATGTTAACTGTAAGATAAGCTTATGTTTCTGGCAAAATGGAAAAGTCATAAAGAGACCCTGGAAAATGACAGACAGTAAGAGAATCTTTTAGCATCGTTGACTTTTTCTAGACAAAAGCTTCCCTGAATTTAAATAGGTTATTCTCTTTAATTGAGACTATTCCTAGGTATATAACCCTAAGAGTCACAGGTCTCTAGGCAGTTATGGTAGATTATTTGTTCTGTTGGCCATAAGAGTCCTAGCCAAGGTATTTACCTTTATTATCAGGTCTTGAAAGTCCAATTGGCTGGGTTCAGTAGAGTCCCTTTGTTCACCTTGGCTTACCTTTAAAACCTTTTTGTAAATTCCCTAACTCTTAACAATCATAATTTAAAATCTATGTGATTCCATTGGTGTAAAAATTTATGAATTATTAGATGAAGTATTAGAGAGCTACATGAGGCAGAAAGAGATTAATTCTATACTTAGACCTTCTTGTCATCCTGAACCTTGATCTTTTTAATTTCAGTTCATTTCCCTTACAGAATATTGCATCACTGATTGTAAGTCAATATAAATGAATACAAAATTTTCTTTTTTTTTTCAAATTAGCTGAATGACAAGATGCAAATCTTTTTTTTTAATTGATGCTATTCTTTGCATGAAGGACATAATCAAAGACATAGATGGAAAAGTAGGTAAATATATTGAGGATGGGAGACAGCAATTAGCCTGAATCACTCCAACATGATAGAATTGTCAGAGAGGAAGTCTTCAAACCTATGGGAATATCTATAAAAGAATTAAAGGGGAAAGAAAGGTTGCATGTGCACTAAAATACTCATAATAACACTTTTTTTTAACAATAAGAAGCTTGAAACAAATTATATATCTAGCAAATGGAGAATGAGCTGCTTTCCCCTTCTTCCTCTTTTTTAATGCCATTTCTAGTTCTTCTTACAGTACAATGTACTGAATGTCCATGAATACTGAGCACTTTATATGAATGTCATGTTAGGCGTTATAGATTTTCAATTTTATTTACAATTAATTCATTCAAATCTGACAAATATTTATTGTGGAAGGTACTATGTTAGGCACTGGAGTTATGGGTAAGGCATTCCTTACCCCCTGGAAAATATACTTTCTGCTGTGGTTTGGGAGGAGAATAAAAACGACACATATTGGACAAAAGAAAAATTCATTTCAAATTTGGAAGCAAATGCCATGGGTATTCAGAAGAACAGGGAATCTGGTTTTTAGGACTAGTTAAAAATTCATAAGGGAAGTGACCTGGACCCTAATGTGGGCCTTGAAGAGTAGCTAATAATAATAGCTTACACTTATGTACCGCTTTAAGGTAACAATATCCACATACCACTTCAATTGATCTCTCTACAACTTCAAGGTAAATAATGGTTTGTTGTACCCATTTTCTAATGAGGAAGCTAAATAGATTAAGTTTGAGTAACTAGACTAAGATAAAGGTCTACAAATGGGATTCATGTGACTGTAGGTCCTTCTGATTCTAAGTCAACCAGTTGGAAATGCGAGAGATGGCAATTCAGGTTAAAAGAACGCCAGAAGGAAAAACATGAAGGGATAAAACACAGAGTGTATTAGAGTAACAAAAAAATAAAAAATAAAACAAAAAAAAAGGAAAACAAAACAAAAAACAAGCAAAGCCTAGTGTTATGTAAACCCCAAAGCATAAATTTCTTCATCCACAATATACCACAAGGAACCCTAGAAAGCATTCTGGCAAAAAAAAGAGATTTAAATCAATATGTTGCACCATATATAAGAAAAAAGTTCTACAGAGATAATTGATCTATACATAAAAAAGCGATCATTAAAGAGAGGGTAGGAGGGAGATAAATAGAGAGGGAGAGAGACAGAGAGACAGAGAGAGAGAATAGAGATATATTGAATAACTATGGCTAGAAGGAGAAATCTTTTTTTTCAGAGATCACAGTACTTTATTACTCTGCCACTATATAAGGAAAAAAGAAATGAGTCAACCATTGCAGTAATAATAAGGCATACCAGTCAACATTACACTGGAGGCAAAAGATTAGCTAAATTTTATGTCCTTAAGTCCCATGTTTTTTCTTTCCTCCCACTGAACAGTATTTTTTTCTAATTATGTATAAAGATAGTTTTCAACATTGACTTTCATAAGATTTTGAGTTGTAAAATTTTTTTTCTCCCTCTCTCCCTTCTCTCCCACTCCTCAAGATGGTAAACAATCTGATACAGGCTACACATTTACAATCATCGCAAACATATTTCCACATTATTCATGTTGTGAAAGAAAAATCAGAACATAAGGGAAATACCATGAGAAAGAAATCAAAAAGAGAAAATAATATACTTTAATCTTCACTCAGACTCCATAGTTCTTTATCTGGATGTGAATAGTATTTTTCCATCATGGGTCTTTGGGAAAAATCTTAGATCATTGTATTGCTGAGAAGAGTTAAGTTTATCAAAGTTGATTATCACACAACATGGATGTTACTATATACATGTAAGTCTTTCTAGGTTTTTCTGAAATTCACCTGCTCATCACTTCTATAGAACAATAGTAATCCATTACATTCATATACCACAACTTGCTACGCCATTCCCAAATTGATGGGCATCCCCTAATTTTCCAGTGCTTTGCCACCACAGAAAGAGCTGCTATAAATATTTCTGTACGTGCGGGTCCTTTTCCATTTTTTATGATCTTTGGGAGACAGAACTAATAGTAGTATCACTGGATCAAAGGGAATGAACAATTTCATTGCCCTTTGGAGATAGTTCCAAATTGATCTTCAGAATGGCTGGATGAGTGTACAACTCCACAAACAATATATTAGTGTTCGAATTTTTCTACTTCTTCCACATTTATCATTTTCCTTTTATTCTGTCACATTAGCCAAGTTGATAGGCATGAGGGGCTACATCAGTTGTTATGATTTGCATTTTTCTCATCAATATTGATTTAGAAATTTTTTTCATATGACTATTCATAGCTTTGACTTCTTCATCTGAAAACTGCCTGTTCATGTCCTTTGACCACTTAGAAATTGAGGAATGACTTGTATTCTTATAAATTTGACTCAGTTCTCTATTTATTTGAGATATGAGACCTTAATCAGACATACTGGATGCAAAAATTATTTCCCAACTTTCTGCTTTCCTTCTAATCTTGGTTGCATTGACTTTGTGCAAAATTTTTAATGTGGTGAAATAAAAATGATACATTTTGCATTTCAAAGTGTTCTCTACCTCTTGTTTGGTCATAGATTCTTTCCTTCTTCATAGATCAGACAGATAAACAATTCCTTGCTCTCTAAATTTGCCTGGTATCACCCTTTATGTGTAAATCATGCACCCATTTCCACTTTATCTTTGTTTATGGTATAAGATATTGGTCTATGCCTAGTTCCTGATCTACTGTTGTCCACTTTTCCCAGAAATTCTTGTCATATAGTGAATTCTTATGCCAGAAGCTGGAGTCTGTCAGTTTATTAAACAGTACTATAGTCATTGATCACTGTGTCTTGTGTATCTGACTTATTCCACTGAACCACCATCCCATTTCTTAGCTAGTACTAAATAGTTTTGATGATTGCTACTTTATAATATAGTTTTAGACCTGTTATGGTTAGGCAACCTTACTTTGCATTTCTTTTCATTAATTCTCTTTATATTTTTGACTTTTGTCCTTCCAGATGAATTCTGTTATCATTTTTCGAGCTCTGTAAGATATTTTTGGTAGTTTGATTTGTTTGCCATTGAATAAGTCAATTATATACATACAAACATACATACATACATACACACACATACATACATACATACACACATGAGCAACTGATATTTTTCCAGCTATTTAGATCTGACTTTATTTGTGTCAAAAGTGTTTTGTAATTGTGTTCATATAGTTCCTGGATTTGCTTTGATAGGTAGACCCCTAAATATTTTGTATTGTCTACAGTTATTTTAAATGGAATTTCTCTGTCTATCTCTTGCTACTGAGCTTTGTTAGTAATATATAGAAACACCAGTGGTTTTGTGAGTTTATATCTTGCAGCTTTGCTAAAGTTGTCAATTATTTCAAGTAGTTTTTTAGTTGATTTTCTAGGATTCTCTAAGGATACCATGATATCATCTGCAAAGTGATAGTTTTGTTTTCTCCTTGCTTCTTCCAATTCCTTCAATTTCTTTTTCTTCTCTTATTACTAAAGTTAAAGTTTCTAATATAATATTGAATAACAATGGTGATACTAGACATCCTTGGTTCACCACAGTTTTTATTGGAAAAACTTATCCCATTACTCATAGCGATTGCTGATGGTTTTGATAGATTCTACTTATCATTTTAAGGAAAATCCAATTTATTCCTATGATTTCTAGTGTTTTCAATAGAAATGGGTGCTGCATTTTTCTTAAAAGCGTTTTCTGCATCTACTGAGATAATCATATTATTTCTGCTAGTTTTTTTTATTAATATGGCCACTTATGCTGATAGTTTTTTAATATTGAACCAGCCCTGAATTTCTGCTATAAATTCCACCTGCTTGTTGTATATTATCCTAATAATAACTTGGTAATATTTAATTTAAAATTTTGCATCAATATTCATTAGTCAAATTGTTCTATAATTTTCTTTCTCTGTTTTTGATCTTCCTGGTTTAGGTATCAGCACCATATTTTTATAACGAAAAAGATTTGGTAAGACTTCTTCATCTAGTTTTCTAAATGGTTTATATAGTATTGGGCTTACCTGTTCTTTAAATGCTTGGTAGAGTTCACGTTTAAATCCATCTGGCCCCAGATATTTTTTCTTAGGAAGTTCATTGATGCCTTGTTCAATTTCTTTTTCTGAAATGGAATAACTTCAGTATTTTATTTCCTCTTCTGTTATTCTGAGTAATTTATATTTTTGTAAATATTCATCCATTTCACTAAGATTGTCCAAATTTATTGGCATACAGTTGGGCAAAAAAGTTCCTAATTATTGTTTTAATTTCCTTTTCATTGGTGTTGTATTCATCTTTTACATTTTTTATATTGGTAATTTAATTTTCTTCTTTCTTTTAAAAATAAAATTAACCAATGGTATATCTGTTTTATTGGATGCTTTTCATAAAACCAGTTCTCAGTTTTACTTACTAGCTCAATAATTTTCTAAATTGTAATTTTATTCACCTCTTATTTTTTCATTTTTCAGAATTTCTAATTTAGTATTGAATTGGGGATTTAAAATTTGTTCTTTTTCTAGCTTTTTTTAGTTGCACATCCAATTCACTGATCTCTTCTTTCTCTATTTTGTTCATGTAAGGATTTAGATATAAAGTTTCCCCTATGAACTGTTTTGACTGCATCTCATCAATTTTTTTACATTG
>CM053600.1:17852452-17897295 GCA_028646575.1 Pseudocheirus occidentalis | reverse complement strand
ACACTAGAAAAATTTGATACCTTTAAGGGATGCCAAAGGTAGCAATCTGGAAGTAAAGTAAATGAGGTTTGGTAGGTCATCTTAGAACTCTGTTACATATACCATGTTTCTTGACCTATTTTCAAGGTCTATCCCTATAATCTGCTACTATGATACTATGGTTTGTTATCTTTTGCCCCCCAGAAGGATCAGCCCACAAGAAGTTCTTCAATATGTTGAGTGGACTCTCTTGTGTAATAAAGAAGAATAAGATGAAAAGACATTGATGAATCTCAGTGCATAGTTTTGGAAGGAATATTCATATTGATTAAGTCAAAGATCCAGTTTGTATTATGACCACAGCCTACTCCACGATCTTAAACATGTAAATCATTCAGATGTTGTGACAAATACCTAATGAGGAAAATGAAACTGGAGTAGACATATTAAATACAATTGGGAAAACAATATGAGTAGGTCATTTATCAATAGTGAAAATATTTCAATTATTCTATCAATCATCAAACAAGCATTTATGATGTTCTCACTGTGCCCTAGGTATTCTGCAAAGACGCACTGGAGATGTAAAGAAAAAAAAGCAAAGATGGCCCCTGCCCTAAAAGACACTATATTCTTATGGAGCAACAGGATATAACTAGGTCCCTAGAAGTGGTAAAGGTATTTTAATTTTTCCATGTGTTTCCATATGGATTGAACTATTTCCCACATTTTCCATAATTATGACTTCAATTTGCATGAAAATAATCACAACATACAAGTCAATACAGAGACAATGGAAGATAATCTTTAAGTACTAGCAGGTATAGGTACTGGTAAAGTAACGATTTTTTAATGTGGATATAAATTTAATTTTCTATGAGACAAATGATTTCTTCATAGGACAAGAAGCTTTAATACCCACAAACAGAAAAACTCTGAGATTTGATTGTATGTAGTGGAGAGGAAGTAGTTCACAATGTATTTGCAATGCTTTATGTAGTAATGACCACAACATTATAGAGTTAAGGAGAGTTGATTCTCATTAGGAGAGTAAAAAGCCAAAAATATTTATGACAAGAATTGCTCAAGTTAACAGACTGCAGCTACATACCTAAAATTGTAGGTATTTGCTAGGAAAAAATTTCAATGGAAGAGTTAGAAATTTTAAAACAAATTACACAGTTAGCCTGAAGGCTATCTTAAAACTTACTAGAAATCTAGGAAAGACATATTGGAAGTCCAGGAAAAAAATGCCTACTATAGATCAAAAAGACTTTCCACTGAAACAAAAACTCTGTATGGCTAACAGGTAAAGTAAAAGAGGCCATTGTATGATGTAGGAATCTTTAAAATGGAAAGCTTGAAAGATTGGCCAAGAAAAGGGAACTTAAAGGGACACCAAAGAGAATAATAAAAGGACTTTTAAATGTATTAAAGGCAGGAAGCCTGCTAGAAAATCAGTGGAACCAGCTGATGATGACAAAGCAAAAGGTGTATTCAGGGATGAAAAAGAACCAGTAGAGGGTGACTCCATGAATTCATTGCTTCACTCGTCACTGAGCATGATATTAGGTAGATTCTCATCCCCAGTCTTTTCTTTTTTTATGAAGCAGCCAGGTAAGATGCATAAGTTCAAAAAGAGCTTTAAATGTACAGAATAGTCCAGATGAAATGAATACAGGAGAAGCACATAAATCTCTAGTTCACCATTTAGAAATGAGCAACATCCTCTACATCAAATTAGTCATCCTCTCTGAAAAACTAGATGACAGATGAAATCTGACAGTGACTGATAGAGTGACCAATCTAAAATATCACCTGCCTTTTCTGCCATACGTACTTGTGTTGATGATTAAATAAGATTATGTGAGTGAAAATGCTATGAAAACCATAAGGCAGTGTAAAAATGTGAAGCACAATTAGTACTATAAGCAATTTCTGGGAAATAAGATGGAGAGCCTTCATTCATTTTGAAAAATGTAGAGTATTTGACTTTCATTATGTAAATGGACATTATATTTTTTTATATACCACTTGGGTTTATGCCAGAGAAGGGAAATTTTTATTTTCTATACAGAAAGAATAGTGCATTAGAAATGTATTGAATTTATTTGGTCTTTGAGGAGGAAAATTCTGGAAATTAGTTGGTAATGTGAGATCATGTTTTATGATTTTCTGTATTTAGTAACTTAAACAAGAAGAATCTTACTAGAGCTATTAAGAGATGAGAAATTTCAGCTAAGAGAACATAGCTTCATAGATCTCACTGCCGCTAAGTTCCAGAAGAAAGATGATTGATCATCAACTCTTTCTGCTGCCAACAATGTTTGTCTTAAAAGACAGATTCTAAGGATGGAGTGAAGTGGCTCAAAGCAAACACATTAAGGGTAAAAAGCAACTTCAAGATGATTTTTGACGAAAAGGAAGGGTCCAATTAGGGCACAAAGGGCCTTTTGGATAGTAAAGTGCTGCATCTTTTATGCTGTAGTGGGGAGGTTCAGATGTTTATGAGCAAGTCTGACTTCCAATACCGTTGCAGAACCATGCCCTTGGTTTAGAAGGCTGAGTCCAAGGGAAAATGAATTGTTAACACATTTTATTTCTTATTGACTGGGGTGGTAGGGACATTTGAATGGAATATGCATTCTGTTCTCCATTTGATTAGTGCTTCTGCTTTTACTGTGCATTTGCTAATTTGATTAAATTGTGCATTTAAATTATAACCTTAGTAAAGGTAGATAAATGAAATTTCATTAAGGGAAGAAAAAGAAAAAAAATGGACATGTATTAGGGATTGAGCCATATATTGGCTATGTCATACTAACGTTGTTTTAAAAAGAGGAGAATTCTAAGACTTATCAGTGGGTGGGGTGGTGGTTGTAGTAGAGCTTAAACAAATGGGAGTCGTATGAACAGGGTTCCTGCCTTTGACAGCATCTAAACTGATACTTCTTGCTACACATGAATGATTTGCAGTCATGTTTGTGTGTATATTCATGTTTTATAATTATGGTTATGTATTTTATACAAATAAAATTTATATTTTATTCTTTATTCATCTTTTAAAGTAAATTAAGCTCATAACTGCAAATTAAGGTCATAATATTTCCATTATATGATGACAAAAGACAAGGCAAAGACTATTACAATGAACAAGAAACATACGCATCTGAGAGAGAAAGCCAGTTAATAAAAAGGCAGGATGAAAATCTCTAGGCAGTCCATTCCCAAAAGGAGTCTGCTTATAACAAATGCATTCTGATGCTTTTCTTAGAAACTCTTCCTACCAACCTGGAAGGAGATGACATCCAGACAGTCATAAGACCATCAGTCTGGATTGACAGTTTTGGCCGCCATAATATCGTCAAAGATTTATTTGATTTTTACAAATATTTAAATTATTTCTTATACCATATATATATATGGTCCTTTTCCAACCCATCATCTCCTTCCATTCTACCCTATTTTTTATGACAAAGAAAAAAGATAAGTAAAACTACCTGGTGCATGTTGGGGCAGTTTTTTTTTAAATTATTGTGAATTTGGCTAGACCAATTGAAATGTAAGATAAAGCACTTTTTGTCCATAGGAATACTGCCTTTGGACAAAGCATCTACTTTAGTGAAAATGTCCCTTAGCATATAAAAGAATGCTAGCACTATTAATAAATTCATTACTCAATTAATCAATCAAGGACTATTTAGAACCCTAGATCACAGAGGTCAATCATCACATTCAGTGTATTTACCTAGGACTTCCTTTTGGGCTCTTCTTCAGTTTTTCTCCTCTGATTCTCTTATTAAATAGGTCAATCTGCTGCCCTAAATTTTTAACTCCTCCCTAAAACTGTACTTTGTGGACCACATGTAGAACTGCTTCAAATATGGCTGCTTTCCCATCCCTCCCTTTCCTTTTGTTCTTGAGCTTCAATTTATTAGCACTAGCTAGAATTCCTTCTTTGTTATAATTTTTTTCCTCTCAATGTTCTTTCATTTGAACCTATCCATTGCAATTCATTCTTCATTTGGCCTGCCAGATCTAATCCTAGATAACTGGTAATCAATCTTAATGTTGCCACATTCTCTACTCAGAAGAATTAAAGGAGGTAAAATCTTTCAAGAATTTAGCACAGTGCCTGGCACATATCAGGCACTTTATAAATGCTTCTTTTCATCCTTTCCCCTTTCTTCTCTTCCATTCTCCTTCTTTCTTTTCCCTTGTCTAAACAATAAAGTATATCTCTGAACTAAAAAGATCTGAACTGGTGTTTGCCTAGTTCTGCTCTGCTGCATTAATTCTCCCATTTAACCCCTTGGCCTCTATGTCAGCCTTTAAGATATGTCACTCCATAGGCTGCTTATATAAAGCTCAGATCAAAACAAAACAAAACTTATTTGACATCACTGTTGCCTTTTCACTTTCCAGAATTATTCGACATTATTTGTTTGCCCTGTTGTTGACAACCCACTCTTTACAAGGGCGGTCTTATCGTTTTGGTTGTCTGGGAAATATCCTAGTGTAGTAAAAAAGTTGACTAGACCTGGAAACAGAAGATCTGGATTCTAATCTGGAGTCTACCACCTACTGCATCTATGACCTTGTCTTTAAGCTGCAAATTCCTCATCTTCAAAATGAATGGGTTATGACTTGTTACAGCTTGAAATACGTAAAGTTATTTAGCATGGGGCATCATGGGCCTGCTGCAACTTTAATTTTTTTCTACTTTTGTGATATTGTTATTTTGACAGTGCCCCCTGGTTGTGCTTACACTGAGAAAGACAGACATAAGCCACTGATATCTGTGACTTAAGCTCATCACCAGGGGTACAACCAGCTGAGTGAAAGGTCAATCAAGAATGATTTAAAGGTGCACCCTTGAGAATAAGTAATTTGGTAATAAAGGTTTCAATCTCTCAGGATCCCCATGCCAAGACCTCTCTTTTTATTCCTCTCTTTTGACTAATAGGAGACACCTGTTTTCTAGAACTAAGACCCAGCAAGCAAGCTGTGCTCTGAGCTTCGCATAAAACAATGCTTTGCACTCACCTTCTGGATAAACTCTGCCATAGCAAAATCCCAGAATTGTTTCACACCATCCCTAGGGGGTCCCTGAGCTCAGACAAGCACCTGTAGAACCCATTTTCTGATTATGATTCCCTGTTATGAATCAGACTTCCCTCATTGTTGCTGTTACCCCTTATTGTCAGGGTTATGGCTTACTGTGTGGACATGGATGTATATAGCAAGGTTTGGCCTCACTAAAGCATATTTCCTCTTACTGTAGGTCCCAGCATATGGATCTAGTTTCCCTCCCCTGATGGAATAAAGAAATTTTTTTATTATGACCACTATTACTTCTTTGTTCCTCTTTTTTTTTTTTTTTTGCTTAGAGTTAGCTTGTGGTTGTGATAACCTGTGTGAACTCTTTGGTATTTTCAGAGTTAACAGTTGTTGCAAAACCTCTGTGACTTTTTGGTCACTTGCTTTTAGATATGACAAATTCACAGAACTATTCTCCTTTAAAACAGATCTAGGACAGCAATTGTACCATCTGCCAACATTCAATCAGTCCATCAATCAACAAGCATTTATTTAATGCCTACCACTGTACTAAGTGTGGGTAAAAGATAGTCCCTGTCCTTAAGGAACTCATAGGTTAATGGGGGAGACAATATGCAAACAACTTTGTACAAATAAGCTATACACAGGATAAATTGAAAATATTCCCAGAGGAAAGGAACTAGAAATTAAAGGGATTGGGAAAGACTTGCGTAGAAGATGAAATTTTAGCTTCTATTAGAAGGAAACCAAGGAAGCCAAGAGAAGTAGATGAGAAGGAAGAGAATTTGACAGACAACGAAAAGGCCTGAAATCAGGAGTTGAGTATCTTGTTCAAGGAACAGCAATCAGATAGTAGAGTACGTGGTTGAGGGAACGAGGAGGTGTAAGGCATAAGACAATTGAAAAGGAATGGCAGTTGGGTCAGAGAGAGGTAGGCTACATAAGGCTTTGAATGACACATAGAGGATTTAAATATGATCCTCGGGATGAATGGGAGCAACTGGAATTTCCTTAGTGGAAGTCGTGGTGGCAGTGTCATGGCCAGATTTGCACTTTAGTAAGATTACTTAGAGAGCAGATGGGAGGATGAACTGGAGCAGGGAGAGACTTGTGGCAGGGATAGCAACTAGTATCTTATGTAAATACACCATATTTTGTTTACTTTGCAAAAGAATAAACAGGAAAAAAACCCTCAGTAATTAAAGTAGTGGGTCATTGGATTGGTCAGAAAGAAGATAACAGAGATCCACCATTTACCATCTGACATTCTCATCTTTGGAATCAGTCTTAACTTCTTGTCTTCAAGACTCCTGGAAATTCTAGGTTGGTAAAGGATAGAGAGTAGTTTGAATCATGATTTGAGCAACAAATAAGCAGTAGTCAGAGCACATTTAAGCCAGATATAGTTATAATTGAATTAGGAGTAAAGGCTAAAATATGCAGGGGCTGAATATTTGATAATGAAGAAGAGAATTTTGCTTTGTCATTGAATATCATTTACGTGATTATGTGTTGCATAATTAAATTAGCAAAATGTTAACATTTAATGGAACACACTAAGTACATTAAGTAAACTTTGAAAATTAAAAAGAAAGTGAATGACTTGACTGTGTGACCTTTTTATGATCTATACTTAGGAAAGAAAGGAGATGAAGCTGATTAAAGAAAGAAAAATCATTTAAGTAAAAGGTTAAAGTAAAGAAAGTGTAATGTATATCTGAGCTTCCCCATACCAGCCCCCACCAAAGGGGTCTTGGGGGAGGAATGTGAGAAGAATAAGCGATTCTTGGAAAGGTCAATGGAACATTTAGTGCAGTCTCATAAGGAATGGGAAAAAATAGTGAGATGTACAAAAATTTTATTCATTCAGCCTGAAAAATTACATATGCTCTTCACATTGCTCACTTATCCCTGTAATCTGTTACTGTTAGTCTGTCTCTGTTTCTGTCTTTCAGTCTTTTTGTCACCCTTTTTCTGTCTCTGTATGTCTCTGTCTCTTTGTCCTTCTGTCTCTTTCTATATCTATGTCTTTATCTGTCTCTCCATCACTGTCTCTGTCTCTGTCTCTCTCTCTCAAGCTTACTTATACTTGTAACATTACATTCAGAAATTCCTTCCTCACACCTATTTCATAAGGCAACGTTTCCTTCCTGTGGAATGGCAGAAGGTAGTTTTCAAATTACTTCCATCTTGTCCTACTTTCCTTGGTCATAGAGAAGGGTAGTATTTGAAACAAATACAATTTCTATGTAGGTATAGAACACTGATAAGTATATTATTAGATTGTCTTTTCAGTAGCGTTGCTTTATGATGTTCATTTTAAGAATGAACATCATTCAGTTGGTTTAAAATGCTCATCTAAAATCTTTATGGGGGGACTGTGATTTTCCTAATGCCTGTATCTAACTATATTAATCCCCTACTGAATTAACTCCAATGCCTCTTTGTTGCCATTAGGACCAATTATAAACGTCTATGCTCAGTTTTAAAAGTCCTTCTCAACCTGGCTGACCTTAACATCCATTTTCCACCTTTGATTATATGTGTATATATATATATATATATATATATATATATATATATTCCTTCCAATATTCTGAAAAATTACTGCACTGATATTTTTGCTGTTCCTTTTAAATGACATCCAAACTCCCATCTTTGTTTACTTGTGTTGGCTGTCTGCTATGTTTGAAATGCACTCCGTCTTTACTTCCATCTTTTTTTGTAAAATCATAGCTCAAACACCAATTTCTACACAAACCTTTCCTGATTCCCCCACTCTAGGCCTCCCCACCACCATTGTTTACCTTCATTTTCTTATAAAACATTTTCGTATTGATCATATCTTCTATCTGGTAAAATTAAGTTTCCTTGAAGGAAATTATTGTTTCACTTTTGTTTTTTGATCATCTAGCTCCTAAAATGATTATTGTTTTATAATAATTCTGTAATGAGTGCTTGTAGATTTAGAAAAATAGTATTTGCTTGTATGTAAGCAACTGTAAAACAAATAATTGGTCTAAGCATATCTAAGTGTCCCTACTGATAGAAATATGCAATAAATTAGTAACTGAAAGTCTAAATCACTTAGATCTAAATCTCATAGTTTCAACCTCCTTTCTCAATCCTCCTTTTTTGTGATTTTCAGGATGCTGCATTAAAATAACATGAAAGTTTTATATTATTCTTGATTAGAAATAGGTATGTTTAAATAAGTAATCACTGATATATATCATGGCTTTGATTCTCCTGGCATATTCTTAAAGGATAGATAAAAGGATAAGATTTAGTCAACCAATCAATAAAATAATTATTAAACATCTACTATGTTCCAGGCATGGTGTTAAGCACTGAGGATATGGGGAGAAAAAAAAGAGAAACATTAGAGCTTATTTATCAGCGCAACTGCCTGTTTTGTTTTGTTTTTTTGTGGGATTTTTTTTGGAGGGGGAAAGTAGGGCAATTGGAGTTAAGTGACTTGCTCAAGGTCACATGGCTAGTAAGTGTTAAATGTCTGAGGCCGAATTTGAACTCAGGCCTTCCTGACTCCAGGAGGGCCAGCACTCTATTCACTGCACCACCTAGCTGCCTTGCAACTGCCTCTTTTATAGATCAAATAACATATTCAGAAAAGGACAAAGGATGTTTCCAAGGTCATGTAGGTGGTAAGTAGCAGAATCCAAGTTTTTTTCCTTTGTTTTATCCCTTGTAAAACTTATGGACCTCTTCTTTTCAGTGGCATGGAGGACAGAATAAAATTGATGACAATAGCTAGACCTATGACTTCTGAATGCTCAAGGAAATGAAAAAAGCTGTCCCATCAGCAAAGAGTAACAGTTTCTGAACTGCATATTAAGTTTAGAAGCATTGGACCTACCGCATCACCTTTCCCTAAAAGATTTTTCAGTTCTTGTTACTCTAAACATACCTCTGTTATCCCAAGTGCCAAACAACATTCAGAGATGTCTTCACAGGCTCATAACCTTTCCCTGTTTTCCTTAACATCATCCTTCTTAATAGGGGTGGAGCGGGACAGACTACATAATCACAATCTATTATTTAGTGTACTGAGCAGAAATTTAGTAAACAAGACCTGATTGGCTCACCGAAAAATTTGAATTTCACAAAATCATGCATTTTAGGGCTTGGACAGGTCCTAGAAATCAACCTTTCCAAATCCCTCATTTTGTAGATAAGAAAATCTAGGCCCTGAAAGTTTGAGTAAGTCATCCATAGTCTTAACAGAGAATGGAAGAGCAATATTAGTCCAAATCCTCCTGCTTTAGAGTGAAATGTTCTTTCTACTACAAGCCAAAGAAAACAGAAAATGCAACAAATGCAATTTAATAATGGGAAACGTGGCTTATTTGAACACATTTTTACGTTTTAAGAAAGGATACTGATGTTGATTGTTGGACAATTTATCAAGGTTCCTAAACTACAATTAATTAGTTAGTTAAGGTTAATGTTTCATTAAAATATATTTGCTGGGGAGAAGCTAGGATAATGTTATCAAAATGAGAATGCATCATGGGTAATTTCTTTAGTAAAATTTAGTTAGGTCTGAGATATTGTTTTGTAAAATATCCCTGTCATCTGAGTCATTTTAGTGCTATAATCCATGGTGTATAGGAAATCACCTATGAACTTTTTACTCCATAAATAAATCACAAAGACATTCAATCATTATGCAATTAGAAATCATACATTAAAGCTTTAGAGGTTCATAGATATTTAAAATTTGTGGAGAGCCTGAAGCAAGAGAGGTAGAAATTCATCACTTGCAAGAAATACTGACCTTTAGTACAGAAGGCAAAGTAATGTCTTTATAACTTGATAATGATATCTTGTTCAATAGCAAATATCCCAATGTTCTTTATCTTAATCAAGGTTGTAATTAGAAATGAGCAGGTTGCTAAATGACATTGTGCCTTAGGCTATGTGGAAGAGTTAGGTGAGGGATTAAGCTTTTCTACCAGTAGGCAGATAGTGCTTATCCTACTTGTGTTGAAATTAAGGATTATCAATCTTCATGTCTCCCGGCATAAACTCATTACCAACTGGGATCTGGAAAGCCTATCTTATTTTGCCCCCATGATAGATTATTCCATAACTGTGCACATTTTGGTCTTTTATAGCTCCTCTAGAGAATATACAGGAGGATGTCTGGGACAAAGGATAAATGCTGGGACACTGTCTCAGAGGCTGATGCAATAGAATAGAGGAATGTGTCTGCTTTACTGGCTTCTCCTTTCTCTTCAGCAAAGACTTCAATTTTATCTAGTGCTCTTTTTTCTGTGTCACCTCCTACATAAATTCTGTTGCCAAATCTTGTCATTCTCAGTATTTCTCACATTTCATCTCTTCCTCTTTATTCCTATTGTTAAATCCTCTCTTTGGTCATTCATTGTTACTTAGACTATTATAGGAACCACCATTCCGGTCTCCTTTTCTGTACTCCATTTTTCATACTACCAGGTCTACTCAGGTCTCACTCTCCAACTCAAAAAATCTTTGGTGATTTCTCACGGCTTAGCAAAATGACAGCAACAGAAATACAACCACCACAGTATTTAGGTTGACATTCAAGGACCTCCATAGCGAGATACATATCTGCATTTGTTCCATGTTCCAACCAAACTAAACTGTGCCTTGTTCTTCCCAGATTTCCATCTGTCTTCTTTCTCCTTTCTTTTGTTCATGCAGTACCAGTGGCCCTTCCCTGTCATGGCTTCCTTCTTCATTCCCCATAACTACAACCCGATTATTCAAATTCTTGTATTCCTATAAGACCAAACAATGGTGCCACCTCCACCATGATACCTTCCATGATTCTTCCCAAAGGAAGTGACTTCTATGTTCTCAACTCCTTTTTTAATATCATATTGTTCAAACCTCTTTTATGCATGTATATAATAATTCATATTAGTAGCTAAATAAATAGAATATTTATTTAATGCTCACTATATTCCAGACAGCATGCTAAGCTCTGGGCATACAAATATAAGCAAATAAGACAGAGCCCAAAGGAACTTGTATCTTAGTGGGGAAAGGTAACACATAAAGAGGGAACTATAAAAGGCAGGGAGAAGAGAGGGCAAGGCTTCTCTTGAGGAAATGAAGCTCAGAAAATAATCTGAGACCAGAGGAAATAACATGCATATATGGTCAAACTAGGGACTCTCCAGTTCTGAGAGTGGTCCTTAGGGGAGAGCTATCTTCAAAGAGGAAGTTTGCAGGTAAGGAAGGGAAGTCTGGGGGTGTATCAGTAAGCACCCTAGCATTCCCAGGGCGGCTGCCAGCACAGGTTCTTAGATCTGCTTTTTTTTTCCCAACAAAAGTTAAGCATTTAATTTTTGAACTTCAGTTTAAATAATCAGCAAATAAGCATTATTTTAAGTGATTTTTTTATCATTTTCTAGAAACAACAAAGTTCTGAACATAGCATTCATTTTTCCTTTTAAATAGCAATCACTGAAAATGCAGAAAACCAATTACAAAGAAAATTCAGAAGCCTCATTTGCCTAAAAAAGTATATATATTTCAATACTCGCAATCTTGTAGCAAAGACAAGTGCATACATGCAGTTGTATCTGGTTTAAGGCAGAAACCTTAGTCACTAAAAAAATTACTAAACATTTACTATATCATATTTCAAATAAGACACCATCCAAAGTGTGTTCAAAATGTTCACTTTAACCAGGTTGTCAATAAGCAAGCTACTATCCTCTTAATCGGCTAGTGTGTTTCAGCACAAACCTTAAGAAACGATTTTGTTTTCTAAACAGGAGCCCCCATTATTCTACCTTTCACAGTATAATGGTTCAAACCAGAGATGTGGATCCAAACTTGCCACCTCCACACCAAAGCCCACAGGCTTTGCTAGGTGCAGAGAAGTCCTCCCACTTGTTTAAAGCTTTACAGGAGAATGAGGGATTCCATCTCACAGCTCAACACAGCTAAAACTGAATATGACTGTCCAGACAGAATCCTGGGATTCACATAAGGACTGGGCTGTCAATCCCTCTTCTCTGGCCAGTGATTGGGCCTTCCTGCCTCCCCACCCGGAAACTTATACCCCTCAAGAAAGGCACTGAAACAAATCCCTAAGACTCCAGATTCATTCCTGAACACAACTGCTTCTCCCAAGTCAAGTCTCCATCATCCTCAGGTCAGCCCCATTCTAATTCATCAGTCATTCTGGCTGAAGGCTAAGGCAGAGGTTACATCTAAGAATAGCAAAGAGCACTAAGAGCTGACGAGCTGAGTCATTATAGATTTGGGACATCAGGGAAGAAAATCCAAACTGCCTATCAAGGGTTCTTACTGGGCCTCTGCCCCAAAGGTCTAACTTGGCAGTATAAAGTATCCGCATACACAGGTAGAGGGAGAAGGTCAGTCTATGTGGAGGCTGGGCCTAACAGTTGCCCAGCTAGAATGTTAGGAAAATAACACATCCCAAGTTGCCGTTTCTACATCTCTTTGGGCTCAAAGTTTAATCCTCCACTCAGCTACTGAGCCTCTTCTTTTGAAAAACTTAATACATTTCAGGTGGTAAGGTATGAAGACATTTCCCCTCACCCCTGTTCCCTTGCCCCTGGTCCTCCACTCCTTTCTTCAGGAGATAAGTTACATCTAACAATTGACCCTTGAGTTCCCACTCCTGTCCCACCCTTCAGTTGAAATTTACTCATAACTCATCTGTCTCCAAAACTTGCCCCACCTCCCCTCCCAGAACAGTGTCTCTCAAGAGAGCCAAGCTGGGGAGAAGAGAGGAAGCAGGGGGTACCAGGAGGCTGCCTAGGAACTGATGACATGTCCCGACCAGGTCTCATGTTTGGTGCCTGGTGCCAGGTGAGTGATAACAACCTCCACAGCCTGGTGCTTCTCATTCTTTGGTGGAACTGAACACATTTTGTAGGTGACTTCATCTCCTTCCATAGGCACATATTCTCCTTCAACATCAGAGATATGAAGGAAGATGTCTGGGCCCCCATCAGCTGGTGTAATGAAGCCATGCCCCTTGGAACGGCAAAAGCATTTACAGACCCCCTTGTAGATGGGTCCCTCAGATGCCTGTACAGTCGCTGAAAAGGTCCTGGTTCACCGGGTTGGCAAAGGGCTGGGAATGAGGTACCCTCTCATGGGAGATGGTGAACGGTCCCTTTCCCAGGGACCATCAGGTAGACAGAGATAGGCTGGCTGGGTGGGGGGCTTCGGTGGTTGGGGAGGCTCCGCTGATGCAATTTACCAGAGGCTGTGGCTCCCTGGGGTGCAAACAGCTCGACACAGATACTGCCAGAGGTGGTCAGGGGGCAAGGTGGGAGGGCGAGAGGAGGGAAAACTAGGGTGGGCGGGGCCTGGGTGGATAGTGGGTGGGGTCTACCAAGGGGGCAGGGCCACGTTATTTTCCCCATAACTATATCAAGTAATTCCTTGCTCTGGCTCCTGCTCTTCCTACCCAGGGTGGGGCCCTAAATTGAATTTATGATAGTAACACCCCTCTTGGCCCCCATCTTTCTCCCGCCCTCATAGTCCAGGGGAGGTACCCAGGGCTGGACAGGAGGGGCCTGAAGCCTGGATGAGAGGGTTGGGCAGAGATTCTAGATCTGCTTTTCTAAAGGAAAGCAACTCAAAATGGGTTAACAATCTCACTTTAATCAATCAAGCACATATCATTTACCTAGTTCAGGGGGAAAAAAGTCAGCATCCTGATCTTCAGAGAATACAAACGCAATAAAAACAGAAGTTACAAGCAGGCAAAGAAACAGATCAGCAGACGGCTTCCAACCTTCTGACCATTATGACATCCATACCTAGTCAGTTACAAGAGAGGGAAGCACCAACATCTGGGTTTTTCAAAGCTGAAGGGCTCAACGGCTTCCCAGAGTCTCATCTGGCCAAATCACACAACTCTTCCCCAAGTGAGCCCCAAAGCAAAATTTCACATCAGTGTATATATCTTCTCCTGCATCAGAGAATGTCACAGCCCTCTTTACCCGATGCCCAATCACAAAGTAAGAAAGTGTGGGCATTCCTGAGGAACAAACCTCCAGCCACAGGCTCTATGTGACTACATTCAGCCTATTAGGGGGCAGAGTATACTGGTGCATCAGGGAAGGTTCTCAGAGCCACTTAAGCCACTTAAGCAAAGGGCCTAGGGGCAGGGAAGATCTTCAGATTCCCATAACAGGGGGTTACCCTTGACTGAACTGCAAGTTGCTTGAAGGCAGGTGCTGTGCCATTTTTCATTTTTTTCACACTCAACATAATGATGCAAATATTTTATATATTTATAAATACTGTGGTTTTATCAGTGTAGGGAGCTTCCTCAGCTACCTTCTCTACAGCTTGTAGTCTAGAGAGTTGCTTGGACCAAAGAAATGGTTAAGCTCCTCTGTATCAAAGGAAAATTGGGAGAGGTAGGCTTTAACTTAGTGGTTCCTGACTTCAAGGTCATGGCTCTATCCATTGTGCTTTTTAATTGATTAAGATACAGTAGGAGATTAATGTGTTTGTTTACATAAACTCTATTAGATGCTAAATTGAGGAGAACCACTAAATAGCCATTTCCTTTACTGTTTTGGGCTGCATGGTTCAAAAAATTGAGTTTTTATTGGTATCATGGCATACTTTATTCATAAATTAATGTATTTAATAGTACAAAGAGTCAGATTTTATACATAATAAGCAACAGGGAAAGGCTTTTTGAAAAACATTTAAATGCTCATTTGTTTTCAGGAAATATTCTTTAAGATGCAGTGCACATTGATAACCTCAAAGATTTTTTATCCTGATATTAGGGATAGTAGTCATACTTTTGTGCACAGTTGAAAGGGAGGAGAACAGAGATAGAGACACTGAAAGACAGAGACAGAAGACAAAAAAACAGAGAAACTGCAGAATAAACTTGACACTAGATTGAATGAAATTAGAAAGCATATAGTGTGTATGTTTACATATACATAAACATATATATACTCAAAATTGTATATCAAAGCATATATATATCACAATATATAAACTGCTAAAAGTAATTATTTTTAAACACTTACATATATAAAACCACACACATATATCTGCACATCATTGAATATGTATATAGTTGTGTGTGTATATATACACCCATGCACACACATAAAGATATGGATATGTATAGATATAGATAGAGACATGGATATATTTTACCATATATTTTTATTTTCCCATATATACAGAAACCATCTATGGTCTTGAATTTTGTGCTGCTGAATTCATTCAAACATTAATTCAGAGCTGCTATAGGAATAAGTAATATTTCTGATGTCTTGATATAGTGAAAACCACAAGTTGCTTACTAAATGTTCCTTTTGGGCTAGCTCTGCAGCACAGAGTAAAGTAGAAGGCTGACAACCATCCAAATTACTCAATAGAATTGTGCAGTGTAACTCTCAAGGTGGAAGAACTAAGACACAATACTGAACTTTTATCTTTGTTATTGTTTGGAATTCTAATCACTATAAAAATTGCATTTCCTATGGCTAGTGTCTAGCCCAAATAGCCAATTAACAAACATTTATTAGGTGCCTGGTCTGAGCCAGTTCCTGGGCTAAATACAGGAAGCAGACACAAAGGATAATATAGTCCTTACTTAAAAGTGCAGGTTCACATTTGGAATGGACTTTAATTTACACTTACAAAGTAAGTCAATCTTTGAAGGCTATGTGAAGAAATAAATATTGTAATAAAAACAAACTGTAATTCCTATACACTTTTATATTGGTTTAATACACAAAGTATTTCTCCAAGGAACCTTGAATTTTTTTTCACGGAAGGTAAGTCAGCCCTTAAGAATCCGTAGGTAATTTGGTATGACATTAAATGTGTTTCATTGTTCTGTGGTGAATTTACATGAATGAATATTCAACTGTCATCTTTGGATTTTTGAATATTTTTAATGGAAAAATAAAGTACTGACCTCTAGAGAAAATTATGAATTATGCTATTTTGAACAAGAGACTGAAAAAAAATGAACATTTTTTCCCTTGAAAAAATAAAGAGCCACTGACCTTGGGATGTCTATGAGCTTCAAAAGGTTATGACAGAATATCTTCCCTGATTATTTAAATGCTTCAAGCACAAAGGATTCCCTAGTTGCTCAAGTTCTTCAATATTTAATGTAGTAGACATGGAAAATATTGTACTGTTTATCCTGTTTTTTATAACTTTTTAAAAAAAAGGTAAGTGAATATTCTTAATAGGTAAAGTCACCCTATTTTAGGTCATATTTAACAAGTTGTAGATAAATATTCAGAAACCAAGTAATATTACCATTTAGTTCTTTGAATCAAGAAAAATGAATGCATTTCAGAAGTTTTGTCTTTGAAAAAACTAAAATTCTCTCTAGCCAAAAAAAATCATCATAAAAGATTATTTTCATATATAGTCACTGTGGGATCATTTGTGCACAGATTTATAGCTATAGAGATCATAGAGATCACCGAATCCAGCCCTTCATTTTATAAATAATGCAAGAGTCACCCAGAAGTGAATTGACTTACCAATAGCCATGCCCAAAGCTTGAACAGTAGCAGTATTTGAATTTAAGTACCCTGAATCAGAAGTTAGCATATTGGACCTGCTGTGTCCAATGCATCATATGGCTACAGTTAAAGAAAAATACATGATTTTGTTGGATTGGATATAGACAGATTGATATAGATAGATAGATGATATAGATAAACACAAAAATTCTCCCTGCAACCCACAGTGATTGTAAAATTGAAGTGCTATCTCCATACCTCAGACCTGGCCTTTAGGGAAGCTATAACACTAAGAGCGAATCTCCCTGTGTTTCTCCAATGATGAATAAGTATTCTTAAGTAAGAAATCTGAAGAGTACTTTATAAAAAAAGCATTTTCTCTTCATTCTATCAGGGAAAATACTGTGTATTCCAAAATAACACAAATACTTTCTTTAGCCTCCCTAGGTCTAAGGGATAATTGTGTTTTTACAAAGCTACAGAGGATGCCAAGAGGTGCAGTGAATAGAGCACTGGCCCTGGAGTCAGGAAGACCTGAGTTCAAATCTGGACTCAGATATTTGACACAAAAACTAGCGGTGTGACTTTGGGCAAGTCATTTACCCCAATTGCCCTCCAAAAAGGAAAACAAACAAATAACCAAACAAACAAACCAAAACCACAAAACAAAACAAAGTTGCAGGAAAAAAGAGCTACAACTCTTTTGCCTTTGACCCGTAGGTGAGAAACTAAAAAGAACTTTTCTTGCCAGTGTTGACTGATGTGCCTTTTTAGGCGAACTAGTTGCAATTACTCCCACCTTATTATTCTCTAAAAACTTGTAGATTGTTCAGAAGTGGTAAATCTCAGTGGTCAGACACTATTGGGAAGTATGAACAATTTGCTTGTGTTGAAACTTTGGATATATGAAATTTTGAAAATTATAATAATTTTATTTGGATTAGGGTCATGTTTATGTGTTTGGCCATGTCACTTATAAAAGTTTTAATTATTCTAATTTGCCATCATTCATTTAAATAGCCATATATTCCACAGACATATATAAATATTTCTACTTGGAGCATTTCCTGAGTTAGTCACAAAAGTATAATCATGGAATGCAATTTACACACATCTTCATAGACACTGTTTTTATTGATACAAGAGAACTTAAATCAACTAGGTTTGCCCAAATCATATTTAAGTACAGGAGAGAAATCAATAACTCACAAAATATTTTAGGTAACATTTTATACTTTGAATTAGATCCACTGTTGTATGGATATAGATAAGAGAGAAAATTTTATATAAATATAAATATGTACATACATATATGATTTCTAAGCCACAGAAGACTTCATACAGCGGCTTTCAAAAACTACATGCATGTACTAGTTTCAAGAATACATTGGGACTTTAGTCATATAACCCAGACTTTGCTTTCCTATGCTATACTTATTCAAAACCTAATAACACCTACATGTAATGTGGTAGAAAATGAGAGAAATGCAACTGTAATAAAAACTGAGTTACTAACAGTGTTGGCTATTGGGGACACTCCTGGAGAGAAGAACATTGAGAAAATGGACTCACATCTGAATCATTATAGATTCCACAGCAAAATAAGCAGTTTTGCTCCACAAGAGTCCTAGTCTGATGCGTCATAATGAGGAAGTTATTCAAGATCTTATGATTATGCCACTAAGCCACAAGTCATGACAAGTTTAATCAGACTGAAAAAACTTTCAGACTGGGTCTGGTAATGGACTATATCTGTTTTCTGAGGAACAGCCTAGCCCATTGCAGAGAGTATTATTGCTCAAAGGGTTAACCAATAGCAGAAAATAAATGTTGACCATGATGATTAATAAAATTGAAATAAATAAAAAATGGACAATATTTATGCAGCACTTTTAAGATTTAGAAACTCTTTTTACATATATCATTTAATTTACTTGTAGTGATAATCCTGGGCAGTAGGTTCTATTAATCTCAATATTCCAGAGGAGAAACATGAGGTTTACAAAGCTGCAGCTTCCCTTGGTTACACAGTTAGCGAGTGTCTAAGGTAGGATTTCTGTTTAGGTCTTTTTGAACTCTACATCCCCCACTTTATCCATCATGACACATAAAGATCACTCTGTTCAATGAGAAATCATCCCTTCTATTTATGCAATAATGGAAACAGACAGGAAAACAAAAAGCAGAGGACACTAAGAATGACAGAAATCAGAGCATCAAAATGTCAGTTTAATGGTTGTTCAGTGATATATTATCCAGTGACAAAGAGGTTAACACAATACTAGAGTGTCTCATGAATGGCCTACTTAATACTGGCAAATAAGTGAAATTAGAAGACAAGAAAAAAGCCTCCCAAATATATGGGAGTACAGTTTTTAATGGTACCCCAAGAGTCACTAAATTTCATACCTTTTGACCTGGAGGTAACACTATAGAGAGGGAAATGATCACCACATAGAAAAAATATAGAATTAGTTTCTACAGAAGCAAAAATTCAAAACAAAATGGTTATCCAATCGATGGGAGAATTGTTGAACAAATTGTGGAATATGAATGTAATGGATATTACATTTTGTAAGAAATGATGAAAATGAAGAATTCACAGAAACCAATTGAGAATTGATTGATTTGATACAAAATTAACTTAGCAGAACCAGGACAGTAATTCACTCAGTGATCTTTATAACCTAAAGAAAAATAACATTGGAAAAACTTAAAACTTGACAGTGACCAATCAGAAATCTACTAATGAAGCATTTTTCTTTCCTCTTGCCAGAGAGATGATATGACTAGAGGTGTATAAGGAGACATGCATTTTCCCACGTGGCTAACATACAGAATTCTTTTCTTGGCAGTATTTATTTATTGCGAATGGAAGTTTCTATTTTTGCGACAGTGGGATATGAGTGAGGAATGATAGGGATGAAAAAAAGAGTGAAAGAACATCAGAAAGTATACATACACTAAAAGTACACAAAAGAAATACAAACAGAATAAATTTGTTACCATGTTATTAAGCTTTTCAACTTATTAAACACTTCTTCACACTTTTTTTTTTTGCTGCAGCTCAAAGTTCCCTTTGTTCTTCAAAGAAGTGCTGGAAATTCCTGTTTTCTCCAATTATTGATTCTGGGTGCTCAGAATCACTTTTGTCCCTGATTCTGAGATGGCATTTCTTAATTATTTCTTTTAATACTAACTGCTTATTGTGAGATCCAGTCCTTTACACAATTAATTGAATACTTAGATATTCAGGCTCCATTCAAATTCATCATGGAATAGGAAGTAAGGAAAAATAACTAGTTTTAGATAATATTTACAGATAGCATTTATAAAATATTTTAAGGATAGCAAAGCACATGTTATCTGATTTGATCATTAAAGCAGTAACCCTATAAAGTCTTACTCTACAGGAGAGAAAGCTGAAGGTGAGAGCGTAAGTGACTTTTCCAGGGTCACACAGCTAGTAAGTGACTGACTCATGACTTGAATTCCAGTTTTCCAAGAGCAACATTTTCTCTGCTATACTATGTGGTTATTTCTAGCAAAGGATCTTAATTTTTTGTGGTGTATTATCAAAGACTTTGGCTGACTAGTGAAGCCTATGAACTTTTCTCAGAACAATGTTTTTATATACATCAATTAGAAATTAATTTTACATGTTTACAAATGAAGCCCATTTTGTTGAAATATATGTATATTTGAAATATGTATATATAGGCATATATGCATACCCATACATATTTATTCACTTACTCAAAGTTACGTTTCCTCTGAAAATGATCTCTTTTACCTACAAAAGGGGTCAAGTGACTTGCCCAGGGTCACACAGCTAGTAAATGTTTGAGGCCCAATTTGAACTCACAAAGATGTCTTCCTAACTTCCAGCCCAGTGTTCTATCCACTGAGTCACCTACCTGTCTCTATAACTGTACTACACTAGGGTCATAAATTTAGAGCTGAAAGGGAACAGATCAATCCTCTCATTTTTATAAGTAACAGTCCAGAGAAGGTGATTTCTTCTAGGTTAAGTAGGTAATATTAAGTTTCAGAATTTGGATTTGAACTCAAGTCATGATTCTAGGCTCACTTCTTTTCCCACTGCACTAAAGTGCCTCACTATATAAAGTTGTAATTATTGCTTATTGCATGGCGACTGAACATTTACCCATGTTAAAGAATATATCAATGGCCAACTAATTGGGTAGTGCAATGATGTCAATTAGATAATACTAAAGAGAGAGGTGGCATGAATTATTAATATGACCTCCAACAAGACCTTATAGAGAATCAAGCATTAGCCAATCTCTTAGGTTCATTTGGTTTGGCAATATTTACAGTAAGTTGATAATGATCTACCCTGGATACTGTATTTTGTTGCTGAACCTCTTCTTATTAGTCTTTTAGTGGTATGGGTAGATATTACTTGCCTTTTTTATTTGTGTTACTTTGTTCAGACCATTAGGATGCTATTTAACAGTCTGCAGGAGAGACAATTACTAAATGGACTGTAATTATTCAAAAGATATAATACATATTCTAAAAGTCTGCCATTTGCCCTTTCATTCTGTGCATCCTGTTTAACAGAAAGAATTTTGGAAGTATCTGTGATGGAGAAACTTGAAATATATCAAGGTCAACAATGATGCTCCAGATGAGACAAAATATGCAACTTGCACCAATTTTACATATTTCTGACAGACTGAAATTCAGTAACAATGCACTTAAAAATAGCTATTGTGCAGGTCACTGTGTGCATCTGAATATTCTAAAAGTAGGAATGTAGGAAGAGCTCAAGTTGGATTTTGAATTTCTCTTCCTTGAAATTATCTGAGAAAATTAAGTCTAGAATGAGATTCTGTCATGAGAATTTGATTGCCGCATATCTGGGTACCACCATTTGATAGTTTATTAACAAATTTTATTATCTTTTTACTTCCTTGAAATCTCTTGTGGCTGTCAACTATGTAAGTTTATTTGAAGCTATTTTATGAAAATTGATTTTTGTTAATATTTTACATTCAAGAAATGGCTTCAGGACAGTAGATCTTCGAGGATGCTGCCTTTTGGTATTTATTTTAACTATGCAACTGGATATTAAATATTATAACTGTGGACTATTGTCATAAGATTTAAAGAGAACCATGTGAAATTATTTCAAAGGAAAGAATGAGAGAAAAAGAAATAGTTATTTTTGATGGATCAGGGCAGTAAAAAGAGGTTATTGAAGAAAAAAAGAGGACAAAAAGAGGAATGCTTGACTTTTTCCAACATTCCTGTCTTCTTTTACACCTGATCATCTTTATGGTATTGTACATTGGAACAGAGAGTATCCCTGGACTGGTAGTCAGAATACTTGGGATTTTGATATGATCTTAGACAAGTATCTTCACGTCTCTGAGACTCAGTTTCTTTAACTGTAAAAGTTAAGGGATTGTACTACATGGCCTCTAAAATCCTATCTAGCTCTAAATCTGCATTTCTATGAGGATGGAAGATCTATGTCCAGATGACCTTAGGGCTTCCATGTTTTTGGGCTTCGTTAGGTTCCAGTTGTTTGGTCAAAACCTATTCTACATCCTGTATTCATTGCCTGAAGTTGGTTCAGTTTCTTTCATGTTCTTTACCATCACATTTCTCTCAGGTCCATCCTTCACTCTTGTTAGTATATGGTGTCCTGTGTCCTTTGGGAGAAGCACTTCTGCTCATTATTATGTTTTCAATTCATTTGTTAAGTTTTCTATAGCCTTTCCATGAAGTCTTTTCTGCTTTTGAGTGTGGGAAATCAGGGATGACCTCCAACTTCACTTCTATAGTCTGTACATCATCTTTCCATCCAAGTTTTTCCCACAAAATTTTCAGAAGTTCCTTATAACCAATTTATTATTTCCCTCTTTCAAGACTGATAAGGTGCATTTATAGCTTCCAGCTATCTAACAGCGCAGAACTCACATGAGAAGCATTCATTTCTTCTTGCTTCACTGATTATTTTCTGATGAGCCTCTGGATCAGTCTGTCCAAATGTTGTGCAAACTCAGTTTCTCCCTTTCACAATGGAAAACGATAAGAAACTTGACATAAAATTGCTGTGTCTTCTTGTTGTTCAGTTGTTTCAGTCATGTCTGACTCTTTGTGACCCCATTTGTGATTTTATGGACAAAGATACTGAAATGGTTTGCCATTTTGTTCTCTAGTTCATTTTATAGATGAAAAACTGAAGAAAACAGGGTTAAGTGACTTGCCTAGGGTCACATAGGTAGTAAATGTCTGAGGCCAGATTTGAATTCAGGAAGATGAGTCTTCATGTCTTCATATACATTGCTCTATTCACAATAACACCTAACTATCCTGTTGTGGCACCTCTGCATTACCAATTGCTTCTGAAATTGTTAAAAGCATTTCAACCTTTTGGTCTTCTGATTTTAGAACACATGAGATGAGTCCCTTGAGACTTTTCTTTTATTCTCCTCCGTTATTAGTGGCCACTGAGGTAATATTCCAGTGGAATGTGCTATCTGACATTCAAATGATTCTCAGAAGAGCACAGCAGCTCCCCTGGCATGCTTTGTAAGTCGACACAGGGAAATCTAGGAATAGGTTTATTTCCACACAACTCACTAGTACTAGATGCTGACTTCTAGAAATCATTTCTAAGAGTATTTGAAGATAACTTTTCTGTCTAAGAATCTAGATTTCTTTCCTAACTCTTCTTTTTGGGAAAGGAGCATAACAGTTCAACTTTCTTCTCAAATATCATCTCTCAAGAGATTCTAAAATATTCCTCAAGTTCACCTAAATTCCAGTCAAAAGGGCAGGAGTGGTCTATCTCCTTGTAGTGGTCATTAAATGTGAGTATTATATCTTCCCCTTAATGAAACAATTTGTGGCTTCTACAGGGAATTACACAGAGCATTCTCCCCTCTGTGATTATATGACATAAGTAACATAAATTAATATAAAATATAATCACAGGTAGTTATTTAAATTACAAAATAGAATGTCAATTGAGGTAATATATCATTTGTGTAGCCATCGGATAAGCTGTAATCATCCAAGAAGTTACACAAGTGTGTGCGATAAAGACGCCAAAGACCCTTACCCAAATAAACTCATAGTTTTCTCCAGGTAGAAACAGAAGCTCTTTATTCTTTATGTCTTTAGACAAGTCTTGCAAGAGACAGGCGTGGTATAGGGAGGTACCCAACAAGAGTCAAGCAAGCAGTTTTATACCCTTGCACAAACAATTCTATGAAAAATCCCAAAATTTTCAGAAAAACCCCCAATATCTCCAGGTCTCCTCCCCTAAAGCTGGACCATCAGCCCATTGGTGGAGTTGTATGGCCTCACAGTCTATGCAAGAACCCAGAAAATCCCTCTTGCCCAATACAAAGACATATGGTTATGATTATCCTTATTTAGCATAAAGGGGCCTTCACAAAAGCCCCTTACTGGAAAAAAGGAGGGGGAGAAGGGCACACCACCTGATTTCTCTGAAATCAGATGATTTACAAGAACATGAAACTTAGGCCTAAAGAGGTCTAAGACCTAGCTCAAATTTGGTGACTGTCTCTTTCATTTTATGAGAATGCTTTCACCCGTCTCACTAACAAGTATGAGAGACAGAGACAAAGATAGATATGCACTATTTGTTGCAAAAATAATTTAAATTTCAATGGTTATGTGGTGGTGAGAATGAGTATAGAATTTTCTCTCTTCCATTTTGTTCAAAAGACAGATAGTACAATTATCTCAAAGCATTTTTTTAATGAGAGTTTGAACTTCTGAATATTATGCAGGAAAGATTCATATCACAGAGAAATATCCACAAAAAATATCTTTTTACACTTTCAAGTATTTCTTCTTAAAAAATTATTAGGCACTGTTTACTATATATGTTCAAAGTTTAACATGCAATAAAGGTAGTGATAGTTTTAGTTATAAATAACACTAACTAAAAGAGATAGTTAAGGATGAGAAGAGAATAGATAACAAGAAAGAAATAAAAAAAACTAATGAAAAGAAAAGGAAAAATAGCTGTATGATGGTGGGGAAAGGCAAAAGAGTGCTTTCAGATATGGATACCCTGTGCCTGGTCCCTTTGATTAAGTACAAATGATAAATGGTATGGTTTCTGCTTTTTTTACAACTGATCCATCTACCAAGCGATAGATATTTTTAATTATCCTGATAGTTAATGTTCTCAAAAATTAGCCCCTAGATACACATGTAGATAATCATCAGACTATTAATAACTATTCAACATTCAATACTAATGGGCTCATCACAGTGCTGCTTACCCTGCCTGAAGGCATTAGCAAAAGGGCCAACTTGATTATAGTGAAAGCAAAAACACTTAAGTTAATAGTTGAGCAAAGTTATTGATCACCAGAGAGGCATTAGCTCTGGGGAATTTGATCAACCCTCATTTGTGGTATACATATATACTTCATCCTTTCTAATGAAGCACCAGGAAAGGCAGGCTGAAAACTGTATCTCTCTTGAGGTTATATCAAAGATCTGATCAGTGGCCTCTCCTTAGCTATATCATTTGTAAATAAAATGTGGAAGACATGTTTGTTTCTGTAGCTAGGCAAGATATGAAATATTGTACCGAATATGCCCTGCCACAATACTGCCAGAAATATGATGTTCTGGAAAACTAAGTAAGTATACAGACCAATCTCATGTGCAGAAATTGAAAGGCTCATTAAAGCAAATTACAAATATGTTAAGTATTAGTGTGAGTATAAATATACATATATATAAATATATATATGCATGTGTACATTTATATTACAAATATGTTAAGTACTTGTGTGTATAAATATATATATATGTATATATAAAATCACCCCCTCTCATTCTTCTCTCCCTGACTTATTGAACAATTTTAAAAAATCATAACAAATATACCGAGTCCAAAATAACCCCTACGTTGGCTGTGTCTAATTCTCTAAGTCTTATCTCTAAGTCTTTAAATTCATCCCTTTATTTTATTGCAGGAGTTGGATATATCTTTCATCTTCAGTCCTCTGGAATCTTGGTTTATTAATGCATTGATTAGAATTCCAAAACCTTTCAAAGTTGTTTTCTTTAAAATTTTATTATTGTACAAATTGCTGTCCTAGTTCTGTTTGCTTTGCTTTGCATTCATTTATAGTGCTTCTGAAACAGGCCATTTCATCATGAGCAGGATAAAGACCCCAAAGACCCTTACCCAAATAGACCTAAGAGCTTTCTCCAGAGAGAAACAGAAGCTATTTATTCTTATACAAGTCTCGCAAGAGTTGGGCGTCACCTACCCAGAACATGTACTGGTGTAGGGAGGCAAAGTACAAAATCAAACAAGCAGTTATATACCCTTGTACAAACAATTTTAGGACCACCCCCAAACCCCAAATCCCCTCCCCAGTAACTGGACCTCCAATCCCATTGGTGGGAAGGTGTGTCCTTACAATCCTTTTACCCAATACAAATGCATATATAAATTATTTTCCTTATTTGTCAGAAGCAAGCTTATTACATGTTACTTTTTCTTGTCTACCAAAAAAGTAAGCAATTTACCAAAACACCCAGCGGACATATTATTTGTTGCTAAAAGCAGGCAATCAATAGATCAATAGTTGATTTTCTTGTTTCCCTCAAGACTGTGTATTCTATAGAAAAATAAAATTTGGGCCTATCAAGACTAAAGCCCAGCTCCAGTTTGGTCACTGTCTCCTTTACTTTATAATAATATTTTCACTTATTCCACTCAATCCTTTCTTTTGACACAACAATGTTCCCTTACATTCATGCACCACAATGTATGGCTGTTCCAATAGGTGGGCACCCCTTTAGTTTCCGGTTTCTGGGTACTAGGATAAGAGTTGCCAAAAATATAAAATGCTTTTTTTGAGGAAACCTTTCCGTTTGCTCGAGAGGCAGAAAAACAAACAAACAAACAAAAAACACCCAATAGCTGAAACAATTCAGCTTCTCCTAAGTCCTCTCTTTAAAGAAGGCACCATCTTATCGTCCCAACCTGGCTGCACTCTCCTGTTTATGCCCTTTAGAGGGTGACACACCTTCCTTCCCTCAGCCCCATTCAGCTTCTTTTTATACCTTTCTTCCATTAGACTATGAAGTCCATAAGGGCAGGAGCTGTTTTTTGCCTTTATTTGTATCCACAAGAGTTGGCACAGAGTCTAACATATAATATGCGGTTAATACATGATTTTTAACTGACAATTAATCATACACCCTCTCATCTTCTCATCTTGCACATGCCCTTCTGCATCATCTTATCACTTATCACACTCACCTATTAATAAGGAGGTAGAATTTTCCCTTTGAAATATCAATTCAGCTCTCTCATATCCACTCCTTCTGACTTTTCCCATTATACTTCTTACTCTCTAAATTCTATCTTTTAATATATTTAATCAATGTATTAACATTGATGCTTACGTTGGTCTTTCATTGTCACTCAGTAGGTAATATTTTTTTCTAATAAAAATCAAAGAAGAAACAGATAAACCTACCCTCCAATTGTCCATTCATGTCCCATAGTTATTCTGGTTAATTTTTGCCTTGGTGTTCAAGGGTTTCCCCCCCCATCCTTGCTTTCTAAAATATTTATTCTTTATTGCTGTACTTCTTTCTTTCTTTTGGAGTGGGCAAGGCAAGGCAACTGGGGTTAAGTGACTTGCCCAAGGTCACATGGCTAAGTAAGTGTTAAGTGTCTGTTAAGTGGCCTCATTTGAACTCAGGTCCTCATAATTCCAGGGCCGGTGGAATTCAGTGCAACACCTAATGCTGTATTTCTGAATCTTGACTGTGATGCTTCCTGGAGATTTAAGCTTTGAATTTCTGTTTATTTTTCAGTAGATTCTCTGAACACTGAGTTCTGATTCTGATGAGGAATGATAGGTATTTCAGGGACCCCAATGACCAGAGTTCCTTGGTGGGCAGTCTGGAACGAATTCACAGGCTCAAGCATTCTGAGTCAAGTTGGTAAAAGTTTATTACCCTTTGTAGCAGGCAGGAGGTCTTAGGGAACCTTTAACCTTAAAGGGGTAGCATTAAAGTTTTTATAGGATTATCTAGTGCCAATTATGCTAACTAGGTGAGGAAGGGTGGGATTAGGGAGGAGTTAAGGAGTGGTCAGTGCTTAAAAGGAACATGTACTTTTAACATCTACTGTGCAGATGTATTGCCCATAATTCACTGAGAAATAGCCCAAGGTTGGGCTGCATGGAGGTGTAGCTTTAGGCTTGAAATGTCACTAAGTCAACTAATAGTTAGGGCTAACTGAGAATTGCCTAGTCTGCCACTCATCAATGTCCTGCTTGACAAGATGGATGTTGGGAGTATACATATGTCCCAAGCTAACGAGGGATCCAGAATGTTCATTATGGGCTAGGGAGTTACTTATAGATATCCAGTGAAGGATTCATAGGTGTAACTGGTTATTCTACTAAGGTGAGATAAACATTTGTCTGAGCCTGATCATGAATGGTTGCTAGGCAGAGGACAAGGGTGACAGGGCAGAGATAATGCTCTTGGACTGGGGAGATTTGAAGCTATGGAGAAATGTGATTTTGCAAACTGATGTGATTTTACAAATTGTGGTTCAAGCACAGGCACCCAAGCACCCCATCAATTTCACTATTTTTGGGTAATTCTTAACTATGGTTTCTTAGACTATTGGTATTTTAAAAGCTTTTTTCCTGAAAGCTCCATAATCCTTACATTATTTCATTGTATTCTATTTCCATGCTTCCTATTGTTTTGAAGTATTCTTCCATAAAACCCCCCAAACTTCTATTACTTTCCCCCAATTTCTACTTTTTTCATTTTACTTTTTCTTGTTAAGACTGTCTACAATTACAAAAACTGCCTTTCTCACCTAAATTCTCTAGTTTTTGGATAGATCTGCTGATTCTCTTTTTAAGAGCTTAATTTTCAGTCCTTTTAAAAATATTCTATTTCTTTTATTACTCTTTGTAACCATTTTGTAGTTTTTGAGGTTGTTCTATTTTCATCACAGGGGATCTTGAAGAATTTGTTGCACTGCCTTTATCTTCACAAGGAAATTTTGAACCAATATTCTTTAAAATGAAATATTTGTACAATGAGATGGATCTTTTATCTGAATACTTGTTCATATCTCTTTTTCTTTGTTTTTGTTTTTTTTTCTCTGTCTCCATCAATCAGTTTAATGGTGTTTCTAGTTTCCTTAATGACAATGGACTTATCACTCTACCCCTAGAATATACATTCTTCTATATTAGTCCATCATTTTTGGTTTCCTTTGAACTTTTCCTTCAGATACTATGGACTTGATAGGGTGTGTTTTCCTCAGATGCTGAGTGAGGGTTAGTACTTGGGACAATGAAAAAGAGAAAATGAGAGACTGTGTCCTGATCGGACTACTGCTACTTAATTACTTCGTGAGTACCAATATCCTGAATTCTACTGTTATTTTTGTAACAGTTTTTGTTTTTGTTATTATTTTTTTTTCCTTCTCAACTGGCTCTAGGAGGTTGGTCATAAAGTTCTGGCCATGATCCCCCAGGACAATACTGAAAGCTTTGGTCTAAGAAGATTTGGCACTGGGGTTTTTCTTTACTCATCTCTACCTAAGGATCATGAGATCATAGCATGATAGTTCTAGAACTAGAAGAAACATCAGAGACAGTCTAGATCAGTTCATTTTCTAAATGAAAAACTGAGATTGCCTTTAGCAAGATGAATTGCTGAAGGTCACACAGGAGATAACCATCAGAGGTGGGGGTTAAGCTCAAAGCCCTCTGATTATCCTTGTCCACACTAAATCTTCTATTCTGGGTCCCATACTATCATGATTAATTTGTCACGTGGTCCACTATGTTCAGTTGATGTCATCCATTCTTTGCATTTCACCACAGCCTTATTCTTGCCACTCACTTTGATGACCTTTGGACTACTGGATCTTGTCATTTGCCCTTCTACCACAGAGGAATTTAAGCTCCCCATTTTCTAGCTCTGTAACTTTTATCAATATTATAAATTCTACTGTCATTGCTTTTGGAAAGGGCATACTGTTACAATCACTATTCTCTCTAAGTCTATTTATTATTCTTGTGATTTCCCAAAACATAGCCCCCCTTCCTGAGCATCACTCGTATTTATTGTCTCCCACTACTGACTATTCGAACATAATCTCCTTAAGTCTAAAGGTTTTTTCCCCTTTTTAATATTTGACTTCTAAGCACAAAGGAGAAGGGCAGGCATTAAACATTTGTATAACTCTCACTACATGTCAGGCACTGTGGTAGGCACTTTATAAATATTAACTCATTTGATTCTCAAAACAGCACCACGTAATCCCCCTTTGAGCATGCCTACTTTGCCTAATGTGAAACCTGTTGTGTGTCCTACCGTATGTGTGGGCTAGCCTGTTGTTGTTTTTTTTTGGGGGGGAGGGGTGCCTGCTTTAAAACTGGTGAGACCAAAGTGATTGCTTTTTTCACCATCTTTTCTGCCGGGCACTTTTCAGGCAATTCCTAGCTACTGTGCCCAGTCCTGATGCCACGAACCTGATGCTGTGTGAGAAGGGAAGGACTTGCTTTGTTTTGTTTTGTTGTATTGTACTGTATTTTTTATTGCTGTTCAGGAGAAACGATTCTGGGGGTGTTTGTTTCTATTCTGTGTCCTCAGTTTCAGGTGGCAGAGATGATCTTCAAGGTACTGGGAATTCAAATTATGGTATCCTTGGAACCAGGATTTCAGGCAAGGTGGTTAGCTGCAGTAAAGAAGGGACAACAGAGATCACTGGCAGTGTCTGAAAGCAAGTATTTTCCTCCTGACATTTTTTTTCTCCAACAATTACCTTATGGTGAGATGTTGTTGTAGAGGATCCTGTCCCTCTTCTATGTTTCCATTATTCTCTCTTTTTATTGTTTCCTCACCTATTCCACATTTTCTTGTATTTTCTATCTTTTTCTTTTTTTTAAATGTTTCCCTACCTCTCTTCACTTCTTCCTGTTTTTCCTTTTTTGAGGAATTGCATTTTTTTTGGTCTTTCTGGAGGGGAGAAGGCAGGGCAATTGGGGTTAAGTGACTTGCCCAAGGTCACACAGCTAGTAAATGTTGAGCTTCTGAGGCCAGATTTGAACTCAGGTCCTCCTGACTCCAGGGCCGGTGCTCTATTCACTGCACCATCTAGCTGCCCTTGAGATTGTATTTTTCACTCCTCTCCTTTATATTTTCCTTCCTCCTTTTATTCCCTTTTCTCCTGTCTTCATTTTTATCACCTTCACAACTCAGATTTCAGTAGTGCTTATATGTTGTACAAAACTTTCACCACAACTTCATCATTAAGACAATTTGAGTACCATTATTACGTTTGTTTTCATGGTCAAGCCTCTGTTATAACAGTTGTAAATTGTATTTTAATATTTTTAAGCTTTTTGCAGTCATAGCACATTCATTCTAACCATCAAAGCATCCCTGAAGAAATGAAAATAAGCAAGAGTATATGATTAAAAATGCCCTCACCTGACAATGTACACAACATTCTTTCTTAGTAAGCCCCCATCTCTCTGCCATAAGGAAGAGTTACTGTCTTCCAGCAACCTCATTATTTAGAATCCGCCTCCTAAATGCATACAATTTCTCCTTGGTTCTTTCCTGCTTTTTCACAGAAAATCTAAAACTCAAGAGGAATGTCACAGAATAAAAATAAATATTTAAAAATCCTGATCTCCATTGCCTATTTAGGTAAAGTTTGAAATCAATTGACAAGTAAGGCAACCCTCCAGTATGTAAAATTCTTGCAAAAATAATTGCTGTCATTGCAAATATAACTATCTCTTAAGTAATTAGAAACAAATTCTAGAGACTTATTCCTCCCAGGATCTTGAACGGGGGATGTAAGGAAAATTATTTTGTGATGATAAATAGATCCAACCACTTAAAATCTCATTTGATCCTTTTAAATTTGATTATACTATATAGCTAGATGAGCATCAAGACTTCTTCTCCAATCTTAAAATCAAATTATTTTGTTTTAAGTGGTGACATCCTGCTGATGATTATAGAAGTAGACATATGTAGACTTGATCTTGATAATTAGAAGTTCTGCTGTCTGTGTGAATATGTACGAAAAAGCCTGCTAAGGGTTAGCAGTTCCACAGGCCATCACTCACTTCTACTAATTCACTTGCAAATAAACAAAATAAATTTTACAATAAAACATGGAATATGTTGAGTTCCTTTTTTCTGGGTTCTTTATTTGTTGAAAAGGGAAGGATCAGTTTCACATGTTATTTTCTCTTATAATTTAGTCATAAATGCTCTTTAAAGGAGTGATTTTTGTGGTATGTCAGCAATCACAGAAAAACTTATGTGTCTTAATGAGGTGGATTAAAGGTCTTCCTTGTCGCCACAGTAGACTTCAGGAGATCTGGAAATGGGGACTGTTAGAGTTCTCTAACTCTATACCTTGAGTTAGGCCTCTATCAGTTAGCTATTCAGGCTAGGCTTTCCAGGTCATATTAGCTTGAGGTTGGGACAGCACTAAAACTTGCTCTTTAATTTTTTCCTAATGATTCTAAAAAAAAGAACCCAAAAACCAAACCTCCCATCTCAGACATGTATTGGTGGCATTTCATCAGCTTTCCTTGCATTATAGAGGATCAAAGGTGATGATTACCAAAGAGAAGTATTAATTGTTATATCTGCTCCCAGATATCCTTTGAGATCTTTGAGCATCATAATTGTTTGAAGACTTGAGGAGGGAATTAATAAGGGGAACAGGGAGAGTCTGACCCATTCTATGGTTGTCTTTGCATATTTATTGCTCAGGCTATCACAAGCCCTGGCTGTATCTTGGGGAAACATTTATCTATGAATTTCACAGAACCCAGAATCTCACTCCCTGACATAGATAACTATAAATCACTGAGATTTTGGATGAGGGACTTCATGGCGGGGAGAAAAGCATTATTTAGTTCATCATTCATGACTAGAATCTCTGATAAATCTCCTGATTTGGTCTTCAGACTATCAAATGCACTTTCTGTATAGGCAGAATAAGACAGTTAACATTCACTCAGGGCTTTTGTTCAATACTTCATATACTGAAGATTCTTAAATCCATGAGATAAAACAGGAGGCAAGATACAAGGAAGTAGAATAAAACTTATTAGGACATGAGTTTAGTGAGTTTGAAGTCCTGAGTAGAACACTGAAGTGAAACTACAGGAACATAGTCCTTCATAGTAAGTCATTTTGGCAGCAAAGTAGATAACAATAATTTTAAAGAAACACAAGAACTGATTTTCAAGATAGCTTGAAAAAAGGCACAAGAAAAAAAAAGGTGATACACAGATAATGATTTTGCAAAATAGGCAACAAATCTATGTTAATATATGTCAATATCTGTAACTTTCAATCTGTGTTCTGACTTTCTCACCTATTGTTTCTAATCTCAAAACAGAGGGAAGATCCCCTGTTGATGGGAAGATTGTGCTAAGCAGTCATTCATAAATGGAATTTATGCTAATTGCATTGGGCTCCATAAAACTACAGGGTCTCCTCATGGGATCAAAATTTAGGACCTGACAGGAGGAACCTTAGAGGTCATGTAACCCAAAATCATTTTACAGATAGGAAACTGAGGTGCAAAAAGATTTAGAGATTTACCCAGGTTCACATAGGTAGTTAAATGTCTGAGGGAGGATTTGAATGGAGGTCTTCCAGGTTCCAAGTTTACTTCTTTATCCACTATAATACCCTCTTTTTAAAACAGTCTGTAATTATATGCTAGGTTCCTATTCAAGTACTAATTAGGCCTAACACTGTTTAGTTTCCAAGATCAGAGGCATTCATGATGATATGGCCAATCTTAATCTACATAAAAATGAGTAAGTACTGATTATTCATGCTAGAAAAAATAAAGCAGATAAAGTTTACTTTGCCTGTATATAAAAAAAGTAATTGGGAACACAAAACATAGAGTAAACTCATCGATATGCAAATCCTCAATAGATTCTTCAACTGGACAGTGAATTTGGCCCATCAAGTGAATGGAGTAAGATGCATTTGATAACATTTGGGAAAATCTTTAATTAATCCCCTAGACTTTTAACTACTTCAAAAGTCCATCTCTTTCTGTCTCTTGCTAACATCACCTGATTTTCAGAGATGGATGAAATGGGAATTTATTTTACTTGACTATGCATGTTTATTATGAGGATGTTCTTATTTCTTTTAAATGTGGAGTGTGGTTTAAGAGAGAGAAAAAAATAAATATTTGTTAATTGATAAAGAAAATTGATGACAAAATAAGGAATTTTAAACTATTTCTATCAACAATATTTTATCAGTGATGTTATATGACCATAATTCCTGGAATATCATGATCTTGGAAGAATCAAATACTTCAATTATCCTGAGGAATGATAGAAAGGCATTTAATTGACATAAATGAACAACAACATGTTTTGAATGATGGCTTTCAGGTGAGCAAACTGTATTATTAATGTCATGTGTATATTGAAGGAGGCAGAGGAAGTCCTCTAGAATACTTAGTAGATTTCCATGGAGAGTTTTTAAAATGACACTGATAAGAATGACATTGGATGTGAAAGTGAGAAATCGTTGAGATCTACATTGGGGGAGGGAATATCCACAATGAAATTTTACATCCATTAAAGAACAAAAGTGCATTTAAAGCAAGAAGTTAAATATATCTGATTTGGTAACACCACAGGGGAGAGGAAAAGGTGAAAATGGTTTTATATATTAATACATAACAAACAATTTCAACTTCTAATTTGTACTCACACTTTCTACTCGAATGAGTGACTCCAAAATTGTAAATTACAATAAATATAATTAAGCAGGAATTAATGAACAAGAGGCAAGAGAAGACAAAAAGATCAAATACATGCAATTTATTTGAAAAAGTTTTATTGATTTCTTTTGTTTTTTTACCACATTAATTTCTGAAAACACTCATCATCCCCTATACATCAAGCCTTCCTTCATATCAACACCAAAAAGTTCAGTGAAAAGAGCTAACTTAGCATTCACACCTGCTAGCACACACAACATCCTGTACTTGCCAAAGTGGGGGCAAAGCAGGATTCAAAAACCACAGGCCACATATCTGACTTTTATTACTAGAAGTATGTTATTAAACAGAATCTTTGTAAAGAATCCAAGACCAAGTGAATAAAACTCTGAGAACTTGGAATTAGGATGTTTTGATTAATATTAAATCAAATCAAATTTTTCATTTTGGGGGGGGTTTAGAATTAGTATATTGATGGATCAAAGGAATGGATTATTGAATTCTATTTAATTCAACTAACATTTATAAGTGGCCTACTATGTACAAAGTGTTACCTGATATGCTGAGCATACAAAAAAACCAAAACCAAAAACCAAAACAAAACAAAACAGCCCTGGTTGCCAAGGAACTAACCTGTGGGATCTTGTTGTTGTACAGTGGTTTGAATTGTGGCTGAACTCTTCATGACTTCATTTAGGATTTTTTTGGCAAAGATACACTGGAGTGACTTGCTATTTCCTTCTCCAGGTCAAGTTACAAATGAGGAAAGTGAGGTAAGTGTGCTTAAGTGACTTGCCCAGGGTCACAGAGTTAGTAAATGTCTGAGGACGTATTTGAACCCAAGAAGATGCCTCCAGGCCTGGCACTGACCACTGTGCCACCCAGCTGCCCATGTGTCCTTGTACTTAATATCATGTACTTGACACTTAATAGCATGTAAGCTCCTTTACTAAAGGGCCTGGTTTTTTTGTCTTTATACACCTTTCTCTTATAATAAGTACTTAGTCTAGTCAGTCAGTAAGCATCTATTAACCACTTACTATATGCTGGGATCTGTGCATACCATCCTACAAGTCAAATGAATAAATGAAACAATTAACTTAACATCTCTGGACCTCAGTTTCTTCATCTATAAAATAAAAGGACTAGACTAATTCTGTAGGGTCTCTTTTAGCTCATAATCTTTGATCTGATGAACCTTAAATATATTCATATTGGCTATTAACATTTTATAATTTTAGAACAAAATCCCTTGTGATAACATTGTGGAAAAGTTAGATTCATAGCTTGTCAGATAATTGAACTCCAAGAAGGTTAACTAATAGATGATTGTCAGTCTGAGGGGAGCTCTCTAGTGTCATGCCACTGGGCTCTGCCCTTAGCCCTTTCCTTTTCCTCAATTTTATTAATGACTTGGATAAAAACATGCTCCTCTAATTTATGAATGATAACAACTTGGGAAGGATTGTAATTATATGGAAAGAAACAGGATTAAAAAGCTATCCTGCTAGCCTGAAAGTGACAAGATGAAATTTGACATGAAGCAATCCTGAGTCACTATGATATTTTATGTTATGAATATTAAGTCATTAACAAATGTGAATATTTGTATTATGGTAAGCATACAAAAAAGAAGGCAAAAGAGCAGTTATTTTTATTTAAGAATATATATTCAATGTAGCCAAATAGTAACCCATATTTCCCTATTTGTATTGCCTTCTAAACGTTTAGTTTTCTCCTGTGTATTTGAATGTTTTATCGATTCTTTTTTATTTAAAAAAAGTCTCTATCACTTTGCAATAACTTCTCATTCTCCTCTCCCTATAGAAACACTAACTTGAGTAAGTTGAGTAAGCAGAGTTAACAAAATACCATATTGACTGTGTCTGAAGATGCATGTATTTCTAGTCCGTCACTATTTTTGCTGTCAGGAGGCATGCTGTATCAACTTCTCAGGAGTCATGATTGATTATTGCATGGATGGGATTTGTAATGTTTCAGATTTATTTTCTTTTACATTATTATAGCTATTATATGTAATTTTTTCTGCTAGTTCAATTCATCAACACATGCAAATCTTCTCAGGTTTCTTAAAATTTGTTCTTTTCTCTGTTTATTATGGTACAATATATCTCATTGGGGGCAGCTAGACCTAGAGTTGGGAAGACTCTTCTTTGTAAGTTCAAATCCTGCCTCAGACACTTTGTGTGTGACTGAGTAATTCACTTTATCTCAGTTTCTTCATTTGTAAAATGAGCAGGAGAAGGAAACAACAAATTAATACAGTATGTTGGCCAAGAAAACCCCTATCGGGTAATGCAGAGTTGAACATTAGTGAAACAAATGAACAGTAACACATATCTTTTTACATTTGTCTATGAGAGTTTGCTCAACTATTCCCTAAGTGATGGGTATCCGTATCACTTCCTCCCTCTCTGAATTTTTTTATAACAAAATAGTTGCATTATTATTTTTATACATCTAGGTCCCTTTTTATGTCATTGATCTCTTTGGGATGTATGTTGGTATTGGCTAGGAAAGTGGACTCTTCCTCACTGTAATCACTCCCTTCAATGATGTCTATAGAGCTGAGACTAGAAGCTTAGCTGGAACTCTCTCTCTGGAAGACATTTCCTATTACCAAAGTTTTGGGCTTTAGGATCCTAGGGAAGCTCAGTCAGAGGTTCAAGAGGAGGTAATAGTTAAGGTGATAGTGGTGGTTTGACTGATTCAGCACATTCTGCCTAGTGTGTCTTCCTTACAATCCCTTGATTTTTCAGCTAAGTAGAAGTTGATCAATTCCCCTGAGAAATCCCAGGTCTGAATTCTGCCCCTTAGTAAGAGCATGGTAATCATAATGATGAGGCTAAGAGACCAAGGTATATGAATGTAAACTTTTATTTGAATGTTTTAATTTTAAAATTTGGCTTTTCCCCAGGATGCAGTTATGCCTTGAATTAGAAATAACAAGTTGCAAACATAACTGCCAGGACCGTGACAGCTTCTCAACACAGTTGCCAGTTCATAAAAATAAAATACTAATAATCCAATGTTCAGGATGTAAGCAGTCAGAGGTTAACTTGAGCCAAAATGTCAACAATAGTCCAAAGACAACACTAGGGTTATTCTTGATAATTTATCTCTACTTTGCCCTTTTTGGACTGTCTATAACTTCAACTCTACAACAGTATCTTAAATAGTCACTCTTCAGTCACTCCTCCGCAAATGCTGCCAAAGTGACATCCTGAAAGCATATTTCTGACCACATTATTCCCCTGTTCCTTTGGTTCCCTCTTTGTGCCAGAATCAGCCAATCTACTAGGCTTTATTAGGAACCCTCTATGTGTAAGGTCTTGAATGTTAGAGACACAAAGAAAAGCAAAAGATTCTGTGTTCTTGAGGAGTTCAAACAGCTGTCTACAAATGAGAAACCTGTAGGGTAGACTGGAGATAATATCAGAGGGAAGGCACTAAGATTAAGGATGATTAGGAAAAGCTTCTTGTGGAAGTTGGGACTTTATCTGAGTCTTAAAAAAGCCAGGAGTGAGAGATAATGAGGGAGAAAGCTGTAGGCATGGGAGATAACCAGTGAAAATGTTTGGAGACTAGAGATGGAATATTATGCACAAGGAATACCAAGTAGCCCATTGTCACTGGATCACAATGTGGTGTGTGTGTGTGTGTGTGTGTGTGTGTGTGTGTGTGTGGTGTAAGAAGACTGGAAAGGTAGGAGGGGGGAAGGTTATGAAGGATTTTAAAAGACAGTAATTCTGAAGGAAAAAGTGAGTCACTGGATTTCATTGGATGGAAGGGGACAGCATGTTTGTATTTGGGATTTGGGAAGATCACAAGAGGATTGATGCAGGGACATCACCAAGTAGGCTATTGCAATAGTCTGGCAGTAAGGTGATAAAATCCAGGTGGCGGTGTCAGAACAAAAAGGGGGATATATAGGAGAGTTATTACAAAAGTAGAAACAACTAGACGTGGCAACTAATTGAATATGGAGGGTGGAAGGAGAGAGAATGAGAAGTCATAGATGACAAGATTGCAAGCCTGGATGACATAGTGAGTGATGATACCCTGTACAGCTACAGGGAAGTTTAGAAGAGGATAGTGTTTGGGTATAAATATCAGAAGTTCAGTCTTAGAGATGAGTTTAAAATATCTGAGAAATCCAGTTCAACCAGGAAAAATTTGTACACAGTCACAGACACATCCTATGTGTGACGACCAACTTTGATAAACTGGACTCTTTTCAGCAATGCACAGTTATAAGACAACTCTACAAGTCTCAGGATGGAAGGAGATCTCAACATTTAGAGGAAGATCTAGAAAGAACAGAGTTTAAATGGGGAGTGAAGCAATCTACGTGCTATTGTTCTTTTTCATGTTTGGTTTTCTTTCTTTTTCCCCATTGTTTACTCCATTGGTTACAACCTTTCTATACAACCAGACTAATGTCCAATGTGAAAGTATTTGCAGATCCTGTACTTGATTACATGCTGCAGTGGGGGGAGGGAGGCAGAGAGGGAGGGAAGAAAGTTTGAAACTCAAGAGATTGTGGAACTGAGTCTTGTAAAATAAAATAAAATTAACAAATCAATTAAAAAAAAGAAAGAAATCCAGTTCAACATGTCCAAATAGTCATTTGAAGATATGAGATTAGTGATCGGGAGAGAGGTGAGAGAAAATCAACTGCCTAGAGATGACAGTTGAATCCATGGGAGCTGATGAGACAAGCAAATGAAATAGGGAAGAGAAAAGACCCAGCAACGAACCCTGTGAGAAACCCAGGCTCAGTGGGATCCAACGTAGGGTACAGAGGAACAGTCAGATAGGTAGAGAATGAAGTAGGGTAAGTAGTATCATGAAAATCTAAAGAAATGAGAGATTTGAGAAGGTAATCAACAGGATCAAATGTTGTAGTCCTCAAGAAGGAGAATGAGGACAGAGAAAAGACCATTAGATTTGGCAATTAGATCATTGTTAACTTTGGAGAGAGTAGTTTCAGTTGAATGATGAGGTTGGAAGCCAGAATGCAAAGAGTTAAGCATACGAGAGGAAAGAAAATAGAGACATCAGTTCTGTAGACAGCCTTTTTAAGGAGTTTAGCCACAAACAGGAGAAAAGCTATATAACAATAGCTCACAGGAATGGATGGGCTTTTTCAGGAAAGGGAGGGTTGTTGGGTTTTGGTTTTTTTTGAGACATGTATGTGTTTGTAGGCAGTAGAGAAACAGCCAGTCAATAGAAAGAAACTGAAGATAAGTTGAGAGAGAGGGGATGATAGAGGGGATGATCTGCTAGAGAAGACAGGATGGAATAGGTTCACTTAGACTTGTAGAGTGATTCAGTTGCATACTCCTTTGTCATTAAAAGCTCTTCAGGACCTCTTTTCAACCTACTTTTCAGTGCCTATTATACATTCCTCCCTTTTGTACATTCAGGTTCCAGGCAATCAAACCTTTCTGTTGTTTCTTCCTTCTCATCTCCCATGCCTTTTTACTTTATGCTGACTATCTCTGTAGCACTAATGCAGTATTTACAGTGCCCACAATCATGATAAAAACCATGACTATTAATATTGCATGACATATATACCAAACTCTCCAGATAGAGGATAGAACTGAAGCATTTATTCAGACACCAGAAAACCAAATCCCAGAACCAGCAAGCCAATTCCATCATAGTACCAAAGATATTCAGAAACCATAATAATGCTGAGAGTCATGCCATCCTTCAGCCTTCTCACAAACCAATATCAGATCAATATTTACTCACAAACCTCTCTGTTCCTTTAATGAGCATCCTCTCTCCTCCACCATCTATCTCCCTAGCTCTGACCAGCTTCCTGGGGGCTCTGCTTCCTTTCAGTCAACTTCTATCACAGGCTCCACATGACCACATTCAGCTTTTAAGGGGCAGAGTCTACTTTCAAAGCAGGGGAGGTCTTCAAACTACCCCCCACTCCTGCCCAGGTCTATTAAGGAGCAGGGAAGATCTTCAAATTCCCACTCCCATTACAATCTCCCATACCTAAAATACATTCACTCCATACCTCTGATTTGCAGACTCCTGCAAAGACTTTTGCCAAAGCTCATCTTAAATCCCACTAGCTGTCAGAAGTATTTTCTGGCTTCTCAGATGCTAATGCCTTCATGTCGCCTTATGATGCTTTATGCCTCAGATGTTTTGTTTGTATTTATTTTTCATTTACACACAATACATAGATTCAAATGTGTGTGTGTATATATATATATATATATATAAGCAAGCACCCTAACATACCTAGGGAGGCTGCTAGCACAAGTTCTTAGATCTGCTTTTCTAAAGGAAAGCAACTCAAAATGGGTTAACAATCATTATTTAATCAAACAAGCATATCATTTATCTAGTTCAGGGGGAAAAGTCAGCACCTTGAACTCCAGAGAATACAAACACAAGTTACAAGCACAAGTTACAAGCACAAGTTACAAACAGACCAATAAACAGATCAACAGATGGGCTTACAACCATCTGACCAACACATCTATTACCCATTCCAGTTACCAGAGAGGAAAGCATCAATATCTGGGTTTTTCAAAGCCAGGGGGCTCAACAGCTTCCCAGAGTCTCATCTGGTCAAATCACACAACTCTTCTCAAAGTGAGATAATATATATTATACGTACATAATGCAGTTCTTGCTAACCCCATAGATGTTTCTTTGCTGGGACTCATGCTTTTTTGGGGGTGTGATTTTATCTCCAATCTGTATCTCCTTTTATCTCCTGTATCTCTGCTTCCTTTAAAATTTGACAACAGTAAAGAGAGATGAATGAAGGAACTTGATTTACCTCCAGCCTGGTTGCACAACAATTCAAACTAGTTTTGATGACCAAAGAAACTCCCGAGAAAGTAATTCTTTCAGCTCTCAGAAGTTGTTAGCATACATCAATAACCTTCTTCTTTGAATATGAGTTTCCAACCAGCAGATACTAGGAACACAACAGACTAGATGCCCTGTCTTTCAAGTTTTCCCAACTGCCCCCTTAACACTGCAGTGCTACATGTAGCCTAGTAATTTGGTTGATCCCATTTACTGGCTAAGAAGCAAAGTAAAAGAAAAACCATGGGCACACACATGCATACACATAAATATGCAAATACAAAACCACAGGTAATGAGGGTGGATTTCTGACCCAAAAATATGTGCGCATCATCTGGATTGGTCTGGATCATATTCAGTGACTGATTAAAACCCCACATCAGCAGACCATGATGCCTTTGGGGAGCACTTGCTTGGCTTCTGCCTCCCTGGCTCCTCCCATCCTTCTGCTCCTTTCTCCAAAAAGTCTCTAGTCTTAAGTTTAGGGAAAAAACCCTCTTGGAGAGCTGGAGAGAATGCAGGGAAATGTCTGCATGAACTTAATAGCATCCATTTCCAGCATCTCAATTTCATTGCTGATACCTGCAAGAGGCAGGGCCAAGATAGTACTAAATGCACTTATCACTCCTATTAGAATATCAGCTTCTGTTCACTTTCAGAAAGAGAATGGATGGGCCCAGAGTGCAGATTGAAGCATATTTTTCTTCTGTTTCTCTTTTTTGAGCATGGTTGATACTGAAACTTGTTTTACATGTCTATATATATTTATAATGGGTTTTATATTTCTTGCTTTCTGAACAGGTAGAAGAGGGGGAAAAGAAATGAAAATATTCAGAACTGAATATAATGTAAAATTTAAGCTTCTTGCTTAAACAAGTAAATAAAGTAATTTAATTATTAAAAAGAAAGTAAAAGTAAATAAGTAAATGTGAGCTTCTTGGGGGTAAGGGATGTTACTTTTCTTTGTATATTAGTGTCTATAACAAATAAATATTGATTTGTAGATTATTGATTTATTATTTCTCCTTTTCCCTACAAATGGTCTTGCATTAATTTTATATCTATATCTGTCCATCTGTCCATCTATCTATCTATCTACCTACCTATCTATCTATCTATCTATCTATCTATCCATCCATCCATCCATCCATCCATCCATCTATCTATCCATCTATCTATCTATCTATCTATCTATCTATCTATCTATCTATCTATCTACAAGTTGTTTCCCCCATAGAATGTAAGCTCCTTGAAGGCAGGGACTACTTAATTTTCATCTTTTTATCCCCATTACCTAGTACTGTGCCTGATACATAGCAGGTATTTACAAATGCTTATTATCTGAATGACTGACTAGCCAACACATGAGCACTCTATTAACTTCTGTATTTATTGAGTATTTTAGGAAGGATGGACAGGATGGTAAAGGATATCTAGAGGATGTTGTTTGAGGTTTGGCTGAAGGAGCTCAAAATTGTTAAGCTAAAGAAAGAAAGGGTTATTGTGAACCTGATCACTCTTTTCCAGTATTTGAAGAAGCAGTAAACTTGTTCTGTTGAACCATACAGAAAACTATTCTGAGCATTGAGAAGTTGTTGAGGGAAAGAAATGTGCTTGATGTGAGACAAAGCTTCCTGATAATTTGAGTTTTCCAAAGTCATAAAAAGCTGCCTTGGGAAGTAGTGGATTTTCTTTCCTTTAGGGTTTTCAAGCAAAGACTGGATAAATACTTGGAGTAGTATTGCTTGGAGTGTTAAAGAAGGAATTCTTAGATATTGAGATTCTTGGTCAAACACCATTTGTGTTCATATCCCCTGATATCCCTTGCAAATCAATGATTCTGTGAAACTCATAGAGGCATGAAGTAGAGTCATCGCCTTAGGGCTAACCAAGTTCCAGTGCTAACATCCTTAGAAGCAGATCTCAATCTTAAAAGTGATGGTGACACCCACCGTCTTTGCTTCCACCTTTCTTTACCACAGTGGGATTCTGTATTAATCAAGCTTGCCTCTTTCCCTCTGAGTTTTCCACTAGTGTGAAATTAATTCCGTAAACCAAAATTTTTCCCCTACAAATCTTATTAAACTCTTTTTCTCCCTCTCCTTACAACTCTTGCTCTCTGTTAGTCTCTTTTCAGACTGGAAAGTAAATGACTGACTGCTTAAGGTGTACTATAGGGTTGCTGATAGATGTGAATTGAAGAAACCAAAAGATAAAGCTTGGCATATGTACTTTTTATCTAAAATTTAAAAATCAGAGAAAGTCTACAGAAATCACCTTCAGAAATGGCACAAAATTCTCCACTTATCGTTTTATCCTCAACAGTATTCTTTCCTACTATTTTTCACTGTAGATGTGCCTGTATTTTATCAGTGTTGTGCCAGGAAACTGAATTGCTTTCATTTGAATTGTCTTAGAAAGGAATCTTAGAAAGATTCTGAAGATCACCTGACAAGCCAAGGTCTTTTCTGAAATTGAAAGCATTCAAACTCGAGTGCAGAGAACACAAATCCAGAGGACTATCCCCATAATTTGAATGTCAAATGTATGTTTGCCTAAAAGACTACTTACAGAGAACTCACAGAAGGCAAGTGCTCTCATGAAAGTCAGAAAAAGTCATACAAGGACAAACTCAAGGTCTCTCTGCAGAACTTTGGAATTGACTGTGAGACACGTGAAACATTGGCACAAGACCCCTCTGCACAGCATACCCCGATCAAAGAAGGTCAGCAAATAAGCAAAACACAATTGCAGTAGCTCAAAAGAAATGTGAGATATGCAAATTTAGAGACGTCTCCACTTCAAATGTCCATATGCTCAATTTGTGCCCAACAGGTGGCAGAGCCTTCTAAGCTTGTATTGGTCTGATTAGTCACAGTCAGACACACTGCACTTTGACTCTGACATAGTGATGTCATTTAGGTCCTTTCTGAAGGTGAAGGACAACAACAAAACAAGCAACAATATTAAACAATGTCATTACTCATTTAGACTTTCGTGGATGATCTGTTTGTTTAACTATTGTCTCTAGTATTGCTTCCCTAAGAAATTCTATTATAAGTTTCAAACAACAAATTTACAAGTGAATATTTGCAAGTTGGGAACTATCATTGTTTCCAAATATTTAGTTATCTAATATCAGGTAGATAATTTGCATCATTCATTATTATTTTTATTTTGTCTTTTTTCCTTTTAGATATTTTGTGGACTGAAAGAGTAGATGGTAGGGCATAGTGCGCACGCATGCTTGTGTGTGTGTGCATGTGTGTGTGTGTGCATGTGTGTGTGTATGTATACATGTTGTGTGGGGTACAGGGATCCTGAAAATCCCCTACCAAAAAAAAAAAGTCAGAGGTATCTTGAGGAAGGAACAGGAAGTTTTATTCTTGTTGTAGGCCAAGACTTTCAGGGTCCTTGGCCCCATTAGCTCCCCAGTTCTACAAAGGTCATTAGGCACATATGTTAGGAAAGTATAATCTTGTTGGGTGGATGCTCTCATTGGTTTTATGAATATCTAAAGAAAGTACTGAGTTAATTTGCAAGCCTTAATTGTAACACCCTGTTTGTGCCTCTGGACATGGTCCCAG
>CM053600.1:17834018-17851952 GCA_028646575.1 Pseudocheirus occidentalis | reverse complement strand
TCTTCCATGTATCTTTGGCTCTGTATGAAATAGGTCTGCAATAAACAGACTACGGAATACTCTCTCTCTCTTTCTCTCTCTCTCTCTGTCTGTCTCTCTGTCTCTCTCTCTCTCTCTCTCTCTGTCTCTCTCTCTCTCTCTCTCTCTCTTTTTATTTCATTCAGCTGGTAGCTAGGCCCAGACTTGCTAGCCTCAGCATATTCTCTTCCCCCACAGGAAGAGGATGGTCCTCTCCATGGTAGGGATCAAGGAGAGGAGGGGTGTTACAAAAGACAGAACAAGGATTTATACCCTAAGGCAGTCAAGTATCCCCCCCCCCCCCTTATCCCTTAGGCTGGGAGGTGGGCTCTCAGTCTGGGCTCCAAATCTAACACAGTGGTGGATAATAAAGAAGCCCTGCCACTATCTATTGGCTGGGAGGTGGGACAGGAAGCCAGGGTATTATCCATGTCCTTATGTGGTAAAGGCCAAAGCAAGGGAGAGGAAAAGCTCACAAGTAAGGGTGGAGGTCAAAAACTCCTGAAAAAGGGACTAATACTTTTAAGGATGTGGCATACCAGGGTAAAGGTTAAAAACTCCTGAAAGGGGCCTAATGCTGATGACAGCAAGGGAAGGGGAGAAGGGTCCTAGGTTGTGTAAATGCAGGACTCAGTTCTGTCCAATCTTAGAAAATTCTCTCTTGTTTCCAGATAGTTTCTCTCCCTTCTCATTCTGAGGAGTCTTTACAGAGGGTGCAGAGTGTACCCCACTCAATGTGAACATTAGGATACAGTGAATTGAATCTATTGAATACTATGTTATTCAAGGTAAAAATAGTGGTTCTGAAATGACCTTTTTGTTTATTTTCAGAGGCATTATGGCTTCTTTTCTTTTTTTTTTTTTTTAACCATCACAGTCTGTCTATGGTGCTATTTTAAAATCTTATATCTTTTTCTGTGAAGACAGAATATGAATTGGAAGGGGAGAGACAGACAGACAGACAGAGGTAAGGAAGGAGGGAACTAGAGACACGGAAAAAGCGAGGAAGAAAAGAAAATCAGAAAAACATAGCCAAGAAGCAAAGATGGGGAGGAGGAGGAAGAGAGAGAGAGAGAGAGAGAGAGAGAGAGAGAGAGAGAGAGAGAGAGAGAGAGAGAGAGAGAGAGAGAAATTCTTACCTTAAGAGGAGCTGGAGCTGAGATAAGCTTCATTTGGGAGGGATAAGCATTAAATGATATGCATCAAATGAAATCAGCTCCCTTTAACTTTAGGTAACCCTTCTTTTAAGCATAAGAAACAATACTACCAATTATATGGATAGACAGAGCTTTCATTGTTTTTACTTTTAAATTGAATACCTTGACTTCAAATGCATAGACATAGATAGGATGTCCCCAGGGCAGAAACACCAATACTCCCCACCCCCATTCCTTCAGTGAAATAAAGCAAAGTGAACAGTCAGGGCTTGATTCTATGAGAACCAAGCCTAAAGCTTTCCCCACCCCTTTTCTCTAGCCTTATCTTGTCAGAATAAAAGGTTAAGCTCTTCATCCCTTCTTGAGCTATTTATATTATGTGAAAAGATTCAAACTGATATGTTTCATCCATATTTCATTCAGAATCATCTCTTTGTGTGAATTTTTTTTCTGAAATAGTTCACATTTTCTTTTATTTCATATCTTACATGGAAAATCCCTTAATCTTTTTTCAAGGACATTCTAGGACAGTAACAGATCACTCTACACCAATTGTAATTTTTGATCTTTAGAAATAATTCACATGCAGATCTTTAGCAAATAAAACATAATTATGCATAGTTATATCTGGAAGAAACATCATCTTGTTTACCAAAGAGACTATTTGTGACAGTGACTAAAATCTACTTATTACTCAGTTGTTTAAAAAAACAAATCCTTGTGTTCAGATTTATTTTACTTTCAATACGGTAAAATATAATTTCAAATTTTGGGCAAAATACACTTTAAAAATGGTTCCATGTTTATCCTGCAGCTATCTTAATTTTAAGTACTCAAATATTATGTGAATCACTGTTTAATTTTAAACAGCTGAGCAAGCACACCTGAAATAATTTTTAAGCGATTACACTTCCTTTGAAGAATTATGAGGCATAAACCAAAAATAACATGGAATTCATTTCAACATATACTTCAAATAACCTACTATGTGGAAATCAGACCCTAATCTGAGGATCATAGATATAAATTTATTACAGCAAAGAGGCCATGTGATACAATGTATAGAAGACTGGACCTGAAGTCAGGTGATGGCAGTGCCATTCTCAACCCTGGTACAAGGGCAAGTCCCATCAATTCCTCATCTACATTAGAGGTATAAAAAGATCTATAGACCTCCTCTTATTGTTTGGGGGGAAGGGAGTGGTTTCTAAAAATTAATCCTCTAAACGGCTGGATGTTATGAAAGTATGAGCAATTATTAACATTGAAAATGTTAATTTTCACAGAGCAAATAATGACAATATAAGGATCATTAAGTTCCTGAAGGTTTCAGACATGGAACATAGGTGATGTGATTAGTTTGTCTTTTTTTTTCTTAGGGTATAGACACCCAGGGACTGGTGTCTGAATGCCTATGAATGTTTAACAACTAATTTTATGAAAGCATATGATATACTTTAAAGTTTAATCTGCATTATTAGTGTTTTCTCCATTAATTTCTTATCTCTAGACAATCAATACATTTGTAACTAATATGTATCATTTAAAATTTTCTGAGTTGTAAATGTTCACACTGAAAATTTAACAATCAGCAAACCTCTCCCAGGGGGATGTGCTTCCTTCCTTGGAAACATGTTTCTGTCTTTCTAATGGTCTAGACTAGAGATTATGCATCAGTCCTCAACTGACCTGTACTATGTGTTGTATCCCAATCCTTCCCCAAGATGCAGGATTGCCACTGCCTGGCTTTTCGAAATACTCATCTCCTCATCTCTCTGTCTCTCTGTCTCTCTGTCTCTCTCTCTGTCTCTGTCTCTCTCTGTCTCTGACTCTGTCTCTCTCTCTGTCTCTCTGTCTCTGTCTCTCTGTCTCTCTCTCTGTCTCTCTCTCTCTGTCTCTGTCTCTCTGTCTCTATCTCTCTCTCTCCTGTGCATGTGTGGATTTTTCTGGACTCATTGAGATAAAGATTATCCCCTTTCTTTGTGGAGTCACCATTATTTTCCCCGTATTTCAATTGATTTTTGCTCTGTGTGAAAATAATTTGCTTATAGACCATTTAGAAGCTGTTTGGATTTATTGATAGATGTATGGTAGTGGTGTTTTTTTTTTTAAATCACAGTATTTGAAGATTATCTATGACTTCAGTGTACAACTTTTACTAAAAGTAAATTGTCCTTTCTTTCTTTTGTAAATCTATCCATAAATTCTACTACAATTGAAGATCTAATTAATAGCTGGGAGGTTCTGATTCCTAGAGTTTAAACTATTATTACAAAGAGTGATGTCTGACTTTGATTTTTCTCACCTTAGCAAATAGGTGGTGCATTAGATGGAGTGCTGGATTGAAATGAGGAAGACCTGACTTTGTATTTGACATCAGATACCAACTAACAATGAGACTCTGGGCAATCTGTTTCACCTCCTGTCTCACTTCCTCTTCTGTAAAATGGGGATAATAAGAGCACATACCTTTCCAGGTTGTTGTAAAGATTAAGTGAGGTAATATTTTACAGCATTTTTCAAACCTGTAAGTACTATATAGTTGCAAACTCTCATTCCCTTGCTTCTAATAGAAGGCTTTGGGGGTGGCTAGGTGGCACAGTGAATAGAGCACCAGCCCTGAAGTCAGGAGGATCTGAGTTCAAATCTGGCCTCAGACACTTGGCACACTTATTAGCTTATGTGAAAGCAAGTCACTTAATCCCAATTACCCTGCTTTCCCCCCCAAAAAAAGGAAAAAGAAAAGATAATAGAAGGCTTTGGAGTAACTTACAATTAAAATTTATTTGGTTTTTAGGATGTGTTCTTCCATGATATAGTACTTGTCAAAAGGTATTAATCCACTTCTTTCCGGTTTCTCAGCAAAGACATATCCTTTGGAGATAGAGGTAGAGGGGAAAGGAGGAAGAGAGAGAGACAGAGACAGAGACAGAGAGACAGAGAGAGGGAGAGACAGAGACAGAGAGACACAGAGAGTTTAGACTTTCCTACTCTACAAGAAGGAGTAAGAAACCTAGAATAAATTCAACAAAGGAATCCTTTCTTGTCATGATTTACAATAATCTTATGTGCCAACTATTGGTCAGAAACTGGCTGTTTATCTAAGTAACTAACAAGATAAATTAGGCATCATAGAAACTTCAACATTTCCTTTTTTCCTCCCAAGATTTTTAATATTGGGTTTTCTTTTCTATTTTTTCCTTGTCTTGGAAGAGGATTACTAAGGATTTTGACTGATAACAAAGAAAGAAAAAGTGGAATAGATATTTTTGCTCATCATTGTGTAATCAGAACAGAAATGACAAAGATGGTAGGAAATAGAATGGCACCAATGAAACTGCAGAAGGCTATACTCTGATAATATATATGGAGCTATTTACCTGAATAAAGAGAAGTATAGACAACAAAACAGAGTCAAGGATTGATACAGCTTAAGCCTTTCTGTGTTCATGACTGTTGTACGTGAAGAACTACAAGAAAACAATGACTGTTATCATGTATAAAACTGGAATGAGGCCAGTTTCAAAATGGTAATTGATGTGAGATGTGTCTATAGCAGTACCAGAAGACTTCCAAATATAATTTTATGTTTCTGAAAGCATATATTTTCATATACCTGGAACTGTTTCCTACTGCCTGCCTTCTGCACATTTGAGAATTCTCTCGGTTGAGACTGATCAAGCATTTTCTATGCCAAAAACCCTGGGTTCAATCTCTTATAATGGTTTGCTTTCTGAATAATAGTAAATTGCTCTAGCATCTTATGTAGTTTATTCCCAGAACCTATACATAGGTAAAAGAAGACCACACACACACACACACACACACACACACACACACATATTCTTCCTAAGCTACATCCAAGCAGAAAGCTGCTGTAGCTCTGTTGCATGAACAATCCCCTTGGGAAAGCACAAAACTCACACACACAAAAATAACCACTGAGTTATGGTTACAGATCTAAGACCTTTGCCAGATTCCAGGCTATCACTGCTGAAAACCCTTGTATGATTCTTCCACATGTCCTGTCTTGTCAAACGGATCATGGTTAATAAATAAAGCAATGCTACTTCTTCTGCAATTCTGATTATCACTGCTCTCTTTTCTTTCAGAGTTGGACTCTCTGACAGGTGACCCCAAACTGTAGGTTACTTACCTGCTTCATCATATTGACAGTCCCTATGCTAAAAGAGAGAGTTTGCCTAACCCAGGCTCCTCTCTTTTCTGTTCATGACTGATAAATTGGTTGTTCCCTTCGGGCTATTGTCTAGACACAGTCTGTTGAAGAGGTGGATAAAAAGTTAAGTTTGAAACATTTTTATGAGACATTTTGTTATTCTGAATATTTATAAAGCCACAATGCTGTTAATCCATATAAAGTAAGAATCAGAGGGTAGTAATAGAAAATGATAGTAGATTGTGAAAGAAAAAAATAAAACATAATATGGGCTAAAAAGAAAGACATGAGAAAAGTAAGCAATGATTATAACTTGACAAATTGAGGGAATGGAGGGAGAAAATTTTATAAGTACCAGGGAACGTAAGTACCAGAGAACAATTGCTAAGTGACAAAGGAACGTCAGCATGAAGGGAAGACTGTTCATGAAGTTTCCTGAGCCATGTATGGAGAGATTCTCAAAGAACTGTTAAGAAGGGTGGACTATCTAATAGTTAAAACTGTTCCCCAAAACCAACTGAACAAAAGGAAACTTAGGAGAGGAATGGAGCCGGAGGAGGTACCAACAGCTGGGGTCCTTGGGGGCTCTACACAAGCAAACAGTGGATGATATCTGTGTAGGCAGCACTGGAAAGCTTAGAGAGGTATCTCTCCAGGCTCTAATTGGCTATTTTTTGTTCCATGAGTAATAACATTGGTGGCCTTTATCTCTGGAGATTTTTTTTTAGAAAGGGGAAGAGTTTCATGGATAAGAAATGTAGTTTTGCACAAAGGCAAATGGGTGTACTAGAAAATTTAATGTCTCCTTTAGCTCTGTGAAGATAACTAGGAAATGCCTTTTTTCCACTAGAGGCTTTCATAGAGGCAAAGTGATTACAGTAAAGCCTCTAGTGAAATCAAGTAATAGATTAAATCTTGGAAATGGGATCAAGGAAACTTGAATTCTTTTGTCATTTTCTAGTGTATTAACTTGATCCAGTCACTTAGTCTCTGTGCACCTTTTATTTATTCATCTATAAGATGGGATAACAACTCTGATAGCACAAAGCAGTTTGCAAACTTTAAAGTACTGTATTGGTGTCATTTCTCTCCAACTTTTCTAGAGCTATACTGACCTAATAGGGCCTCTAGTTACTGGTACAACCCTCCTCATTGTATAATCGAGACCCAAGGAGGTGATATGATTTCCCCAACACCAAAAAAGTAGTAGAGGTGGACTGATATCTGGTCCTGAAACATGAGTTTGTGCTTAAATTCAATTTTAAAATTGAATTTTAAATTCAATTTTAAAAAATTTCCAGTTTATCCAAGTCATATCTATTCATTATTTTGTGGTCTGTGACTGGTTGGTTCAGATACTATTAATGATGAGTTTTATCTTTTCAGGTGTCATTTAGATTCCCACTATTCCACAATCACACAAATACTACCAAGAACTTGATTTGTTGTCTCCCAAGTAAACGGGAAGCTAGGTGGTAAAGTGAATACAGTAGGATAGACGGCCAGACTTAGAGTGAGGAGACTTTAGTTCAAATCTAGCCTCAGAGACTCCCTGTGTGACTCTGGACAAGTCTTTCACTCTGCCTCAGTTTCCTCATCTGTAAAATGAGTAGAAGAAGGAAATTGCAAACACTCTAGTACCATTGTCAAGAAAACCCCAAATGGGGTCATGAAGAATCAGACATGATTGAAAAAGTACATGGTATTGATTACAAGAGGAGTTAATGAGAGGGCATAAAGGGATGGAACAGAAATCAATCTCACTCACCCTCTATGTGGTAATATATGACCTACATGGTATAAGACTTCTCAAAGCCAAAAAATACCTTTGATTAGGGATCTGAAAACTGGCCTCTATAGCTGCCATTCAAGAACTAATAATAACTAGCATTTATGTAGTACTTTAAGGTTTGCAAAATGTTTCACAAATATATAAGGTATAGGGCTTGCTCAGGGTCACAGCTAGCTAGTGTCTGATGCAGGATTTGAATTCAGATCTTCTTGACTCCAGGTCCACTGTGCCACCTACCTGCGAAATTCAAGAAGATTCATTTACCAGAAGCTTCTCTTCTAGGTAAAAATGAAATTAAGGCTAAATAAAGAAGGAGTGTGGGGATGTTCACATCACTTTGCCTAAATTACCTAAAACTGTAACTGTACAAATATGCTGCTGAAGCAATTTTAGATGTACCAGGTATTTGTGGCCCAAATGAGATTTTGAGATGAACTTTGTGTCTTTCATTAGTCTGATGCTTTATTCTTCTCAAAGTACCTTCACTGTCTCACTTTAGCCTTCTAAGGCTTTGGGGAATGTTGGACGGACATTTCTATTCAGATTTAAGGATGAGAAAATTCAAATTCATGCACCAAAGTAATTCTTGGCAGACTCAGGCCTTGAACTTAGCTAGGCCCCTTGTACCTATAGATATCTTCCAATGCTCAGTTAAATATAGACCTTCCTTCTTAATAATTCTTAGGATAAATCCCTAACCCTGAGAAACTAGAGCTGGTCTCCAAATACCTGTTGGCCTTATTCTTTATCAAAGAATCTTGGTCCTAATTTACTGCAGCTGCTGCTGTCTTGCCTAAAGTACTATTGATCCCTCAAGTAATAATGATTTATCATGGACCTCTGATTACATTGCTGCAGGGAGCTCCCTAGTGAGGAAACCTTCTCTACCAATTCAGATCAGCAACTCTATCACAATTTGGATAGTCTTAGCAGGTTTCCTAGCTTGAGAAGCTAGGAACATTGCCCAGTTTCATATAGCGAGGATTGTTTACAGGAAAAACTTGAACCCAGGAAATTCTGAATTGGAGACCAGTTCTCTATCCATTGCACCATTTTGTATCTAAATAAACAGTGTTAAAGCTTTTTAAACCAGTGAGTTGGAGGGCAAGGCTGGTGAGGAAAAATTTGAGTATTCAAACAAATCAAAAGGCATATTGGCTATGCTCTCTTTCATGACCACCGACCATACTGCTATAACCTTAGCCATACATTTCACAAAAGCAAGCTTATCATCCAAAGGAAAGGGAATGTGAATCACAGACCCATGCAAGGGGTCTCCAGAGGCCATCTACATAAACCTTCCTCATTTTACAGATGAAGAAGTGAGATTCAGAAAGATTAAGCAAACATGCAAATGAAAGTCACATTTCAAAACCAGGTCCTCTAAAAACAGGACTGAAATTCTTTCTACCCTATCTATGCAATTTTATTAATACTACTGACACAACTAATCAAAAGCATTTACTTCACACAGTAAAGTCTTTTTTTGTGGCAGCTAGGTGGCACAGTGGGCCAAAAATCAGGAAGGCTCATATTCAGCTCAAATCTGGCCTCAGACACTTACTAGGAGGGTGCCCCTGAGCAAGTCACTTAACTCTGTTTGCCTCAGTTTCCTCACCTGTAAAATGAGTTGGAGAGGTAAATGGCAAACTCCTCCAGTGTCTTTGCCAAAAGAACAGCCAAAGGAAGTCACAATGAGGCAGAAAATACTGCAATGAGTCAACAAAAAAGCCTTCTTTTACTTGAAAAAAGAACTTCACTTCATAGATTTTTGAGTTAAAAGGGAACTTACAGACCACTTACCTTAATATACTAATTTATAGAGGCCAAAACTGATATACAGAAGGTTAAGTGACTTTTACAAAGTCAAATAGTTAGTGTCAGAGGATAGATTTAAATTCAGGTCCTCTGATTACCAATCCAGGACTCCTTCCACTGTAATCTTTTAAGCTTTCCACTATAACAAAGTAAACTTTTATTTTTACCTGTAAGGATAATTTAAATATTCTCCACTTTTTGAAAGCTTTAATGATTTTTTGTTGTAAATTTGTCTACAAGTTAGATCTTGGAGGCCAATATTCTGGCTGATACCATTGGCTAGATACCATTGGCTTCAGGGACTGAGGTAAGGTACAAGAAAAGATCTCTATTTTTTCCCCCGCCTCATTTCCTGGTGTTTCTCTAATAACAGATACTGTGATATGCTCTGCTACTTCTTAATCTAAATCTTTATAGTAACCTGAATTTTGCTTTAACCACAAAGAATACAGAGAATAATGATATTTAGATAAAAATACAAATTAAGGTAAAGAGCCGAACCTCTGAGGGTGGAGCCAAAGTGGCAGAGTAAAAGCACAAACTTGGCATGGGTTCCAGCTCCATCTACTTCCAATACATGTAAAAAAATGAATTCAAACAAACTTTATAGCTACAGAACCCACAAAGTAACAGAGGGAAACAAATCTCCCACTGAGGGCAGGCTGGCAGGAACGGTCTATTGCAGTGCACTGGGGGCCAAGTGCAGCCCTGTGTGAGCCACACAGTTACAAGCACGACCAGTGGAGGCCAGAGCAGACTTCAGGAGAATGAGCCACCAGCAACTGTGGTGATTTTCAGACTTCTCAACCCATAAACACCAAAGACAAAGTAAAAGATCAGGGTGGAATGCTATTGGAACATGGCAGACAGAAGAGCATTGTCTGATATACATATCTATGAGATAATTTACCCTACTTTGTCTCTCCCTTTCTCCTTGTCCAAACATATGATATTACATGGTCTTGGGTGGTGGTCTTGAGGAGTGTGACCAGTGAGCCAGAGCTTTTGGGGGCTGTAGTGAGGGTGCCCTCTGAATAGCTCCAGCAGCTGCAAAAACCCTAGCAATTGGTGAAAACCTCTCTCCTTTTTTGGAAGCAGAGTTCTACTGTGTCAAAGAGCTCAAAAGTCAAGTAATTGATGGGGAATATGAGCAAACTGAGGAAGCACAAACAGAACACAGAATCCTTTTTGGGGGACAAAAAGGATCAAGGAATGGAGCGCGAGGAAGACAGCAAAGTTAGAATTCCTGCATCAAAAGCCTCCAAGAAAAATATGAACTGGTCACAGGCCATGGAAGAGCTTAAGAAGGATTTTGAAAACCAAATAAGAGAAGTGGAGGAAAAATTGGGAAGAGAAATGAGAATGATGCAAGAAAACCAAGAAAAGCAAGACAGCAGCCTGCTAAAGAAGATCCGAAAATACATTGAAGAAAAAAAAAGATCTTAAAAATGAGACTAATTCAAATGCAAAAGAGGCCCAAAAAGCCAGTGAGGAGAAGAATGCTTTCAAAAGCTAAATTTGCCAGATGGAAAAGGAATTTCAAAAACTCCTTTAAGAGAATAACTCCTTCAAAATTAGACTGGAACAAATGGAAACTACTGACTTTATGAGAAATCAAGATACTATAAAACAGATCCAAACAAATGAAAAAATATAAGGCAAATGTTTCTCATTGGAGAAACCACTGACCTGGAAAATAGATCCAAAACCATGGTCAAAAAAGAGCCTAGACACCATCTTTCAAGAAATTATCAAGCAAAATTGTCTTGATACTCTAGAACTAGAGGGCAAAATAGAAATTGAAAGAATTCACCAGTTGCCTCTTGAAAAGATCCCAAAAAGAAAACTCCTAGGAATATTATTGCCAAATGCCAGAGTTGCCAGGTTGATGAGAAAATACTGCAATCAGTCAGGAAGAAACAATTTGAGTACCGTGGAAACACAATCAGGATAACACAAGACCAATCAGCTATTACATTAAGGGATTGAAGGGCTTGGAATATGATATTCTAGAGGTCAAAGGAGCTAGGATTAAAACCAAGAATCACCTACCCATCAAAACTGAGTATAATGCTTCAGGGGAAAATATGGTCATTAAATGAAATAGAGGATTTTCAAACATTCTTGATGAAAAAACAGATCTGAATAGAAAATTTTACTTTCAGATACAAGCAGCAAAAGAAGCATTAAACAGTAAATAGGAAAAAGAAATCATAAGGGACTTATTAACTTTGAATTATTTACATTTCCACATGGAAAAACGATAATTGTAACTTATAAGACTTTTCTCAGTATAAGGATAGTTGAAGGGAATATAAATATGTATGTATACACATGTATACATACATATATATGTATGTAAAGGAGGGTGTATGTGTATATAAATAAATATGTGAGTATGGGTATATGTATGTTCATGTATACATAGACAGAGGGCACAGAATGAATTGAATATGAAGGGATGATATCTAAAAAATAGATATCTAAAAAAATAAAGGATGATATCTAAAAATGAGACAAGAATTTATTCGGACAAGGAAAAAGGCAGAGATAAAGTAGGGTAAATTATCTCATGTAAAAGAGTCAAGAGAAAACTGATACAAGGGAGGGGAAGAGTAGGAAGGTGAAAGGGAATGGGACAATATTATTTCCATTGAATTTGGCTAAAGGAGGGAATGATGTAGACACTCAATTGGGTATCTTACCCTACAGAGAAATAGGGGGGTAGGCTACAAGATGGGGTATGATAGAAGGGAGGGGAGATTGGGGGAGGAGAGGATAATTAGAAGCAAACATTTTTGAAAAGGGATAGGGTCAAAGGAGAAAATAGAACAAGTAGGGGGCAGGATAGGATGGAGGGAAATATAGTTAATCTTTCACAGCATAACTACTACGGAAATGATTTGGGTAACTACACATGAGCAACCTATATTGAATTGCTTATCTTCCCAGTGGCAGTGGATGAGGAGGGAAGAAGGGGGAAAAATCTAGAACACAAAATTTAAAAACAAGTCTTTAAAAAGATGTTTTTTTTTTACATGCAACTGGGAAATAAGATATACAGGCACTGGGGTATAGAAATCTCTCTTGCCCCACTAGAAAGTTAGGGCATGATGGGGGAGGATATAAGAGAGAACAGATTGGGGGAAGATATTCAGTAGGCCTGCTATTTTGGGGTGGGGAGTAGGGGAAAGACAGGGAGAAAAAAATTGTAACTCAAAATCTTGCAAAAATCTATGTCAAAAACTAAAAATAAATGAATAAATTATGATATTCCATTAAAAAAAGAGCCAAACCTCTGCATGAATATTCAACAATTCTTTAACTCAGAGCTGAGAGCAATTGTGATTTTACTTTTAACTTTTCATTTAATATAAAACTATCCAAAGCAGCAGAAGGGAATGATGTGGGGCTTATGGGCCATTGTATTTTCCATAGGCTTAAAATAAAATAATTATTGTAACAGAGTATGACAAACATATATTCTCTTGGAGTACAGAAAGTGCTTCAATTTGTATTTGTATTTCTAGTATTTGACAGAATGATGGGCACCCTGCTCTTATTAAATGATTATATTCATATTATAGTTCTTCTTTCCTTTCTTCCTTCCTTCCTTCCTTCTTTCCTTCCTTCCTTCCTTCCTTCCTTCCTTCCTTCCTTCCTTCTTTCCTTCCTTCTTTCCTTCCTTCCTTCCTTCCTTCCTTCCTTCCTTCCTTCCTCCTTCCCTTTCCCCCTCTCCCATTCTTCCTTCTTTCCTTCCTCCCTTTCTCCCTCTTCCATCCTTCCTTCCTTCTTTCCTTCCTCCCTTTACCCCTCTCCCATGCGTCTTTCCTTCTTTCCTCCTTTCTCTAGGGATAATTGTATTCACACACCCAGTAGCCTTGATCTGCCTCTGTCTTGTGAGTTCTTGTGATTGTTACACATAATTTTCCTCATATCCCCCACTAATGTTAACAGTCTATTCTTGTGGTTATAAGCATGTCTTACTATAACAAACAATGCCTTACCCTGTTGCCCCAGGCTAAATCTCTAGTTTGTAATTAAGAGCATCTAATTTGTTGTGGCTTTGGAAACCAAACAGGCAAAGTTATCAGAACCAGGTATAAAATGAGGATGAAAAGCCTCTGGGTGATGGCCTGAGGCACTGTCCTATAATTATTGTAGCTATTGAGTACTTTTAGTCACATCTGACTCTTCATCACTCCATTTGAGGTCTTCTTGGCAAAGAAATTGAATCAGTTTTACATTTCCTTCTCCAGCTCATTCTACAGATGAAGAAACTGAGGCAAACAGGGCTGAGTGACTTGCTCAGATTCACACAGCAAGTCAGTGCCTGAGGTTGGATTTGAGCTCATAAGCTGAGTCTTCTTCACATGTCTGGTGCTCCATCCACTGTGCTACTTAAGCTGCTTAGCCAGCTGCTCCACTCCTATAATAGGAGTGATATCAATTGTGGGTGCTCAGGTAAACATTTTGTTTTCTTCTAGGTTCTGAACTGTGTACTTTATAGTGAAGGGTGCTATACACCTGGGTTCTAGATTACCTAGGGTGTTCTTTTATCAGTGTAAGAGAACGTTTTCAAAAATTCAGTCTAAAAAAAGTGTCCATTTCATTCATAATTCACATGCTAGGAACAGTGATTCCTCAGTTTCACACAAGCACACAATATGCATATCTATATCTATCTATCTATCTATCTATCTATCTATCTATCTATAGAATTCATGTTTTCATATTGTGTGCTTATATACATATATATATATATATGTATATATGAATAAAGTCTTAGGTCTATACATACACACATACACACACACATCTGAACATATAAATGAAATCACAGGTCTAGTCCTTTATATATTGGTCTGGATCTGAAGAAAGCTCCCTGGTGATAAAATTCCTGCTACCATTACAAATTCACAGCAGTTTTGTGATTTAGTTTCTTACACTGGCCTCAGGTTATCAAAAGAGAAGTTAAGGGACTTGTCCAAGGCAACATAGCAAGTGTGTATTAAAGGCAGGTCTTACTATACTGAGACCACATCTCTTTTCATTAAGCCACAATGTCTCTAGTAATATTTACTTTATAAAAACTAAAATCTAACACTGGCTAATTTTTACTAAGTGGTAAGAAAAGTTAGGACGGCATGAATCAGGATTTGCCTTATAGTTATCTTGTAAAGGAAAGTTATCTGCTAACCTCTCTACTAAGGGTACTGCCTTGATTATGTGCTCTAGTTATGTCATTTGGAAATACTGAGTTGAACTGGATCCCTTTTAGGATTTTTAAGACTGAAATTCCCAGACACTTTCAAGGTTAAAACACATTGTATTTTATTTATAGGTACTGACAAACCTAAGAAAGCCAGAGAAAGCCATCACTTAAAAAAATGATGATTAATGGTAGATATTTAAATGGGATTTTAGTTAATAAATTTGCTAATTCATTATTATTTTTTTTTGATATGGCCATTAGCCCAAGTGAAGTCTTAAGAGTTCCCAGAAACATCTTCTATTTTTTTCCGGCTAGGATTAAAATTGTCAGTGTTATATTGGACAGTGGCTATTTAAAAAAAAATTAAAACTGATCAAATCTCTAAAGGGCTTTTAAAACAACTTTGAGGCTTGAATCTGGGGAAAAAAGTGGCAATTTATGATATGCACCGAAAGCTTCCTTCCACTTGAACCCAGATGTTCTATGGGGCTGCTAAAGATGCAATGACAGCTTTCTTATCTGACAGGCCTATTATTCTGATTCACCCCTTGGCAGATGGATTTCTGGTATGATAGTGACCTTCAGCTATTTCAGTGTCTGTACAGAATATTTTGTATGGATAAGTGTGATTACCCATATTAGTGCTAATGGAAAAATGCCACAATGTCAAGCCATTTTCAATAAGTGTGCATTAGGACATTTAGGACAGATGTATCATCGAAGATTGAGGTATAACCTTAAAGAAATTATATACCTTTTTACAAATATATATATATATGCATGCATATTTTCCTTTATAAAACTGCGAAAATTATTAGAAAAAAAGTTATTTTACCTAGAATCTCTTACTCATAGGCTATTTTACTTGAGTATCTAGTATATTCAAATAGTAATTATTCTGAAATTAAATTGCCCCCAAATTGTAAATAATTTCAAAATATGCAAATGAAATTCCTGGGTAATAGTTGAATCATTTCCAGGTGTAAAAGTAGTCATCAATAATTGTGTTGCTTGCTTAAAAAAGGAATGGACCAAAAATAAACTCTGCATTAGTAACATATGCTATAGTGTAATGGAAAGTGTTCTGGGTAAGGTGTAAGAACATCTGGGTGACAGTTTTGGTTTTTCCACTTACTCCCTGTATGACCTTACGAATATAAGTAACCTTTCCAGGCCTCAGTGTCTACATCAATAAATGAGAAAGTTGCATTTGACCTTTAACAATATTTTTTCAACAATGAAATGCTATGATTTTATAAGAAATCAACCAAAAACATAATTTACTCTTTTCTTCTTCCAAATTACTGCTTAGCATTGTTTGAAATCCAAGGAAATTAATCAGAGATATTAATTTACTACAGTATAATTTCTATGTAATGTTTTGTAAATAGATGTGTATGATAATACAAAACTGACTTTTCCCCTTATTTCTCTTGAGGATACATCCTTTTAGTCACTGCAGCACCAATGCAATATTTATAGTGTCCATGATTATGATAAAGACTGTGACTATAAGTATTGCTTGATGTTTGGTTGCAAAATATACCAGATTCTGCAGGCATAGAAGAGAACTGAAATATGTATTTGGACACCAGAGATCCAAATCCCAAAACCAGTAAGCCAATGCATCATAGTACCAATGATATTCAGAAGCCATAATAACGCTGAGAGCCACAGCATCCTTCAGCCTTCCCACAAACCAATACAAGATCAATATCTACTTACCAGTTTATCTGACTCCTTGACTGAATGTTCTCTCTCTCTCTTACCCATCTGGCTTGTTCTCCTTCCTAGCTTCCTGTGGGCTTTGATCCACCCTTCAGCAAATTCCCTCCATCACAGCCTCCGTGTGGTTACATTCAGCCTATTAGGGAGGAGAGTTTACTTTCAAAGCAGAGGAGGGCTTTAAACTCCCCCCTAGGTCAGTTAAGGGGCAGGGAAAATCTTCAAATTCCCATTCCTGTTACATCACCCTAGTTTGCGATGTCAACGTCATTCCTAACACTCCCACTCTTCATCTTTTTTATGTAATCAGCTGCCAGGTCTTGTGAGTTCTATCTCTACAACATACCTTGCACCTGTCATCTTCTCTTCATTTACATAGTCTTTGCTGAATTTCTTAGTCTAATCACCTCTTACTTGGATTATTACAATAACCTCCGAATTTGTCTTCCTGCTTTCAATCCTTCTTCTCCAACCTATCCTCCACATAGCCAAAAGATTAATATTTCTAATACATACATCTGACCATTTCATTCTATCACAAATTTTCTGTTCTTTTTCTTGTCTCTAGGATAAATTCTTAAGCCTTCCATTTAAAGTCTTCCATAAGCAGGCTCTCATCCTCTCTCCTTGTAAAAATATATTTGTATAAAAAGTAAAGATATATAAACAAAAGTATGCCCTGAAGTGACTACGGGTACATTATTTTGTCTTAAATATTCTCAGTAGCTAGAAAGCTCGGTGTACCTGGAGTCAGGAAGATTTGAGTTTGAATCTGACCTCACATCCTCACACAATATGTGTGAGCCTGGAAAATTAACTTAACCTCTATAAAATGAGGAAAATAATAGAACTGACACCCCAGGATTGATGTGAGTATTAAATGAGATAATAATAATTATTATCATTAGCACACTGACTGGCACATAGTAAAGGCCATGAAAATCTTAGCTATTATTATTATTAGCTTTCATTTGAAGAGAAAAGTACATTTCATTTTCTGTTTTCTGGGACTTCCGCTGATTTTTCATTTACTCAGAATCTGACTTTGTTTTGGTGATCTTTCCACTTGCATCACTATCCTCCTTGTGTATAATATTATTTTGGTTCTGCTTGTTTTCATTCTGTATAAGTTCATTCAAATCTTCTTATGTTTCTATTGATTCACTGTAGTAACCCTTTTCTTTTCAAAGGGCAGAGGAGGCCCAGACCTGTGGTTTCATTGGTAGAGGTAATTCCCAGTGAGGAAATTCCCTTTACCAGTGCAGATATACAACTTTTCCATAATTTATAATCTCACAAGTTTACCAAGGGAGACTGAGATGTTAAGTGACTTTCCTTGATTCCCATGATCAATATGTAAAAGTCAGGACTTGAACCCAAGATATCTTAATTCCAGGGCCTATCTCTCTCTCTCTCTCTCTCTCTCTCTCTCTCTCTCTCTCTCTCTCTCTCTCTCTCTCTCTCTTTCTCTCTTTAATGTCACATCCCACCAATAGAATGGAAGATTTTTGAGGTCAGAAGATAATTTCATTTTAATTTTTTAATTCCTTATACCTTACAGAACATCTTTCATTCAGTAGATGCTTAATCTTAAAAAAAAATGGGTTGAATTATGTTTGGATTGAATGTAATTGTAGGTTATTTTCAAATGGAGTTACTAGCATCTTCATTTTTACCTACTTACTCTAACTCATATCCCTGAAAATTATGAGGGAGACATTTCATGGAATCAGGGGAAAAAGAAAAAGGAATGTTTAAGGTGGCCAAGGGCAACCTTTGCTGCCTCATATGTCATGATTTGGAGAAGGATACTCTGAATAATTGGATTGGAACACAAATTTTCCATACAGTTACATGTGCTGATGAGGCACTGTGGGTGAAATGAAGACATTTTAATTTTATGTCTTAATCTTATTCTCTTACAGAGCCTTGAATATGAAGAAAAATGGTCAAGATTTTGTTGAAGAAAATAGAACATAGCAAGAAGTCTTTATCATCTACACTGTATTTTTTTAAAACAACTAGAAATCTT